>OY992883.1:118013429-118583429 GCA_963921405.1 Cepaea hortensis
TCTCTCTTTCTTTCTCTCTTTATTTATGTCTGTCTTTTTCTCTCCCTCTGTCTCTGTGTCTGTCTCTCTGTCTTTCTCTCTCTATCTCTGTCAGTCTATGTCCGTCTTTGTCTGTATGCCTCTCTCTCACTTTCTCTCTCTCTCTCTCTCTCTCTCTCTCTCTCTCTCTCTCTCTCTCTCTCTATCGCGCTCTTTCTCTCTCGCTCCGTGTATCTGTCTGTAAACTCCTATCATGAACAAACCAAAAATTATGGACATATAATCAATAAAAGATTCGGGAATGACAGAATGATAGACGACCCGACGTGCTCAGCTTTACGAAACAACACCTTCATCTGACTACAATGTCTCTCTTTCCTCGTCCTCGCTTTCCTTTCACTCAATTCCGTGTCCTTCTCTTCCAACAATCTTCATTTAGGTTGTTGTTATTTCACCCAATCCCATCTTCCTTGTGTTGATTTTTTCGTCCCATCCATAGAAAATAACTTTTGTGAGGAGAAATCAACCGCAGCCCCACAGCCCATCAGCCCATGTTAGTTACACACTTCGCGGGCTTCTCCACAGATTAAGTGTCTATTTTTATTCCATTAGAAAAATGGCGAACACCACACAGAACAACCGCGGGTTATGGCTATCTCTTGTCGGGCACCATCGATTTCACCTTTTCTTCTGGGCGTGGGATTAATCCAGTCTCGAGACGTTGTTTTCTCCAAGTATCCTGCCGACTGGCGCGGGTGATGATGTTTCCTCCGATTGTGTACGAATAATACGTTTGTTGGTCGTCGCGGGCTAGGGTATAATACCAGCAATCAACGTTGCTAACACGTTACGTCAAGTGTAAGCTCGGAAAGGTTTGGCAATCTAGAGGGTATTAGTTACAGAGGTTGACAGAAGTCGCCTGGTGGACAAGTTCAGAGCTCTTGCTCTTAAACATCCGGTGCGCTGATAGGGGTCCTCTCCCCCACACCGGTGAGATGGACTATAACACTTAAACGTTGACTTCTTGTTATTGATACGAGTACAAGTACCTCAGAAGTCAGAGAGGGTTCGATTCGTCTGATGGCGACGGACATTGATTATAGGGATAGCTGGCTCACTCGCACAAAATATGTGAACTACGGTCGAGTCCAAAGAGAACGAACAGGAAAATAACACACACTCACACATATACCGACAACAGGAGAGAATGCAGGAAACAACACACACTCACACAGATACAGACAACAGGAGAGAATACAGGAAACAACACACACGCATACAGATACCGACAACAGGAGAGAATACAGGAAACAACACACATTCACACATATACCGACAACAGGAGAGAATACAGGAAACCACACACATTCACACAGATACCGACAACAGGAGAGAATACAGGAAACCACACACATTCACACAGATACCGACAACAGGAGAGAATACAGGAAACAACACACATTCACACAGATACAGACAACAGGAGAGAATACAGGAAACAACACACATTCACACAGATACAGACAACAGGAGAGAATACAGGAAACCACACACACTCACACAGATACAGACAACAGGAGAGAATACAGGAAACAACACACATTCACACATATACCGACAACAGGAGAGAATACAGGAAACAACACACATTCACACAGATACAGACAACAGGAGAGAATACAGGAAACAACACACATTCACACAGATACAGACAACAGGAGAGAATGCAGGAAACCACACACACTCACACAGATACAGACAACAGGAGAGAATACAGGAAACCACACACATTCACACAGATACAGACAACAGGAGAGAATGCAGGAGATGTTGGCAAACTGGTGCGGGGTTCGACAATGGGAGAGAATACTGGTTGGGTTTCCCAAATGTTACAGAGATCGACAATGAGAGAGAATACTGGATGGGTTTCCCAAACGTTACATAGATCGACAATGAGAAAGAATATTGGATGGGTTTCCAAAATGTTACAGAGATCGACAATGAGAGAGAATACTGGATGGGTTTCCCAAACGTTACATAGATCGACAATGAGAAAGAATACTGGATGGGTTTCCCAAATGTTACAGAAATCGACAATGAGAGAGAATACTGGATGGGTTTCCCAAATGTTACAGGGATCGACAATGAGAGAGAATACTGGATGGGTTTCCCAAATGTTACAGGGATCGACAATGAGAGAGAATACTGAATGAGTTTCCCAAATGTCACAGAGATCGACAATGAGAGAGAATACTGGATGGGTTTCCCAAATGTCAAAGAGATCGACAATGAGAGAGAATACTGGATGGGTTTCCAAAATGTCACAGAGATCGACAATGAGAGAGAATACTGGATGGGTTTCCCAAATGTTACAGAGATCGACAATGAGAGAGAATACTGAATGGGTTTCCCAAATGTTACAGAGATCGACAATGAGAAAGAATACTGAATGGGTTTCCTAAATGTTTTCAGAGATCGACAATGAAGAGTAATACTGGATGGGTTTCTCAAATGTTACAGAAATCGACAATGAGAGAGAATACTGAATGAGTTTCCCAAATGTCACAGAGATCGACAATGAGAGAGAATACTGAATGAGTTTCCCAAATTTCACAGAGATCGACAATAAGAGAGAATACTGGATGGGTTTCCCAAATGTCACAGAGATCGACAATGAGAGAGAATACTGAATGGGTTTCCCAAATGTCACAGAGATCGACAATGAGAGAGAATACTGAATGGGTTTCCCAAATGTCACAGAGATCGACAATGAGAGAGAATACTGGATGGGTTTCCCAAATGTTACAGAGATCGACAATGAGAGAGAATACTGATTGGGTTTCCCAAATGTTACAGAGATCGACAATAAGTAAGAATACTGAATTGGTTTCCTAAATGTTACAGAGATCGACAATAAGTAAGAATATTGAACTGGTTTCCTAAATGTTACAGAGATCGACAATGAGAGAGAATACTGGATGGGTTTCCCTAATGTTACAGAGATCGACAATGAGAGAGAATACTGAATGGGTTTCCTAAATGTTACAGAGATCGACAATGAGAGAGAATACTGGATGCGTTTCCCTAATTGTAACAATACCGCCAGGGCTTGGACTGGTTTGCTACTATAGATAATATCCCCAGCCTTTGCTCCAACCACCTCACTAGCACTTCACATCTACCAGGCCCCACACAAGCCGGGACAGCTGAACCTCCCCTCCCCTACCTATGGTTTCCTACCCCAAGGGGGCTTGGACAAACACCAGTCATATCACAGCACAAAGTCATAGCTAACTGAACAAAATTTAATTCATAACTACGTCAACAGCAACACAGAGAAGGATGGCTGAAAGCCGGACTATAAGACACTATGTACAAGAGCCGATCTACAAATGATTCTCCTTCATCATAGAGACTGTGACTATAGTTCGTGCGGTCGTCCTGTCGTGGTTACGACTCACCCAGGAACCTCCAGTGGACAGGAACTCCAAGGTCTGATGCCTCTCCAAAGTTCCCTCTTCTTACAGTGATCTAAATCTCGGGCTGATCAAGCGTAGTACCACTGCCTGACCGACACTGCACCGGTGATCAAGGATCCTCCCTTGATGTCGTACTATATCACCGTCACACTCTACGGATGAAGTCTGGGCCGACCCTAGAATACTCGCTGTCTCCCAACTGCAGACAAGTACGTGTAGCACCGTACCCTAATGTTCAAGAGCCTGGATGCTCTTCTGTCTCGTAAGTGACTGACACACTGATAAGTCACCTATAACATGAGCGTTCGCTCCACATAAACATAATGTCACTTGCAAAGTCTAACAGGTGAATACAACCCTTCACCTATTCCACATAAACACAATGTCACTTGCAAAGTCTAACCGGTGAATACAACACTTCACCTATTCCCATGTCTCTTGGAATAATCGATCTTCACAAATTCACAAGTAACTACCCTGGTCGATGGGTATCAATCACATCCTAACATACACTGTCAATGTTCAACACCTTCGGAATGGGGTAGATCCCTACCCTAGCAAGCATGTCACTCCGGTGTTCACACCAATAAGTAAATCAATGTCTTAGGTCACTGGACCAAGTTTCGGCTTCACTAAGGTAAACCTTTGTAGGTACACACCACTTAAGCATGATAATATACAAGGTGTCCCATGACGACCCAGCCGGGCCGGAAGCATAACAAACAGGCCATGGTGACTGGTAACAGAGATCACTCCTATCAACTTTGAAATTCACTACCTTGCAATCATCAAGGTTCTCACTAAGTTCGAATTCCACCAGTGCTCCACTGGCTAGAATCAAGAGACGTTTCCGTCTTGGATCCTACATGGATCTGTAGACACTCGTCGGACTCTCTGCGGCGGTCATAGCATAGACCTACCGACTAATTCTGTACTCAGACTTTTCAATCGTTGATCTCGGCAGATTCCGATGACCGCTCCCAGTAATGCCTTAACCATCATCTTGATCGGCACTGGAATGAGCCGGTCCCTTAGAGCTCATGGTTAAACTCTGGAATCTCCTTAGGTATAGCAATAACAAATCCTGAAACACGGAGGGGTTGGTGTGAGTACTCAACTACAACAAGAACTAACTGCATCTCCACCATTACACCTGCCTCTCAGTTATACATAATACAATAAAGATATATGTATGAGATCATCACATCATAGATCCACTCTTAACTATACTGTATAGGCATGATGATGTAAGAGAAAGCAATAGTACACCTGAGCATAGTCAAGTAACTCGTCTGGGCTACAGATAGCCCCCTAGCACCAGAGTCGACTGTATGACTCTGTCAAAACATCCTTCGCCTGGTGCTAGTCCACTCCTGTTTCACCTTCCATCATCAATCAACAAATATCCCTACTTCCCTTTCAGTGTAGTGAGTACTTTATCTAGGAGGTGCCCAGCCGGACAAATCCTCCTTCCACACATACTCACCAATTAACCAATCCCTTCACCCATGGATTGATCAACTACACACATTAATAACTATATGTCAATAATAAATTATACTCCTTATAATTCATTACTATAGTATTAACTAAGGATAACTCATGAATTGTTACACTTAAAGAACAAACTCATATCACAGCCATCGCTCCGTCCTGGGATCCCTGTCCCAGAACCTGAGTTGCCTTTTATTAACTGACCTTCCATTCAGGTCGGTCATCTCTGTGCCGGTCGAGCACAGCTTTGGTGGCCATCCACCAATACACTTTCCCACAGCTACTGTGGGTCCCGTGCATCTTGTCCCGTGACGACTTAGGTCACGTCATCCAATGTAGCAAGACCTCCAGCCTCTCCTCTACCAAAACTCAGCTCCTCATTTTTGGGGGTTCATTCCCCTAACATACTACTCCTACTTCACGGCAGTATCTCAAGTACTCCATGAACAGAGTCAGGTTTCTGGAAGAGTAGAATAATAGAGACAGACCCGGTTCGGTTCCTATCTTGGATCTATCTAGACGCAACGGCCTCGAATTACAGAGCGCCGCATCACTCTCGGTCGGGTATGTTCAACCATCGGATACACACTATCGATTCAGGTCGGACCTGCAACCTAACGGGTCGGGCGGACCGGCCTACTTCCCAGTCGGTTGACTAGACATACCCAAGATTGAACACGCACGGTCACTCTAGCGGACGGACATGTAAACAAGCAGTGACAATAGGTCTCATAAATACTTCCTATCAACTGTTATCCAATAAATGTAACACCATCCTTCCTACGTGGAATAACCCTGGTACCATTACACCGCAAATACTCACCTGCCGATCTTTCCCATGAATCACACCTTGATTCCAAGAATAATCACCACCACTGATCTAACATTTAAGTTACAATCCTAATCTAACGAAGCAAATTATACATCTATAATAATAACAAGCCCTAACTTATCATTATTAACAGCATCTAGCATTTCTATGTAATGAATGACAAACAACCTCTCTTGCGTGTGTAATTACTAAACCAAACAAGTAACTGCTACACACTTGGTAAAGTACCGGAATCTTCCTGGCACAAAGCAGTGATAATAGCATACATATCACTAACCATGCAAATCATTTGTAAACAAACAGTTTATAATTCTATCAATCTACAAACAAAGGTTTTACACCAGTACTAGAAAGAACACACGTTCCGGCCTATTGTGTATACACACTCCCAGCTGTTGTGCAGGGCTGGCCCCGTCTGTCAACACATTACCTAGCCGATCGATAATCGCTAATTAAAAATGCAGACGGTCGGCGGTAAATTTATGCGCTTCACGACGACGTTTTCGGTCGGCAATTAATTCTCTCTGGAAGGTAGGCGCGGTATAAGGACAACAGTTAAACAATAGACAAAGTATTCAACTGACCTGTGATTCAGAAATCACAATCTTGACAGCTGATGTCCCGCTCTGGCTGCGAACACTGACATCAAATTTCAGCAGCACATTTCTGCGATCTGTCTACGCTGAGGTCCGACTGGCGACTGATCACGACCAACTAAGTGCGTCTTCACAGTGCCTTCACTGGCCAAGTGAATTCTATGAGCCACGGAGAAGTCCTGAGTCACGGATAGTTCCACAATCCCGTGTTCCATGAGGCAATTGTGAGTCTAGCGTGATCTTGACCACGAACGCACTTATTGGGGGACATTCTAGATTTCTCTAGAAATAACCAGAATAGTGACGTCACGCACTACTTTCGTTACTTATTCCAGGGAGACTAACCCTTCGCCATCCCATCAAAGGGATATAACTCAGAGACCAGACTATCTGCAGTCGTTTCGTCACACTAATGTTACAGAGATCGACAATGACAGAGAATACTGGATGGGTTTACCAAATGTCACAGAGATCGACAATGAGAAAGAATACTGGATGGGTTTCCCAAATGTTACAGAGATCGACAATGAGAGAGTTTAGCTTGTCGTCCCTGGGGGAAAATGGAATCAACAAGCACTCCTTTATAATCCTTCTTATACTTTGGAACTATTTTCAGACCTTTGTCTACACTCCCCCGTTATGTCTTCTAATCACGATTTCTCTCTGTATCTCTCTCTCTCTTTTATTCCTTCATAACATACCCACACAACATTGTCCTCCAATAAATACTAACATATTTATTGAATAAAAAGTGTCATGGGTGTGTATAGATTGTATGTAAAGACGTTGTTGGTGTGTTCTATATTGTAGGTGAGATAAGATTGACAGTCCAAGATTCATCTCACTGTTCTCATCACACAACGGCATAGATAATGTCACCACAGCACAGAACTTGTTTACGCTCACCCGCAAGAGTGCAAGATCTCTGACATCAAAGGGATATAACTCAGAGACCAGACTATCTGCAGTCGTTTCGTCACACTAATGTTACAGAGATCGACAATGACAGAGAATACTGGATGGGTTTACCAAATGTCACAGAGATCGACAATGAGAAAGAATACTGGATGGGTTTCCCAAATGTTACAGAGATCGACAATGAGAGAGTTTAGCTTGTCGTCCCTGGGGGAAAATGGAATCAACAAGCACTCCTTTATAATCCTTCTTATACTTTGGAACTATTTTCAGACCTTTGTCTACACTCCCCCGTTATGTCTTCTAATCACGATTTCTCTCTGTATCTCTCTCTCTCTTTTATTCCTTCATAACATACCCACACAACATTGTCCTCCAATAAATACTAACATATTTATTGAATAAAAAGTGTCATGGGTGTGTATAGATTGTATGTAAAGACGTTGTTGGTGTGTTCTATATTGTAGGTGAGATAAGATTGACAGTCCAAGATTCATCTGTCAGAGTCCAGAAAGGGTACAGTGATGCAGTGACATCGTTACGCCCGCCAGGCGACTTAGCTCCCAGCAGGGATGCAGCAACTTCGTTGCGCCGGCAGGCGAGTGGTAGTTACCTGCCTGCAAGATTGCTGGCGGACGAGCGACCAGCGGTCAGGCAAGGACGACGCAAGACGCACGCATGCCTCGTGAAGCCACCTCAGGTGGGAGGCAAGTTGCGAACTAGCGGTAGACAGCTCTGGGACACGGACTTGGACGGACGCATGATGAGAGAAAGGCGTTGTGTGGTTTTCTGTGCTGAAAGTCGAGTGTCTGGACATCTTGAGAGTTAGACTTGTGAGCTGTATTGTGGATGTAAGTGCATTGAAGTATCACGTATATATTGTGGTGATTATCGTAATGTATTTGATCTGTGAATAAATCCATTGAACGGTGTGTCGTTGAGTCTTACGTCAAATCACGTTGTACTTGTACTGTCTCACATGTGTTAGGTTAGCGAGCCAAGTTTAAGACCCTGACATGTGTGGACGTGGTGGCACTCGTCCGGCTTTGAAATGAACGTGTTTATGTGATTAACGATTTAAAACTAGAGTTTGTGAACTTATAATTTTTGTCAAACTTTATAGTACATGTATATGTGATCGTGGAAGGCTCATTTTGATTTATTACTACATTATTTAAACATGTGTAAGACTAGTTGTAAACGTACAGTGCATACATATTGTTTGATCTTGTAATCGTGTAAAACATTTGTGATTTGTGAAACTTGTCACCGTTTTGACCTTGTCGACATTGTGATCTTGTCGCCATTGTGACCTTGTCGCCATCTTGTAAACTTGATGTCTATGTCCTTACTGAATGTCATCTTGATGTAAGTGATGTGTCATCAATGTTGTAGAGTGTTGAGATACATGTAGATTGTCTTTGTGCATTGAGTTTGTGGAACGCAAAAAGTTTTGGAAAGAAAGTAACTTGTGTTTTGAAAAAAATTGTTGACGGACAAACTTACGACCTACAATTATACTCAACGCCATACAAACCTAATCAATACTTAGTGACAAGCAGGCACACACCAACAAATAGACGCTAATTTATTTTCCTCCAAAAACAAAGCAGGTTTTCCGTACCATCCGAAACCTTGCCGTAGAGGTCATTTGTGTTTGCGAAGTAGCGACCCTACAGTTCCTAGCCCGATTTCCAACCGTTCTTCACCGCATCCGGGGCACTTGAGTATATTTTTCTTTTCATATACTTTAAGGATGCAATTTTAGGCACATATTGTCAATAGAAGTCAATTGTAAATTGTTGATTACTAACCACTTATAACATATTTTGTGTGGCTGGTATTTCATTGACATTTTTCATCATGTCTTCATTATTTGATTTCATCGATATGGGGATAAAATTACAGTTGACAGGTGATAAATTAACAAATTGGAGTGAAAAGAAATACTCTGAATACCTACTAGTACAGGAGAAAGCTAATGAACGCGATGAAAGAGCAGCTGAAAGAGCTTTAAAGCAGGCAGAGTCTGAAAGGGCTGCCAAGCAAGTAGAGGCAGAAACAGCCTTAAAGCAGGTAGAAGCTGCAGCAAAACAGACCGAATTAGAACTGGCTGCAAAGACAAAGCAAGCCGAATTAGATCTGGCTGCAAAGCAAGCCGAATTAGATCTGGCTGCAAAGCAAGCTGAGATAGATAGTGAGTTGAAGAAAGCAGAAATAGCAGCTCAGAGTAAGAGAGAAGAACTTGAGTTACAGTTAAAGATGAAACAACTTGATACTGAGACTGCCATTACCAAAGAGTCTAAGAAATCTGAGAGACTGGAGAAAGAAAACCAGTACAAGAAATATCAAGGTATTGTACGTAATTATACCTCGGGTGACTGCATCGCAGCCTTTACCCAAAACTTTGAAACTTTAATGGAACATTACCAAGTTCCACTGTCTGAATGGAATATTGTTTATATGAGGAGTTTATCAGGGGAACCTCTTAAAGTCATTGAAACCATCCCCAAAGACCTCAGAAAAGATTACCATTATCTAAAATCTAAGATTATGGCACATTTTATGTTAGATGAGGCAGGTTACAGAGAACAATTCAGTTAGTTGAGCCCAAAACCGACTCAAACGTTCTCTGATTACCTCTGCTTAGTCCGAGATATATTTACCAAATGGACTTCAGCAGCTAAAATTGACAAAAATTATCAGAGACTAGAAGATCTGATCATTAGAGATAAAATCATTTCATCCATTCCATCAGCATTTTCAAAATTTTTGCAAGAGAATGAATGCACTAGTGTAGATGAGATTGAGAGACGTGGTTCGGCGTATTACACAGCCAACAAACATTGTTTTGCCACTGAAGCTACTGACATTAATTTTGTAGCAGCGGCTAACTATGACAAACCCTACAGTAGGCAGAAACCTCATAGGCCTACCTCTGAGAAGTTTAATCACTGTACTTATTGTAAATTTTCACATCATCAGAATGAAATGTGCGATAAGCACCCAGGATACCATACTTACCTACTAAACATGGTAAACAGACAAGATAAGGAGCGTAGATCCTTCAGAAATTTGCGTAAATGTTTCCTCTGTAAGGCGCACGGACACCATCGGAAAGAGTGTAAAGGTAGGCTAATGACCAACAAAGCAAATGCCGCCTTGTTTGACAGTTCGGCGTCAAATGAAGAAAAGCCAGAGAAACATCCTGTGAACTCAGCACAGACTTTTGACATATTTAGCGCAAATAAATGTTCTGTTTGTAACACCTTTTATGAAGATGGTATTTTAACATGCGGTCACGCCATCCCTATTGCCAATGAAGAAGCTAATTTGGTAGTAGATTCAAAAGGCAAGATAATCGTCCATCACGGATATGTGAATGGCAAGTCTGCTACAGTCCTTCGTGACACAGGCAGTTCACTCATTGGTCTGAAGAGAACGTTCATAATGCCTACAGACTATACAGGCAGGCACGTAACATGCAGAACATTTTCAGGCAATATTGAGAAATACCCATTAGCATGGGCATATATTGAAACACCTTTCCTCACTGGGAAAGTAAAGTCCGCTGCATTAACAAACCCAGTGTGTGATGTAATTATTGGAAATTTACCAGAGGTGAATGATAAACCTCATGATATAACATCTATGTGTATTGATGATAACATAACATCACCATCTAATGTCATCATTGAAAATGTCACACCACCTATTGATTGTATGGTAGCTAATGTAGCACTAACATTTCATGACATCATTGATAACATTGTTCCATCACCATCTGATGTCATTGAATGTGTGAACGCAGTAACTAGATCTACTGCTAGAGTGCAAGATGAAAGTAATCAAACTGAGGCTATACAAATGCTTAGCCCAGTATCACTACCTACTAACACCATGAAGGAAACGTTTGTAACAGCTCAAAAAGCTGATCCTTCATTGTCAAAATACTTTAACCTGATCGGCCAAAAGCCAAAGGTAACCAAGAATGCAAAATGGCATTTTGCTGTGAAAAATGATATACTCACCAGGTATTATACCAGAGGTGACAACACAACAGAGCAAACTGTTTTGCCAACTAATTATCGCAAGCAAGCCTTACATCTTGCCCACGATATACCTCTTGCAGGGCATATGGCATACGTTAAGACCAAACAAGGTTACTGACACAGTTTCATTGGCCCAAATTTTGCAATGACATTAAAGAATATTGCAGAAGTTGTGACACCTGCCAGAAACTGGTAAAAAAAAGGTAAACACCCACAGGCAAAGTTGCAAGTTACTGACTTAGCCAGTCGACCTTTTGAAAAACTATCTGTCGACATAGTGGGCCCTCTTAATCATACAACAACTAGAGGGAATAAATATATTCTAACTGTCATTGATCAATGTAGTCGCTGGCCAGAAGCTATTCCGCTAAAGAACATTACTGCCAATGATATAATGGAAGTGTTCTTTCATATATTTTCTCGGATAGGTTTTCCAGATACTATCCAATCTGATAGGGGCACTCAGTTTATTGCCGCATCTACCCAAGCTTTCACCAAAATGTTGGGAGTGAAGCAATGTTTCAATTCCCCGTACCATCCTCACTCTAGTGGAGTAATAGAAAAATTTAACGGGGATCTAAAGCACATGCTTGCAAAAGTAACACAAGAGCACCCCAATAACTGGGATGTCTATCTACCAGCTATTCTTTTTGCTTATCGCGAGGTACCTCATTCTAGTACCGGTTTCTCTCCTTTTGAACTTATCTATGGTGCCAAACCACGTGGCCCATTGACTATTTATCACCAAATGTTAACTGACTCTACTCCAGTACTTAAACCCATATCATCATACGTATATGTTACATCATTGCGTGAAAGAATCATCAAATCTTGTACTATTGCAAAGAATGCACTAAAATTATCTGGTGCTACTTATAGACAGTATGCTGACAAAGGTAACAGGACAATAACGTTGACACCTGGACAGGACGTTCTTCTTCTACTACCTAGTGACAGACACTTATTGACTGATGCTTGGCAGGGACCTTTTAAAGTGACGAGACAGATTTCACCTGTAGATTACGAAATCCAAATAAAAGACAAACACAAAATATTTCACATAAATATGCTAAGACCATACCACAACAGAGACAACGAACAAGACGATACGACAGCTTGTACAGTGATAATAGATCACGAAGACGACGATGTTAGTGACGAGATTCCAACACCTGCATTAGACACGACAAACTGCTTGAAGGAGATCAAAATCAACCCAAAGTTAACTCAAGCAGAGACAGACAGTTGCAAACAGCTTATACAACAGTACAAAACCATCTTTTCCAACAACCCAGGACAAACAGAATTAGTACAGCATCATATCACACTCACATCAAACACACCCATAAGATGCAGACCATACACCATTCCATTACATTACAAAGAACACCTACATCAGGAGATCATGAACCTAGAGAAAAACAACATCATAAGACGATCCCAATCAGACTTCTCATCACCAATGGTCATTGTACGCAAAAAGGACAATACAATAAGACTGTGTATCGACTATCGAATGCTCAATAAAATAACTGTTCTAGATCTTGAGCCAATGGCTAACTCTGACGATCTTTTGACAGAACTGACAGACGCTAGGTTCTTTACGAAGATAGATATGACGAAAGGATATTGGCAAATAGCAGTAGACGAACAGAGCAGACATCTGACAGCATTTGCCACACCTTGGGGACTGTACGAATGGTGCAAACTTCCATTTGGGCTAGTCAATGCCCCAGCCACATTCGTACGTATGACACGACTTCTCCTAGTAGACATTCCTAACATAATCTGCTATATCGACGACATCTGTGTTCACACAGAGACAATGACAGAGCACATTAAAACGTTAGAACAGCCATTTGAACGTATTAGACAGCACGGACTGACAGTAAAGCCTGCGAAAGTAGACATAGCCTACCAGGAAATATCTTTCTTGGGGTACAAAATATCCAACGGCTTTGTCACGACAGACGATAACATTGTGTCCAAGATACTAAAACTCTCATTTCCGACTACAAAAAAACAAGTCAGAAGTTTGTTGGGACTGATAAACTATTACCGGCAGTTCATTCCTGATTTTTCCGAACTGACCGAAGTGTTTACTAATTTACTAACAAAGGATAAACCAGAGAAAATTGTAAACAATGAATGCCTAAAAATTGCATTCCATAAAGTACTAGCATGTTTTTCTGATAACAGTTTAAATAATCTCATCCTGAAATTGCCCAATCTCCATTTACCTTTCAGATTGCGTACAGATGCTAGCTCCGTGGCGATTGGAGCAGTATTGTTGCAAGAGTACAATAACATCCTCCATCCCGTGTACTTCGTATCCAGGAAACTAAAACCCCGAGAACGGGCGTGGTCTATACCTCAATTGGAAGCCCTAGCTTTAGTGGTGGGTATAACAAAATTGTCCAGATTTCTTCTAGGACGCCATTTCATCGTGGAATCTGACAGCAGCCCGTTACGATTTATAAATTCAGGTGTACCTTCAAACCATATGGTAGCGCGCTGGTCTCTTAAACTTCAAGATTATAGCTTTGAGGTTCGACATATCCCAGGCAGAACCAATTCAATTGCCGATCTTTTGTCCCGTTGTCTGACCGACCCAGTAAGCACCATTGTCTGAGTGCAGTGTGTACAAATACACTCAGACCGACACAGCCATTTATCAGTGAATATATTTTTTTCTATTCACAAAAAGCTGTGTAATGTCTACAATATTGTGATAGGGGTTACTCCCATTATATATAGTGTTCTTATTTTACTAATTCATGTAGTGATTGTCGTGTATAACTGTGTAATGTGTGGTAGAAAGCGAACTTTATTAATTGTATATACCAAGAACAAGAACAGTGTCACATTCGCTCAAAAACTTACCGTAAGCGAACTATCCAATTTGACAGTGACATCTGCGTGTGGAACATTCCAGGGATATTTTAAAGACGTGTGTGAACGTGTAAACTAAACATTGACAGCTACACCATTGCAGTGAACCGAAATCCGGTAGTGAAACATCCAACACATGAACAGTCAATCGTAATCCAGAAGGTTTTGTAGTGAAACATCCAACACATGAACTGTGAGAACATTGTACTTTCCGTAACTACATCAGACCGGAACAACTGTGTTCTGCAAGCTTAAACATCAGCTGATTTTAGTGTTCGTGTGTACTTCCGGATTAGTTAGAAATTTAGAGCAAAATTAGCAGACCACAAATAAAAGTTTAAAAATCTATGACGATTCTAAAATCTTTAGGAATCAACAAACTTAAATACACGAATTGTGTGTTTATATATTTCTGTAGTGTAATCTTAGAATCATATCTTGATTAATGTATTCATATTACCGACTTTTTCTCGTTAATATGAATAAACGTCAAGCAATGACGCTAAGACATAGAATAATGATTGTAAATTATTGTATTTCATTAATGTGAAAATTATTTCCCTTTCATTTATTTGTTATTACATCAATTCACAAAGAGCCATAATTTGAAATGTATATTCTAATGTGTTGTGTATAAATAGCCAAGTGTTGCCAGATTATTGACACAACAGGTAGCCATCTACTGGGCATGGCAGAGGGTTGCCGACATTGCAGACCAACACAAGAGCTACTGGCCAAATAAGGTCAGGGTTTGAGCGTTTTATGCGACTTATAAACAGCCGCATTTCGGTCTAGCTAGATGGTTTTTGTTTCAAGAACCATATTATTACGTTTGTTTTGAATGCTGCGAGGTAGATGCGTGAAGCTGGTACTACCGATCTGACTGGGTCATTAATGCAATTGAGGTAATCAGCCATCGAGAGGATGAAACCTGACATGTGTTAAAGGTTGAACACCACATGTCGTTGAATGCAACTTTCATTTCTTATATATTTCTATGGCATATGTGTATGTATTTGTATGTTGATACCAATGTATATAACAACAGAAGGGTAGACTCTGACAAGGTTAGAATATTAACCCAGTGTGTACATATATTATACATGAAAGATGACATCTTTCATGAATTTGCCGGGGGAGCGTGTCAGAGTCCAGAAAGGGTACAGTGATGCAGTGACATCGTTACGCCCGCCAGGCGACTTAGCTCCCAGCAGGGATGCAGCAACTTCGTTGCGCCGGCAGGCGAGTGGTAGTTACCTGCCTGCAAGATTGCTGGCGGACGAGCGACCAGCGGTCAGGCAAGGACGACGCAAGACGCACGCATGCCTCGTGAAGCCACCTCAGGTGGGAGGCAAGTTGCGAACTAGCGGCAGACAGCTCTGGGACATGGACTTGGACGGACGCATGATGAGAGAAAGGCGTTGTGTGGTTTTCTGTGCTGAAAGTCGAGTGTCTGGACATCTTGAGAGTTAGACTTGTGAGCTGTATTGTGGATGTAAGTGCATTGAAGTATCACGTATATATTGTGGTGATCATCGTATTGTATTTGATCTGTGAATAAATCCATTGAACGGTGTGTCGTTGAGTCTTACGTCAAATCACGTTGTACTTGTACTGTCTCACATGTGTTAGGTTAGCGAGCCAAGTTTAAGACCCTGACAGTCCTCCAATAAATACTAACATATTTACTGAATAAAAAGTGTCATGGGTGTGTATAGATTGTATGTAAAGACGTTGTTGGTGTGTTCTATATTGTAGGTGAGATAAGATTGACAGTCCAAGATTCATCTCACTGTTCTCATCACACAACGGCATAGATAATGTCACCACAGCACAGAACTTGTTTACGCTCACCCGGTATAGTGTCTCTCAGACTGATGATGATGATGTCTTCACAATATCCTTGACAACGTTAGAATTAAACAGTTAGTTCACCACTGCGTGTTTTAGTAGATAATGTCTTTCCTTGTGAAATATCGAATCACATGAACCACATGATATTCCAGGTAAGGTTTATACCTCCGATATCATCGAATGACTTATCGTCTCTATATGGATACATAATTCCAACAAACACTGTCTATAGAATATCACTGATTCACGGTGTTCATCTAATTCGTTACTGTTCTGTTTATCCAATAATAAATTATGGCCTTATAGCCTCTTCATTTAAAGATAGTTCAGGTGCACAATATTGAGCTTCCGATCTATGTTTAGTTGCACTTTATTCTGCTGTAAGTCTCTTAGCCAGAATGCCTTATAGGTATCCGTTAATGCTAGAACTTGCTGACCTGTATGACTGACATCCGACTTCAATCTGGCCGATATTTATTAGTTTACCAGATTAGAGTCCATTTTTTTCTTTTCAGGAGTGTTGCTATTGCTTTGTTCGTGGAAACCTGTCGAAAAGACAATATCAGGTGCTATCAACCTAACTCAAACTCATTAGAAGTTAGAGTAGGCTTATGGCCGTTATCAGTTTTACTTCTATAGATTCAGAGAACTGACCTCTGACATAAGACATTGGAGTTATAACCATAACCTAAGACTAGGTAAAGAATGAAATGTCATAAAAGAGCTCAGAAATCCCAGTAACCATCTATACTAGAATCTCGTATCATACTTATCCTATATTATCATAGTACTTATTCTATCGAGTGCACTGGTACGTTACACAATCCACTCCGTTACTACTCAGCTAAATTCGGCCGACGCCCATTATTACGGTCTCACGCTCAAATACACTATGTTAGATTTATACTCTACACCACAACTACCTTATAATTACCCTTGGCTGAATCGGGAATACTAATTGCACAATAAATACAAAATGCCCGTCAGTATTATCCGACTTGAAACATAGTAACTCCCTTTTCATAATCACTCAAGAATAAACCACCACTTCTCGTTGAAACCCAATAGCACACTAAATTCCACTAGAATATCCAGCCTATTAATACTCTGGCTCTGTACGACTATATGGGCTTATTCCACCAATTTCCCCCTGTCCTCTTCATCTGTTTCTCAATAACAACCGAATTGTTCTTTTGATGCCCGGTCATTTCGGGACATCAATGATTATCTACTCGTTTCCTCCGACCACAGATATTTTTCTCCGTTATCCCAAAAGACCGTGATACGCCGTGATCGCAAATCTCCGTTTCCCACTTCAAAGATTACTGAAATAGTTTATCGCTGTTTTTCCGTCGTCCGTTAGTTCCCGTAGACTTCGTTTTCGTCTTCAATCGTTCCGATCGTTCAATCAAGGCTCTCTCAACAAACAAAATGCCGCGCTTAGGACGCTGTTCGTTGTTCTAGTAACATTTCAGATCGTTGACCTCTAGTATCGTGACAGAGAGAATACTGGATGGGTGTCCCAAATTTTACAGAGATCGACAATGAGAGAGAATACTGTATGGGTTTTCCAAATTTTACAGGGACCGGCAATACGAGAGAATATTGAATGATTAAGTAGCTTGGCAAGGGCGACAGTCAGCGCTGAAATTATCAACAAAGCAGAAAGCAGTAGTTGTGAAACAATAGAAAGGAAAAACGTGGGCTGACATGGCACTCGATGATGATAAAAACTGGTGTGACCCGATTGAAGTCTGATCAGCCAGCTTTTTAGTTTCTTTCAGATAAGAACAAACGATCAACACACATAAATATCTTTCATTTTCGTCGCTCCCTTATCTCCAGCACTGTCATACAGTGTTCACGCACTGTCCACACAAGAAACCAACACTCCCACATCACCAGCACTGTCATGCAGTGTTCACGTCGTCCTGTCCACACGAGAAGCCTACAAGGATATTTCGTCTGCCATACAGGAGAAAGTCAGGTCTTAGTGATTTAGTCAGGTATGACTGAGCTACCGTATGACAGTAGACGGTACTACCTGCTTTCTGTTAGCGCCGAATGTTGGACGGCGCTCACCAAACCTGACACTTCACATTGTGCCAACAGCTTCGGTGGAGGAGCGCAATTGGGAAAGTGCAAGCTTTACCCTAGTACGAGGAAATGCAACCTAAAAACTAAATGTCATGGCAGCGCAGTCCAGCACAGCGCAGTCCTAAGCTATGGATGGTAACTGGTCTAGGATGGAAGCTCCGACAGGTGGACAGTTTCAGCATTGCTTTGCTGATATGGCAGCTTCTGCAGCTTGTCTTGTTCCAGACGTATTGGTGTTACCTTTCCTCTGGAGTAAACTAGACAGACCGAGAGAGGGATCATGCTCTATGGGCAAAACATAGTCTCTAAATTCAGCACAGGCTTTGTACTGTTGAGTAGTATAACTCCGTTTTGCAACATTTTACGCTTCTGAGACTTTTGCTTCTTCCAGTTTTGCTTCTTCCAGTGTCACCTTTTAGCGAGTTTGTTGCTTCTGGCTATCTGCTTTGTAGGTACTGGTCATCAATTGTAGAACCTGGTTACCAATTGTATTTACTGGTCACTAATTGTAGGTACTGGTCACTAATTGTAGGTACTGGTCACCAATTGTAAGTTGTAGTCACCAGTTGTAGGTACTAGTCACCAGTTGTAGGTTGTGGTCACCAGTTGTAGGTACTAGTCACCAGTTGTAGGTACTAATCAACAGTTGTAAGTTGTGGTCACCAGTTGTAGGTACTAGTCACCAGTTGTAAGTTGTGGTCACCAACTGTAGGTACTAGTCACCAGTTGTAAGTTGTGGTCACCAGTTGTAGGTACTAGTCACCAGTTGTAAGTTGTGGTCACCAGTTGTAGGTACTAGTCACCAGTTGTAAGTTGTGGTCACCAACTGTAGGTTGTTGTCACCAGTTGTAGGTACTGGTCACCAGTTGTAGGTACTGGTCACCAATTGTAGGTACTAGTCACCAATTGTAGGTACTGGTCACCAATTGTAGGTACTGGTCACCAATTGTAGGTACTGGTCACCAATTGTAGGTACTGGTCACCAATTGTAGGTACTGGTCACCAATTGTAGGTACTGGTCACTAATTGTAGGTACTGGTCACTAATTGTAGGTACTGGTCACCAGTTGTAGGTACTGGTCACTAATTGTAGGTACTGGTCACTAATTGTAGGTACTGGTCACCAATTGTAGGTACTGGTCACTAATTGTAGGTACTGGTCACCAGTTGTAGGTACTGGTCACTAATTGTAGGTACTGGTCACTAATTGTAGGTACTGGTCACTAATTGTAGGTACTTGTCACCAATTGTAGGTACTGGTCACCAATTGTAGTTACTGATCACTAATTGTAGGTACTGGTCACCAGTTGTAGGTACTGGTCACTAATTGTAGATACTGGTCAGTAATTGTAGGTACTGGTCACTAATTGTAGGTACTGGTCACTAATTGTAGGTACTGGTCACTAATTGTAGGTACTGGTCACCAGTTGTAGGTACTGGTCACCAATTGTAGGTACTAGTCACCAGTTGTAGGTTGTGGTCACCAACTGTAGGTTGTGGTCACCAACTGTAGGTTGTGGTCACCAACTGTAGGTTGTCGTCACCAACTGTAGGTTGTGGTCAATAACTGTAGGTTGTGGTCACCAACTGTAGGTACTAGTCACCAGTTGTAGGGTGTGGTCACCAATTATAGGTTGTGGTCACCAATTGTAGTATGTGGTCACCAATTTTAGGTACTGGTCACCAATTGTGGGTATTGGTCATCCATACAGATTATCCTAGCACTCACCAAGGAAGATTTATTCACTTTCTGTATCAGGTGAATCCGGAGATATCCCTACCTGTCATCTGTGAGGAAGCATATGTCAGACACTGTCAATGCTGATGTGCTTACTGCACGCGTGCTTGTGAGTGTACACATCGCCCAGAAGTAGTGTGTAGGAGAACGATTTTTACTCACAGTTTTTCTGTTTGCTTGTGTTCGCCCGAAGAAGAAGAAGAAGAAGAAGAAGAAGAAGAAGAAGAAGAAGAAGAAGAAGAAGAAGAAGAAGAAGAAGAAGAAGAAGAAGAAGAAGAAGAAGAAGAAGAAGGAGGAGGAGGAGGAGGAGGAGGAGGAGGAGGAGAAGGAAGAGGAGGACGAAGAGGAGGTTAAGGGGGAGGAAGAGGAAGAGGAGAAGAAGAAGAAGGGGAAGGCAAGAAGAATAAATCAGTAACAATGGATTACATAAAACAATAAAAATATAATATGATGATGAGGATGATGATAGTGTCGACGACTATAACAATGATTACTAGACCAACGATGATGATAGCTACAACGACAATAATATCGACCAGCATAACGATAAGGATGTAAATAACACAATAACTAAATGTCTTCAGGCATACCCAATGTCCATTACACAAAACCACATGATACTATTGAAGCTACCAACAAAGAGAAGCAAAACATGCAGACAGCTCACGCACACAAACACCAAAAGAATGTTTACAGAACGCAGAACGACGGCGAACAGTTCAGCTAATGGACGTCACGCTGAGAGAAACAGAATTTTGTTGTCGTTTTTTCTGAAACCATTTTTTAACCTCAAAAGTCAACAGAAAATCTGCACAAAATAAATATAAAAACTATTTCAGGGGCCAAAAATGTTGCCAGACATACTTGTGGCATGTGGAAGGAAATTATTTTTCAGGATATAATGATGTTTGCAATATTTCTCCAACACTATCTGCCTAACTGCCCGTTCGTCCATCTGGTTGGTTGTCTCCCGGTCTGTTTGTCTGGGTGTACACATATCCATCTAGCTGTCTTTCTGTCTGTCTATCTACTCTATCATCCATTCATCCTTCTATCCACATCACTACTTCCATCGCCACGTTTATATATATATATATATATAACTTTCTTATTCGTGTTAAATATGGGTAAATGATCGTTGTCTTCTATGGAGTAATACAAGGTAAAAGAGGCAGAGGCAGACAGAGAAAGATGTCAGTGAAAAGCTTAAACAGATGGACAACAATTATAATGAGCACTACATTCATCAAAACATCGGACTACATGGAAGACTAAAGAGATAATCGCTGATGTCGCCTTCAAGCCGGACTCGAGAAGACGAAGAAGAAACAGAAGAGGGTGTAGTAGTAATATTAGTAGTAGTAGTAGTAGTAGTAGTAGTAGTAGTAGTAGTAGTAGTAATAGTAGTAATAGTAGTAGTAGTAGGAGCAGCAGCAGCAGTATCAGTAGTAGTAGTAGTAGTAGTAGTAGTAGTAGTAATGGTGGTGGTGGTGGTAGTAGTGGTGATGGTGGTGGTGGTGGTGGTAGTAGTAGTAGTAGTAGTAGTAGCAGCAGTAGTAGTAGTAGTAGTAGTAGTAGTAGTAGTAGTAGTAGTAGTAGTAGTAGTAGTAGTAGTAGTAGTAGTAATAGTAGTAGTAGTGGTAGAAGAGTTGGTAGTAGTAGTAGTAGTAGTAGTAGTAGTAGTAGTAGTAGTAGTAGTAGTAGTAGTAGTAGTAGTAGTAGTAGTTATAGAATAGTTGGTAGTAGTAGTAGTAGTAGTAGTAGTAGTAGTAGTAGTAGTAGTAGTAGTAGTAGTAGTAGTAGTAGTAGTAGTGGTAGTAGTAGTAGTAGTAGTAGTAGTAGTAGTAGTAGTAGTAGTAGTAGTAGTAGTAGTAGTAGTAGTACTGGTAGTAGTAGTAGTAGTAGTATATTCGCATATCCTTTTACAGGACATCGCTGTCAAAATCAACATCTTTCACCTAATTGTTGATTTCTTGGTAAGATTACGCTCATTAGTTTGCCATTACTGTCTGATCTACCGGCTCACATACCCCGTAAGTTTCCGACGGGGCTGGAACCGCACCGATTCTCGCGCACATCACGTTACTCACGAGAGTATACGGATTACGGAAAAAGTCGCTAACTCCTAGGCCAGGGAGACGGCATATATATATATATATATATATATATATATATATATATATATATATATATATGTGTGTGTGTGTGTGTGTGTGTGTGTGTGTGTATGTATGTGTGTGTGTATGTTTGTGCGTGCGTTTGTGTACGTGTGTGTGTGTGTGTGTGTGTGTTTAATACTTCCTTATGTATAAGTGAGTCATTTCCTACTGCAACAAAACCAGACTATGGCCATGGGGCCTAAACCGTGTTTGTTTTGGATCCTCACTTTCAGTGTGATGACTTTCAGGAGAATTTGAGGCTCAAACCTCATTCAATATGAGGTCAGTATTACAGAATGGTTACGAGCGCAGACTCTTAAACTTCCGGTATGCTGATGATAGTGGGTTTAACCGCTAAGTCGGTCAGTTGGTCTGAAATGACTTTTTGTCCTTGACTGAAATGACTTTTCGTCCTTGACTTGCGGACGTAAATTACAAGTACTTCTGATGTCAGAATGGGTTCGTTTGATGGCGGGAAAGCAGGTAAAAAGGAAAACTATTCTACGTGCAAAGATCAGTCGATTGTGAACTAAGCTTGAGTACAAAGCGAGCGAACGAAAAAAAAAAAAACAAAGAAGATTTATCACAGGATTCGCGTGGCGGATAGGTTAAGAGGGTTCGCTCTTAAAAACTTCCGATGCTGATTGTGAAGTATGGGGTTCTCGCCCTACACTGGTCTGTTGGGCTTTAACGTTGACACCATCAGTCACACACACACACACATGCACGCACACACATACACACACACACACACACATGTATATATAATCTTGTACATCGTCTTGTACAAATTGCCCACGACTATGACATTGGGCCTTCTGTCCCCGAGCGGTAATCCACACACATACTAATTCTATTGTTTTTAAATTTCCACACTTACAATAAATCGAATCTTGTGGGCCTATAATGGATCTGGCAAATTCGAATTATTCGAAATAAAGCAGCGAAACGAATGTCCAGTCTTCAGGCAAGACATCAGCAACAGCAAACACACCTGGCCAGTGTCAGCCAAATTAGACATTAACACGCTGTAGCGTGTGGTTGTCCGTGAACCTGGGCAGCTCTGTGGGTAGCATCCTTACCTGCCAGTGCTACGGTCATGTGATGAAATCGACATGGAGGGGAATTTTTAGAAAAGTGATCTTGGTTCCCAAGTCGACCCAGCCTACATTTTGTTTTTGCATATCCCTTACAGGACGTTGCAGTCAACACCAGCATTTTCCAGCTGCTGTTGATGTACTAGACAAGATTACGTTCAGTAGTTTGCCATTGCTGTCTGAGCGACCGGCTCACATACCCCGTAAGTTATCAACGCGGCGAGAACCGCTACCTATTCTCGCGCAGGTTACGTTACTCACGAGAATATACGGGATTACGGAGAAGGGCGTTAACTCCTAGGCCAGGAAGACCGACCAGCCTACATTGGGTACGAGAAAATGTTCTAGAAAGCAAAGACGGTCTGTGAGAGACTTGTGAAAGAATATGTCCATAGAACAAAAATTGTAATATAGATACTCCGACTGTTATTTTATCTTATATTGTTAAACAAAATTGCACGTAATAGTCAATACGTCGCAATCAATGTAGGCTGGTCGGTCTTCCTGGCCTAGGAGTTAACGTCCTTCTCCGTAATCCCGTATATTCTCGTGAGTAACGTAACCTGGGCGAGAATAGGTAGCGGTTCTAGCCGCGTTGATAACTTACGGGGTATGTGAGCCGGTCGCTGAGACAGCAATGGCAAACTACCAGAAAATGTTTATTTTCATTGGATTGTCATTGTTTTCTGCACGACCGACGTTCATCACATCCAAATCATCGCAAGGCGGTCAGCTTTCAAATCGTCTGCGGCTGATTTCGAACCCTGGCATGAAGGTGTCAAACGCGTTCACCACCCCAAGCCACAATAACCCAAGCCACACCACCCCCCAAACCACACCACCCCCAAGTCACAGCACCCCGAAGCCACAGATCCCCCAAGCCACAGTGGTCCCAAGCCACACCACCCAAGCTACACCACCCTCAAGCCACACCGCCCCAAAGACTCACCACCCCCAAGCAACACAACCCTCAAGCCACACTACCTCAAGCCACAGCACCCCCAAGCCACACCACCCCCAAGCCACACCACCCCAAGCCACACCACCCCCAAGACACACCACTCCAAGCCACAGCGCTCCCAAGCCACAGCACTCCCAAGCCACAGCGCTCTCAAGCCACAGCACTCCCAAGCCACAGCGCCCTCAAGCCACACCACTCCAAGCCACAGCGCCCTCAAGCTACAGCACTCCCAAGCCACAGCGCCCTCAAGCCACAGCACTCCCAAGCCACAGCGCCCTCAAGCCACACCACTCCAGGCCACAGCGCCCCCAAGCCACAGCACTCCCAAGCCACAGCGCTCCCAAGCCACAGAACCCCCAAGCCACAGCTCCCCGAAGCCACACCGCCGCCAAGCCACAGCGCCAATATCTTGTCTTGTACCTGGCTGTTCTACTTCACTTCTTCTTGTGTGGTCCCTAGATCTTCTTTGTTCACAGCATGTGTTTCCATTATCACACAATCTTGATCCATCCACAGACAATGACCCAACCAATTACATGCAAGCATATCATGCCGTTCGTTAACAGTTGTGGTTGTATGTTGACATTAATTCTTTGTATTTGAATAACTATCTGTGCTAGTGCCTCCGTCTATGTCGGGAATTCTAAACAGTTTTAAATATCTGCTTTTATATTGTCAGCAACAACCACAAAGTTATTTGCATGTCTTTGTCAAGACGTCACAACCATCCTCAGCATTTATTGGCTTTATGTGACTGTCTATTAAATTTTACGTTCAGTAGTTTGCCATTGTTTCTGTACGGCAAACGTTTATACCATTGTTAAAATCAACACAAAGCGGTCTTCTCCCAAGTCGCCTGTGTCTAACTTCGAACTTGGTATATCTAGATTGTGAAGCAAATTTCACTATCCCAGCATTCACTTATTGTGAAACAACATTGACTATCCCAGCATTCACTTATTGTATAACAAAATTCACTATCCCTGCATTCACTTATTGTGAAATAACATTCACTATCCCTGCATTCACTTATTGTGAAACAACATTCACCATTCCAGCATTCACGTATTTTGAAATAACATTCACTATCCCAGGATTCACTTATAGTGAAACAACATTCACTATCCCAGCATTCACTTATTGTGAAACAACATTCACTATTCCAGCATTCACATATTGTGAAACAACAGTCACTATCCCAGCATTCACTTATTGTGAAACAACAGTCACTATCCCAGCATTCACTTATTGTGAAACAACATTCACTATCCCTGCATTCACTTATTGTGAAACAACATTCACTAGCCCAGCATTCACTCATTGTGAAGCAACAATAACTTTCCCAGCATTCACTTATTGTGAAGCAACAATTACTATCCCTGCATTCACTTATTGTGAAACAACATTCACTAGCCCAGCATTCACTTATTGTGAAGCAACAATAACTTTCCCAGCATTCACTTATTACAAAACTACATTCATTAAACCACACGTCTCTACATCCGAAAATAATATAATGGACTTCCCTGTATCCAGTATTTATGAAAAATAAAATTTAAAACTAAAATATAATAACTTGGATTATGAAAAGTCGAATCTCTTTCAGACCGAAGATGCCTGTTGCAGATTGACCCAAAACGAGGCGTGAAGAAATACATCACATTTCAATTTGGAGAACTATAAAATTCTATTTATTTTCAATTAGGCATGACTGGGGCAATAGATCGATCTCAAGTTAATATATCTCACATCTGACCACTCAATTCAAAGTTTTCTCTCCAAACGGGAAAAGATATTTTTGGAATGTCGAATTACCTCTTAAGAGCTGTGGGTATCGGCGAATGGGAGTGAAACCTGGCGCGAACTGTGGCGCAGAAAACAGCCCTGAGTTGTGGAACATGATCGTCAGTTTTTGATTTCTTGGTTTCTGATTTTAAGAATCGATATCATATTCACATAAATAGAAGCTTGGTTTTCTTCAGCAGATGCCTTAAGCAGTAGATGTTGATCGTTCCAGTGATAAAGTGGTTATATATATGCAAATTGGTCCATCACAAGTCCGTCATCTCTGACACCAGACAGTAATCCACAATCAAGCATAGTTGATATATATATATATATATATATATATATATATATATATATATATATATATATGTGTGTGTGTGTGTGTGTGTGTGTGTGTGCGTGTGTGTGCGTGTGTGTGTGTGTGTTAGGGCTGCGACCGATTAATTTAAATTTAATAGTTAACTTTTGAAAAATATAACGATTAATTAATCGTTAATTTCGATTAAAGCAAAACAATTATAGTCATATAACTCACATTATAGTCGTATTTGTCAAAAATCGAAATAACACTGGATTGTCTTGTTCATATGTCATCTAATAACCAACTATGCAAACAGACGAGTATGTTGACACTATTTGCTTCAAGTGACGAGCGCGTCTTATTAACAATATAACCAGCAGAGCTGAACAATCGTTCACATGGGACTGAGGTAGCCGGTATGCACAGAATGGTCTTGGCAAGGAACGCCAATTTTGGATATCGATGTTCATTAAATTTCCACCATTGTAAAGGGTCAACCGATTCAGCAACTTTCTTATCCATTTCAGACTCCATTAGCTTAATACTCTCTTCATTTGGTTCACATATAGCTTCATTGTCAATGTCAGTATCATTCGTTGCAGCAGTCTCCATCTGCTCATCATCAACATTAACTGCTATTTGTTGTTCAATACGTGACCAAGTTCGTTCTTTTGCATCTTTTGACAAACATTTCAGGTATTTGTAGCGTGGATCAAGTGCTGTTGCAATCTGTAGTATTTCAATACTTGTCATATTAGCTATACGTTCACTGAAGTCATTAATACATGCTACTTTAAATTTAGCTATGTAGCCCGGATCATCATCGTGTACAGTCATGTGCTTTGTCAACGATGATAGTAGTGGCAATACACAGCTACATGAAACAAAATCTTGACCGCCAAGCAGGACCGTGGTCTGACAGAATAAGTCCAAAACTTTGACATATCTCGAAATCTTCTCCCAATCTGAACCTGACAGTTTTGGATCTTTGTGTTGCTTCTTTTCATTTGACATGTAGACAGTTAATGCTTCTCTGACCTGTAGAAGACTGTAGCATAATAAACATACTGTTCCATCTTTTTGGTACATCTTGCAGCAGCTTACACAATGTTGACTCAGCACAATTTTGCAACTCGGTTGTGTTTGCAGCACTATGTTTAAAATATCCGACAATTTTTCGACATCCGGTTCATTTGTACAAGTGGTGGGAAAAAAGTGTTCGATTAATCGTTAAAAAAAAATTAATCGTTAAAACAAATTAACGATTAATCTATTAATTAATCGCTAACTTCCGCAGCCCTAATATATATATATATATATATATATATATATATATATATATATATATATATATATACACACACACACACACACACACACACACACACACACACACACACACACACACACACACATCAAGTGGTGTAGGTATCGTGGGCGCGTCTCAAAGTTCCCCGACACATCGATTCGAGGAGTCGAAATCAGCTGCAGACTTAAATGGAAGCAGCCCGTCTTGTGTTGATCTCACTGGTATGAGCGTCGGTTGTTAAGAAAACAAGGGCAAACTATTGAACGTAAACATTAATGGACAAACAACACGGAAGAAGGTGTGCATCCCACTTAGTTCATTTATTCGTAAAGAGGTCGGCATGGCCGAATGGATTATAATGCGTGTTCTTAAACATCCGGTGTGCTGATACCAATGTATGTGGTTCAACCCCTACATAGGACAGTTGGACTAAAATATTGACCTCTCGTCCTTGACTTTGGGACGTAAATTACAAGAACCTCTGAAGTCGGAGTGGGTGTGCCTGATGGTCAGGGACACTGGTAATATGGAAAGTTAATCCACAAGCATAATTTGTCCAGCACTACTAAAAAATAGTGTATATGGACTACGCTGAATTTCATAGCAAGCGAGCGCAAATAATAATAATAATAATAATAATAATAATAATAATAATAATAATAATAATAATAATAATAATAATAATAACTCGTAAATCAATTAAACAAAGCAAATTACGCGGGAGAAAGAGTTTCTCTACAAAAGCAACTCTCTATATAGGATATAGAGAGATAGATACCGGAAACAGGGGTAGACAATTCTCGTCATGGGAAATAGTAAATGGGAATACAGTCACAATAGGAAAGTTGAAGGGATAGCGAGGTTGGGGGTGAAGTAGAGTGACGAGCTGAACAGACTAGCAATGTGGCAGCGGTATCGGTAATGGTTGGCACTTGTTCAGGGGATATATGGTATCTAGTACTAGACGGTCGGCTCCCTGGCGAAGAGGTTAAGGACGATGTTCGTAATCCCATAAACTTACGTTCGGAACACAGCTGCGCGAAATTCGGCAGCGGATCGCGTCGCGTTGGTTTTTTACAGAGAGCATGTGAACCGGTCGTTCAGAAAGCAATGGCAAACTACTGAACGTTAAACTTGCCAAGACATCAACAGCAGCTGACAAATGCTGGTGTTGACTGGAATGTCCTGAAAATAGGATGTAAAAAAGTACTAGACCAGGGGTGGGCAAACTACGGCCCGCGGGCCGCATGCGGCCCGCCAAGTCATTTTTATGCGGCCCGCGAGGGCATTTAGAAATAAACATTTTTAATTAGTTTTTAAGTTATTTCGTTAAATTTTACAGAATTTCATGTACCGTTATGATGAGTGTCAATAACAAACGTAAGTTTGAAGATGAATGCCATGTTTTTAATGATGAATGGACAACTAAGTACTGTTTTATAAAAGTTGGTAGCAAATCAGTTTACTTGTTGTGTCGTGAGTCAGTGGCTGTCTTCAAGGAGTACAATTTAAAAAGATATTATCAAACAAAACATTCCGATTTCGGATACAATTTAACGACCGAAGAGAAGAAAAGGAAATCCTTTAATTTGGTGAAAAATTTGGAGAAACAGCAAACTGTTTTCGCTAAACAGTCTTCAATTCAAGATGCAGCAACTGAAGCTAGTCTTGTGCTGTCACATAGAATTGTAAAACAGGACAAGCCATTTTCTGATGGCGAGTTCATCCAGGAATGTTTGCTAGATGCGGCAAACATTATGTGTCCAGAACCAAAAAAAACAACAGATTTGACAACATAACTTTATCAAGGAGAACTGTGGTCAGACGTGTTGACAAGATCAGTGACAATTCGATGCATAAACTTCAAGATGCAAGTAAACAATTGTTGTGGTACTCTCTTGCATTGGATGAGAGTACCGATGTACACGATACTGCCCAATTATTGATATTTATACGCGGAATAAACACTTCTTTCAAACTCACTGAAGAGTTACTGATTGTTGAGTCACTCAAAGACACAACCACAGGCCATGATATATTCAATTCTGTTACTAACTGTGTTGAAAGAACTGGGTTGGTTTGGAACAAGATGGCAAGTGTTACAACTTACGGAGCTCGTGCTTTGATTGGAAAAAATGTAGGTCTGGTAAAGTTGATAAGTTGATAAGTGATAAGATTAAAGCAGAATATCCAGACCACACATTATTACCACTTCACTGTGTGATTCATCAAGAAAGTATGTGTATTGACCCAGTTGTCAGTGTCATCAACTCATCAGATCAAGAGGACTTAATCACAGACAGTTGAAGTCATTACTTGACGATTTGGAAACAGAACATTCCGATGTCCTGAACCACACCAATGTTCGATGGCTGATTCTCGGCAAGGTGTTGAGGCGAGTGTGGGAACTCAGAGAAGAAATAGTGATGTTCCTAGAGATGAAGGACATTTCATGTGACTTTAATACTAACATTGTCAATAAAGAGTGGCAGTTTGACTTTATGTTTGCCATTGAAATTATGGAAAAGTTAAATGAACTGAATGTCAAACTTCAGGGTAATGGTGTGGTTGCATATGAATTGTATGTATGTGTAAAATCATTTCAGGCAAAACTCTCACTGTTCTCCAGACAAGCAAGTGAAAAAAGATTTTGTCACTTCCCTTTGCTGAAACAAGAAACCATTTCTGGTGAAATGACTGAAAAGTACAAAGCCCAATTAGATGCATTGATTGAAGAATTTGGATGGAGATTCCAAGATTTCAAGAAATTAGAGCCATAGTTCAATATTCTCAGTTCACCTTTTAGTACAGAAGCTGATACAGCCACAGAGGACATACAGTTGGAGCTGCTTGACTTAAAGCAGATCATGACATGAAAGAGAAATTCAAGACAGATGGTTTGCTGGATTTCTATGGATCTTTATCACAAGAATAATTTCCCAACTTGAAAAACTTTGCAGCTAAACTTTTATCATTATTTGGATCAACATACATTTGCGAACAAGCATTCTCTTGCTTGAAGATCAACAAATCTAAGAATAGGTCTTTATTGTCGGACTGCAACTTGCATGCTGTCATGCGAATTTCAACAAGTAAACTTGCTCCAGATTTCAAGAATATTGTCAACAATTGCAAGCAGTTACATACATCTCATTAGAAATCAACAACTGTAGTGACAATGTAGTCGCTGTGTGTCTAAATTAAAGCCATTGATAGATAATAAAGAATATTTTTTATAATAACAAGTCGTAAAATCGTGTTAACAGATTAGTAAAAGTTTTTGTCCATATTGTCAAATATAATGTATAAGTGTATAAGTAAAATAAAATTGCAATAATCATTTATTTATACAGCTTAATAACCTATAAATAATTAATAATTATTTATTGTGATAGGTTGCTGTAAACAAAATGGATATATATATATATATATATATATATATATATATATATATATATATATATATATATATATATATATATATATATATATATATATATATATATATATGCGGCCCGCCTATAGCTTTACATTTGTCAATGCGGCCCGTCACACGAAAGGTTTGCCCACCCCTGTACTAGACGACATGGGCGATTAGAAAAGCAAATGTTTAATTCACAAATTGCGATATTTCCCCTGATTCTCCGGGGCGAAAGAGAAAGAGTGGAGGGGTGGCGTTGGGGGAGGGATAAGAGAGAGGGGAAAGAGAAAGAGAAAGGGGGAGAGAGTGGTTGGAGAAGAGAGAGACAGATAGGGAGAATAGAGGAAGTGAGAGGGGTGACGAAAGAAGGGGAAGCGAGAGAGAGAGAGAGAGAGAGAGAGAGAGAGAGAGAGAGAGAGAGAGAGAGAGAGAAGGTGGAGTGTGGTTGGGAAAGAGAGAGAGAGGAGGATAGGGAAAATAGAGGGAGTGAGAGGGGTGAAGAGAGCGAGAGGCGGGAAAAAAATATGAGAGAGATAGTGAAGATGAGGAAGAGAGAGGGGTGGCGCAACAGCGGGGAGGAAAATGGATAAGCAGGGAAGATAGAGAGGAGAAAAAATAGGAAGAGATGGGGAAGAGAAGGGGTAAGACAGATAGGGGAACAGGGAGGCAGAGAGAGAGAGAGAGAGAGAGAGAGAGAGAGAGAGAGAGAGAGAGAAGAGAGAGAGAGAGAGAGAGTGAGAGAGGGGGAGAGGGAGGGAGAGAAAGTTGAGTCTGGTGACAGCGAATGACATAAAACATGACCCACAGAGGGCTGATCCCAGCCGGACAGTATGTGTTGTGCAGAATGACGTCACGGGTGTGTTTTGGTGTTTGTCCATCAAGAATGATGATGACCATTCATTTCATCCAGTGGGGTTGAAGGTATGGAGCCGTGAGTTCTAAGATGTCTGATAAGGTCTATTTTGGCTCGAAATGTTCTTTGACAATGTGGACAAAGAATGTTTGTCGTTCCAGGAGGAGGATCTCCTGCAGTGGTTTTTCTGTCCAGCCTTTTCTTTACAGCTCTTGCAGACCTTGTTGCTTGACAAGTGACTGCACCCTTGCGTTATGGTATTTCGGTCTTTGGCAGCAGTCTCCCAAGTGTCATGATGAATTCCAAAAGCTTTCAATGAGATCTTCAGTGTCTTTAAAGCGGTTCCTCTGGCCGCCTTGAGAGCGTTTACCACAACGCAACTCACCGTAAAATATACGCTTAGGGAGCCTGTGATCTGGCATGCGAGTCAAGTGACCAGCCCAGCGAATCTGATTCTTCACTAGTAGAGTATGGATACTGGCATGGACGCTCTTTCTAGGACTTCAGCGTCTGGGATCTTGTCTTGCCATTTAATCTTCAATAGATTCCCAAGAGAGACTGTGTGGAAATGGTTTAATTTCCTGGCATGTCGCTGGTAAACAGTCCAGGTTTCACACGCAACCCCCCAGAGAACAATTTATACCATGTGGGGTTCTACTCTAGATACTATAGCCATGTTTGGATCCTAGTCTATGCTACAGAGTTATGTGCAATGTGCCGAGACTCTCTTTGTGTGCTCTTTACAAGACTTGAGCTCTTATGAAGATAGCAGTGTGTCGTGGCAGTGATTCTTTACAGACCAAACCATATTTAATTGTTTGTTTGTGTTCCTTCTTTCAATTTTCCCGATTCCCAATCACGATTTATACATTCATTGATCTAACATCATTCTTGAGGCAGATATAGAAAGCGATCCAACTCTATTCACATAACACAAAGTTTTTCATTTTTAATTATGTTTTTTTAATAAAATGGTTTTTGTTCTCTCACTTTACCTTAGTTGCGGTTGCAACTTCAATGGCAAAGGGTCGTCCCCAGATACTTCGCTCCTGTGCAAGTGAATATCACACAAAATGCTCCTCACTATCCCATGTGAAAAGTTGAACAGACAGCCCGCACAGGTATACAATGCGTAATGCCATCGCCAGAACGCCAACAAAAAGTCCGCCACGAAAAATACAGTTCATCGTCGATGGAAGCGGCAGTCACTAGAGTAGTCCATGCTGGACTGATTTGTGCTTCTGGGCTAGCTTTCCCTATTACTAGTGTCCTTCGCCATCAGGCGACCCCATTCCGACTTCTGAGGTACATATAATTTACGTTCCCATGTCAAGGACGAGAAGTCAACATTTTAGTCCAACTGAGCGGTGTAAGGGTTGAACCCGCTACCTCGGCATCAGCGCACCAGAAGTCTAAGAGCGAGCAATCTTATCTATTCGGCCATGCCGACCGCCACTTCCCTTTTCTTGAAGTGACTTTCGTGTACTAGAAAGTCCGCTTACCTGCAAATTTGTCTTTAAATATAGGTGTTGTTATTTTATTTACATAAAAAAGCTATTTTCCCATCTCGTGTACTAGAAAGTCCGCTTACCTGCAAATGTGCCTTTTAATACGTGTGCAATTCTGTCCTTTACATAAAAAAGCTATTTTCCCCGTTGAAACGAAGCTAGCCTAGGTAAAATATATGGTAAGTGGTTTGTCCTGTCGGCGGATGTGTTTCACTTTCATTCAAACAAGAGACGCTTGTAGAAAGTTCTGTGACAATCAGATCTATCGCAGTTGCTTAGAGAAATGAGCGTTAACTTGTCCATCGGTGTGTCTATTTATTGATCTGTCCAACCTTTCTTCCGTCTGTGTTCTTGTCTGTCTGTACAATTTGTTCAGCCTTTCATAGTGTGTATTAGTCCGTCTGTCTGCATGTCTGCCTGTCTATCGTTCCTTAAGTCCATTTCTCGGCATATATGTCTGTCTGTTTGTTTGATAGCTAGGTAAAACACATTAAAACCGTAACCTGGTTGGAGAAATCAGACGTAGACAGTCACAATGTTTGGACACGTTAGAAGAAGAAATACATGGGAGAACTTGGTGACAACTGGCAAGATCGAAGGGAAGAACGGTGAATGATTTGTTTCAACGTGTGCACTCCATACCAAGCGGCAATCACATGGGACAGTATGTTAGTGTGAACTTTCTTTAAGACCTAGGATTGTAACATTCACATTGTACTCTCTGAAAGCTGGACGGAAACCTGTAGGCAAGAGCCTATTGCGCTGAAATAATGTCATCCACACATACACACTTTAATAGATAATGACTTGATAGTTCTATATTGAAAATATACCTTTCTTCCGTCTGTGTTCTTGTCTTTTGTTTTCTTGTCTGTGTTCTTGTTTTTTTTTTATCTTTACTTATTCAGTACCACTACTTTTATCGTTTCTTTACTTATTCAGTCAATCATTCTCACTCGTCGCGAGATCCGCACAGTGGAAGGATGGGAGATTTGCTCGCAATAGACGAGCAATATCTCAAGCGATATCTCTGGTGGGCCTATTCCCGGTGGTCGCAGGATCCGCAAAAGTCAGGCGGGGAGTCTAACGATAGTGCACGCTTTACACAGGTCCGGACACTTGTGATTGACAGATGTGCTCGACCCTACGGTTTAGGTGCGTATGAGGCCCTCACCTGTGAGACATGGCTGAACGCCTCTAAGTCAGGTCCTTGGGTTCCAGGGTCTGGCCATAACTCGCCTCCTGCTTGTGGAGTTGAGATCTCGGAGGATTGACGCTGAGCCGCCAGCGTCTGCAGCCTACCTTGTGCCAGACGTATCGGTTACCCATTCCTCTGGAAAACACAAGTCGAGGCCGAGAGAGGGAACATGTCGTTAGGGCACCACATGATTCTCTGAAGCTCTGCCCAGGCATTGTGATGGAATTTTTGCCACATTCCAACTCACATACTTTGGTCTGTCAAAACTGCAAGGTGCCACTCACATTGAAAATATAAATGTTTATTAGTTATTTAGCTAGGTAGCTTGGCAGCCAGCGAGCTAACCAATCGATCAATTAGTTAGGTAGCTAGCTACTTAGTTAGCTAGTTAGTTAGTAAGTTAGCTGGCTAGTTAGTTAGTTGGTTGGTTAGTTAGTTAGTTAGTTAGTCAGTCAGTCAGTCAGTCAGTTAGTTAGTTAGTTAGTTAGTTAGTTAGTTAGTTAGTTAGTTAGTTAGTTAGTTAGTTAGTTAGTTAGTTAGTTAGTTAGTTAGTTAGTTTTCTTTGGTAATGTGATGAGAAGAGAGACATTGGAGAACATGATGAAAATTTGAAAGATCGAGGGGTAGAGAGGCAAAGGCCGACCAAGAGAAATGATGCTGGATGGATTGAGGTCGTAGCATGGAGGAATGTCATCAGCAGAGTTGATCCAGAAAACTAAAGACCGAGATCTGTGGAGAGTCATGAACGCCTATGCCAGCTAGCATGGCAATTGATGATAATGAGTGTATGTTTTATGTCTGTGTGCTGACGAAGGCTTTAGCCGCAATGTTGATTTTGCCATTTGTGATCGTGCTCTATTCCAGCGTACTGATTCTTCTTCTACTTTCTGCTGATTCACTTAAAGGCACGGAACACGATGACGATAATGAGGATGATAATGTCTCAATCATAATGAACTGCCTACCGAATTGGTTACATTTCGGAAACTTAAAACAAACCCCCCCCCCCCCCCCCCTGTCTTCCAAGCTCTTTCTCTCCTTGTTATGTTTTGATTCACTTCCTACCCTGTTCTCTCTCTACTGTCCTACCCTGACACTTGAGCACATCAACCCCATTCATGAATGCCAGCCTGAAGTTCCTACGAATGAATAGCTCTAATTAAGATTTCAGATTTTTAAAAGGCCAGTTTTCACACACTTTAACCCTCGCAGAAAAGTTCTTTCTTTTCAATATCCACCCTGTCGTATGCTTGATGAAAAGGGGAGGAAACTACATGACTACCCGAGTTAGCGACCTTGGAGAAGTCATCCAAGGGAAATAAACCAACTTTTTAATCTACATTTGTGATATCCGAAAATATACACAGATATGCAGAATGTATTTAATGATTAATAGATGGAAGTCAAAGAAATAAAAATGAGCAGCATCAATAACAAGTTACGATTTATTCTTTCAGAGGGATTGTGTTAATTAAATTTTAGTTATCAGAAAAGCACTTAAAGAACAGCAACCTTTCTTCCATTGAATTTAATTAGAAATTGATTCCGTTTTATTTTATACGTTTTAGCCATCTATTCCCCCTATGGAAGACAATTCCTTTCAGATTAATTATTCGAAAAGTGGCTGATTCGGTCATTAATCTGAGGCTAGGAGGGGCCCTAATTGTAACTTCTCCTGAGGTTGAAGGGGCCGGGGGTAATGGAAAAACAACTATGTTTTGCAAATTTAGCGAAATGAAATGACAGGAGCCATATTCACCGAAAGAATATATAAATAACAAAGACACAAACAATAGATTGCATTGTATCTCGTCAAGTACATCCGCAGAATTCACAAAACATGAGCTTAAGCAATAAGACACATTCTTCGAGCTGAAATAGACAACACCCTTCTTCGCACAGTAATTTAAATTGTTTAGCAAGATAATTTTAAACTATCTTGTCTTTTTGTTTGCACAAAGTTAGCTATTCTACACCAATAGCAACTGCTGCTGCCACATTTAACATTCGTGTATTTTGTGTGTTAACACAAGAAATGCATTGTCTCTTTCAATCACATGTCCGGTTGCCAAAATATGGCGGGCTATCGACAATGATGGCAATTTCCGGTGTGTAGGTTTTATTGGGTTCCCATATAGTATGCTAGTCAATAAATTATTCAGTATATCTGTCGCTTCATACGGATGTCTGTCTAAGTGTCTGTTTATGCCTCCCTGTGTCTGATAGATAGATAGATAGATAGATAGATAGATAGATAGATAGATAGATAGATAGATAGATAGATAGATAGATAGATAGATAGATAGATAGATAGATAGATAGATAGATAGATAGATAGATAGTTAGTTAGTTAGTTAGTTAGTCGTAGTTCCAACCTCATATCAACGGGTTGTCCCCATTATGCTCCGTTCCTGTGCCAGTAAATATCGCACAAAACGCTCCCCACTGCCAAATGTGAAAAGTGGAAAAGACAGAGAGGATTGAGTCCAAACATAGATTTTGTTTCGCGCAAAATCTACTCAAGTATTTACAGTAATAAGAATATTGCCCACTCTTCTGTTCCTTTCATGCTAGATACTCTATCAAGATCGTACATATATTTCAGTTGAGAGTGAAACATTTCAGCCAGCTCACAACATCGGCAGAAATATGAAAGTACAAGCATTAGATGTCATCTTTGCTGTCCTTGTGGTTTCCTTTGCTATGACAACCTCCAAGCGGTCACCACGCAGGAATCGCAACCAGGTGGAGCTGCAAGATGCTGCAGTTGAAGAAGCGGTAGGCGGTGACGATGTATGCGAGCTGGAGGTCACGTGCAAGGGTGGGAGGAGTCTGCCGGTCAGTCTACCAATCAAATCACCCCGAGGTCCAGCTGGTAAACCCGGGACCCCAGGACTTCCGGGAAAACAAGGTCCATCAGGTGCACCCGGGGTGTCTAGTAAGTATGCCTTAAATTATTCAGGGTCATGTAGAGTCTAGTGAGTATGCCCTATAGGCTTAAATCATTCATGGGCACTTTGTGTCTCTAGTGTTGTTGTTTGTCCATCAAGAATGCTGACGAGGGTGAGGACTGGCAGGCTTCGTGCGGAGTGGCTTGCTTCGCTTCGGGGGTCACGGGTGACAAGCATCGATTGGATATTTTCTCCGGGGCATGCCGATGTGCTGGGAAATGAACAGGCGGACAGATTGGCTGGCTCTGCAGAACTTGGTGGAGTATTGATACATGACAAGGCAGACGTGGTTGCGGCCCTGTGGGAGCACGTATACACCTCGGAGGAGCAAATGGATCACCATGGTCTGGCAAGAATGAGACAGCGAGGAGTGACGAGGGGATCTGGCCGACGCTCAACGCTCAGAGGAAAGGCGAGACGGACATATAATCAGATTGCTACTGGTACTATTGATGTTGGAACTCTTCGCTGGCTGCTGAGGATGGGAACGGAGCGCTTATGGGAATGCCCTGAATGCAGTGATGTCGATTCCTAGATCAATCAATCAATCAATCAACCAATCAATCAATCAATCAAGAATGATGATGACCATTCATTTAATCCAGTGGGGTTGAAAGTATGGAGCCGTGAGTTCTAAGATGGCTGATAAGGCCTATTTTGGCTCGAAATGTTCTTTAACAATGAGGACAAAGAATGCTTGACGTTTCTGGAGGAGGATTTCCTGCAGTGTTTTTTTTTCTGTTCTGTCTTTTCTTCACAGCTCTTGCAGTCCTGGTTGCCCCACAAATGACTGCACCCTTGCGTAATGATGCACGCCATGAATTTCGGTCTCTGGCTGCAGTCTTCCAAGTGTCATGATGAATTCCAAAAGCTTTCAGTGAGATTTTCAGTGTCTTTAAAGCGTTTCCTCTGGCCGCCCTGGGAGCGTTTACCATAACGCAGCTCGCCGTAAAAAATTTGTTTAGGGAGCCTGTGAGAGTGTGATCTGGCATATGAAGTAAGTGACCAGCCCAGCGAATCTGATTCTTCATTAGTAAAGTGTGGATACTGGGCATGGACGCTCTTTCATGACTTCAGTGTCTGGGATCTTGTCTTGCCATTTAATCTTCAGTAACTTCCTAAGGCAGACTTTGTGGAAGTGATTTAATTTCCTAGCGTGTCGCTGATAAATAGTCCAGGTTTCACAAGCATATAGCAGTGTGGATAATACAACTGCTTTGTAGACTTTCAGCTTTATTTGCAAGCTTATTCCATTTCTGTCCCATACATTCTTGTACAAGCATTTGTACAAGTACTTGTGTCTAGTAAATATGCCTTAAATCACATGTGTCGAACTCAAGGCCCGCGGGACACATCAGGACCAGTGTACAATCATATGAGGCCCGAGAGGTCTCAACAGAAGTACAAATATATTCGGCCCGAGAGAGAATTTTAGGCAAAACTTTTTTTTAATGGCCACGATATAAATTGCAAACCAACTTCCCCAATTAGCAGCCTTGCTGAATGATAGGCTACCTGAGAGCGTTCTCGCTTTGATTAGAATAAGCGAAATAGAAGTTGTGTAGTGAGTGGATATTCGTCGTTATAGTGACATAGCAACGTTCAGTTGCTCGTTTTGGATTGGCGCATAAGAAATGAAAGTAGTGTAGTGCCCGGATATTGCATCACCTTTTCCCGCTACGGCTAACTTGATATCAATCAAGCGTCTGTCGGTAGATGCACAATCTTTTTTTAAAAATCAAATCTAGCCTTTAAAATGACCAAGAGAAAAGATGATTCTGAAAACAGAGTCATTCAAAGCCGCTGGGAGGCTGAATTATATGTTTACTGATATTGGTGGTAAACCGGTGTGCCTAATTTTTGGTGATAATGTGGCTGTGATAAAAGAATATAATCTGAGACGGCACTACGAGACTAAACATCAAGCAAGTTAAACAGTCTGAATGCAGAGCAGAAGCTACAGAATGTAGAAGAATTTAAGAGGCATCCCACATTACAGCAGATATTTTTCACCAAAGCAAAATCACAAACTGAAGCTGCTGTGAAAGCAAGTTTTATTGTGGCGGAGGAGATCGCAAAATCAGGCCGAGCATTTACAGAAGGACAGTTTTGAAGCGCTGCGTATGACGTCTTGTGTTCAGACAAAATGCAGATGTTTGCAAAGGTAAGCCTTAGCATATATACGGTTGTTGATCAGGTTTGTGAGATGGCCACTGATGTGAAAACACAGCTGATCGAAAAAGGCAAAGACTTTGTTGCATTCTCCCTTGCTGTCTATGAAAGTAATGACACGACTGACACTACACAGCTCGCCATCTTCATCTGTGGAGTTTGAATGTTACAGAAGAAATGTTGGACATGAAATCCATGCATGGGACAACGACAGGAAAATATATTTTTGACAACGTATGCCAAAGTTTAACCAACATGAGCCTGCCTTGGGACAAACTCGATAGACTGACAACAGATGGAGCACCGGCGATATGTGGCTAAAAAAAGTGGACTTGTTGGAATGATGTGGTTAAAGATGCAGGAGAACTGTACTGGTTAATTGATAGCATATCACTGCATCATACACCAAGGATCGCTGTGTGGTAAAGTCCTCAACATGGAAGATGTAATGAGCACTGTAACACATACCGTCAAATTTATCAGAGCCAAAGGTTTAAATCACCGCTAATTTCAGTCTTTTTGCCGGAAATAGAGTCGGCGTTCGGCGACTGCCTTATAATACAGAAGTGCGGTGGCTAAGTCTGGAAAAAGTTCTCAGTAGATTTTTCCAGCTGATCTAGGAAACCTGTAAATTTATGGACAGAAAAGGGAAAGATTTCACAGTTTTTCTGGATAAAAAGTGGAAATGTGAGTTGGCGTTTCTATCTGATGTAACCATTTATCTCAACGACTTGAACCCGCAGCGCCAGGGACGGACCACTTTATCACTGATATGCATGATGCAGTGAAGGCATTTTAAGTGAAGCTGCGATTATGGGAGACACAAATGCACTAATGCCACCTGTCTCACTTTTCGTGTTGCCAAGCAGCGTTAAGCCAAGTCAACTCTATGGTGTTTCCCAATGCACACTTTGCTCAAAAACTTAGCTTACTTCGCGCCAAGTTTGCACAGCGCTTTAGTGATTTTGAAGCACAGAAAGGTAATTTCGAGCTATTTTGTAATCCATTTGCCATAGATGTTAAATCTGTACCTGTGCATTTGCAGCTGGAGTTAATAGAGCTGCAGTGTATTGGGACACTAAAGGCAAAGTACGACACTGTGGGTCCTGCACAGTTCACTCGTTTCATTCCTGAAGAAATTCCCCGGCTTCGTCTACATGCGGCTCGAACCTTGAGCGTGTCTGGTAGCACATATTTGTGTTAGCAGCTGTTTTCTGTGATGAAGATTTAACAAAACATCACACAGGAGTCGTCTCACTGATGAACACTTGCAGTCCATCATGAGAATCTCAATGACACAGAACATCACTCCCAACATAAACGAACTTGTAGCCAAGAAAAGATGCCAAACATCGTACTCTGACAAACTAACATAAGAGTGAAAATGTGTACACCAATGATGTTTTATTATTAAAACTATTTTCTGTTTCAATTTATATTAATGTTTAAAAAAGGTTTAATTTTCGGTTCATTGAATGTTTATCCTATTCGTCCCGCAACCTTACGTGTGATTTGAGTTTTGGCCTGCTGAGCAATTGAGTTTGACACCCCTGCTTTAAATCATTCAGATCGCTTCTCGGCCTTTGGCTAAGATCAACGCGTAGATTGATCAGCAATTGATCTGGCCAGGGCCACCAGCAAAGGCGATTATTTGAACTGACAAATACGAATTCGGAAAAACTAACCACTAACACTGACAGACAGACCTCGGTAGACCACAATGGACAGAAGACCCATAATGGGGCTCAGGAGCCTTAAACAAAAAAGAAAAGAAAAAAGAAAAACAAATAACTTGAATATTCAGTCTAGAAGTTTCCCTTGAAATATTTAAAAATAGTTATTGTTTCCATGTCCAAATATCCCTAAAACAAACTATGTGTTCATCATCATCATCATGTGCCCTGGCAACTAGCACATGTATGCATGTCTCTCCACAGATCTCGGTCTTTAGTTGTCTGGATTAACTCTGCTGATGAACTCCTCCATATCACCGTTTCAGAACATTACACATTATTTCTCTCGGTCTGCCTCTGCCAATTTTCCTACTGATCTGTACATTCGTTATGTTCCCCCAAACCCCCATCCTTATTGCATAACCATATAATGTTGTCTGTCTCTCTGTCTCTCCCCCCCCCCCACTCTCTCTCTCTCTCTCTCTCTCTCTCTCTCTCTCTCTCTCTCTCTCTCATAGTTTTACCACTATCCCTGGCCTTCACGCGAACCTACTCCGACTTCTGAGGTACTTGTAATTTACGTCCCCAAGACAAGGGGCGATAAGTCAACATTTTAATCCAGCTGCCCAAGCAAATTTACAAACACATAACTCTACCTGCATAAACACCAGAGAACCATCGTTCGTTTTTTTTTTTTTTAAATCACGTTATGAAAATATTGTGAAAATTGGCGATGGGAGAATGTTTGAGTCGGTAGATGATAAACGGGTGGATTGGGTGGAAGCTGTGGGTTAGGTTTGAGTCAGTGGATCATAAACAGATGGGTTGGAGTGTTTGAGTCAGTGGCTGATAAACGGATGGGATGGAGTGTTTGAGTCAGTGGTTGATAAACGAATGGGTTGGAGTGTTTGAGTCAGAGGTTGATAAGTGGATGGGTTGGAGTGTTTGAGTCAGTGATAGATAAACGGATGGGTTGGAGTGTTTGAGTCAGTGATTGATAACCGAATGGGTTGGAGTGTTTGAGTCAGTGGTTGATAAACGAATGGGTTGGAGTGTTTGAGTCAGTGGTTGATAAACGGATGGGTTAGAGTGTTTCAGTCAGTGGTTGATAAACGGATGGGTTGGAGTGTTTGAGTCAGTTATTGATAAACGGAGGGTTGGAGTGTTTGAGTCAGTGATTGATAAACGAATGTGTTGGAGTGTTTGAGTCAGTGATTGATAAACGGATGGGTTGGAGTGTTTGAGTCAGTGGTTGATAAACGAATGGGTTGGAGTGTTTGAGTCAGTGGTTGATAAACGTATCGGTTGGAGTGATAGAGTCAGTGATTAATAAACGGATGGGTTGGATGGAAGATTGTGGCTTAGGTTTGAGTCAGTGGTAAACGGGTGGATGATCATGGAAGGCAGTGGGTGAGGTTGCGTGTTTGAGTTAGTGGTTAATAAACAGATGTGTTGGATGAAAGATGATAGGCGGGGTTGAGAGTATTTCAGTCTGTGGAGCAACATCTTATTTTGAGCATGACTAGATTCAAATTGGTGTGCGCTCGATTTTTACATGTTCTAACATCACTCTAATATCTACAACTGTATCTGTTCCGTCTACGCAAGTACATCAATGCCAGCATGTTGATTTCATGCCCAGTTGCGTATTTTGTCAGGTCGGGACGAAACGGATGACAGAGTGGCATTTTTCGTGGGGCTTAGTCTCAACGTGGGTCCAGTGAGCGACAACTCCGATCTACCGTTCGACAAAGTCATCACCAACGTCGGAAATGCTTTTAACCCGGAGACTGGAAGATTTACCGCCCCTTTCAACGGAACCTTTCTCTTCTCATTAACCATCGCAGCCCAGGGGAGACAACGGGTAAATAATGTTGAATATTTGAATTTTTCGGTTGGTTGGCTTGATGTATGGTACGTTGGTTGACTGGTGGGTTGGTAGGTTGGCTGGTTAGTTAATTGGTATATTGGTTGGTTAACTGGATAGTTAATTGGTAGGTTGATTGGCTGGCTGGTCGGTTTGTTAGCTGGCTGATTGGTAGGTTGGTTGTCATTTAGGTTTGTTGATACGTCTGTTGCAGGCAGATAGACAGACATACAGGCAGATAGGAGGTAGGTATCGATCGATCTATATATAGACAGATAGACAGATAGATAGATAGATAGATAGATAGATAGATAGATAGATAGATAGATAGATAGATGGATGGATGGATGGATGGTTCGATAGATAGATAGATAGATAGATAGATAGATAGATAGATAGATAGATAGATAGATAGATAGATAGATAGATAGATAGATAGATAGACAGACAGACAGACAGATAGATAGATAGATAGATAGATGGATAGATGGTTCGATAGATAGATAGATAGATAGATAGATAGATAGATAGATAGATAGATAGATAGATAGATAGACAGACCGGCAGGCAGAGAGATAGATAGATAGATAGATAGATAGATAGATAGATAGATAGATAGATAGATAGATAGATAGATAGATAGATAGATAGAGAGGGAGGGATAGACGGAGGGATAGACGGAGGGAGAGATGGACGGACGGGTAGACAGACGGACGGGTAGACGGACGGACGGGTAGACGGACGGACGGGTAGACAGACAGACAGACAGACAGACAGATAGATAGATAGATAGATAGATAGATAGATAGATAGATAGATAGATAGATAGATAGATAGATAGATAGATAGATAGATAGATAGATAGATAGATAGAAAAACAGATAAAGAATGATTATTTATTCTCACACAGGCAGCAGTAGAGCTGGTGCTGAACCGAAAGATGATTGCAACCATCTGGGCCGAGAGCATCCCCTACTGGGCCTCGGCCTCTAACACCGCCATCTTGAACATGGAGGCCGGTGACCAGGTCTGGCTGGTGCTCCTCAGCAGAGCGCCCTATCTCCATGGTTACATGTACACTACCTTCGCTGGTCACTGCCTCTATCGAGGTCTTTGACAAAGACCTGGAGAGAGCACCAGAGCTCGTCTTGTAGCTAACAAACTTCCTGATATAATTGTGGGCAAAGGCGAAAGACTAGCCGTTGCTGGAGAAAAGATTGTGGATCCCTCAAAATTAGCAGGAAAGGATAAAGAGATCAATGATAAGATCGAAGATGTGGATATGGAAGGTCTTGCTGACGACATTCTAAACAATTTGAAAGCAGGTGGCAACAATGATAACGATAAAGTCAATAATGTAGTTGTGGAAGTATTAATTGACCAAAATAAAAGTCAAAGGTATATGAGCGTTAACGATACTTCAGATGGGAAAAGCAAATTCATTGAATCTGAAGTTCAGGAAGTTCCAAGAAACAAAACACAGAAAGGACACTCCAGAAAGAAAAACAAAAACAAATATAAACATCTCAAGAATAAAACAAATGTGTTGGGGAATGTTACTATCTCTACAAACAGCAGCCAAGCTAAAGAGACAAGTGATAATAGTATTCTTGCTTCAGAAATGACTGCAAATTATAGCGTTCCTGCGTATTCTGGTAACATGTGTGGGAGGGACTCGAGCTCTCACAGCAGGGAGTTAGCTAAATGTGACAGTACCAACAATACACTGCGAACCGGAAGTTTACGTGTTGCCATGACAACATCGCACAGTGTACCCGGGGAAAGAGGACACCAGTTGAGTGACAAGTCCTCCAAAAAGTGTCCCTCGCCGAGCGGAGAGGCTGGTCGACAGGCACAGCCTGGTTTAGTGAACAGTGGCAGTGACTGCAACAGCGGCGTTGATAGATTTCATTACGTGTTTTATTTCTGGAATGTTGTAGCTGTTGTATTACAACTAGTAACGTGTAGTTAAATAATTAATATAGTTTCATTTGTGGGCACTCTTCCGAACGACGGTCCCAAATTATTTAGCGTAAAAAGCATCCCGTAACAGGGATTCACTAGCTGATATAATAAAAAATAGGAACTACAAACTATACAAACAATATAGAACTGAGAAAATGGAAATACGTACCAATAATATTTCACAATTATATGTGGAAATTGTTGCACTAAAGTTGTAAACAGTGTCGGAAAACATGTTCTAAACTCTTGTATCGGTATATCCGCGGGGACAAAAAAATATATACGTATCGGAACGAGCATTGAATGTGTTGTCAATCACTTCCGGTTCAGTGTGTCACGGACTGCTTGACCAATCAATGGATACATCAAATGTGTCTGGGACCGGAGGGCCCTCACTTCACTGTCGTCGGTAGCACAAGATATGGATATACACTCCGACGACATTGAGGGCCCTCCGGGCCCAGACACATTTATTGTATCAATCGATCGGTCTAGCAGTCCGCCACACACTCAGACGTCGGTATGTCTAGTCTCTAGCAGACGATGATACACTCAAACGAAAGTGATTGACAACACATCGCCCCGGAAATGACCTTATGATCCTATAAGTATAAGGGATGCATTTTACACTAAATAATTTGGGAGCGTCGTTCGGAAGAGTGCAAATTTTTGTGTTCCACGCCCCGATGTATGGTAGGAATAGTTAGAATCGTATTACTTGTTATATAGCAATGTGAATACTGTTATTTGTTTTATCTTTGCCACACGCTGGAAATTCGTAGTTCTTGGCCCGTGTAACAATAACAATTATTACGTTTACAATGAAGCCGGCAGAGCCACATGGGACCATGCCTATCCTCAATATGGAAAACATCTTTGAGAAATGTAGAGAGTACAATATAGGTTTTTATACTTATTAAGTAGACTGCTGTAAGGCCTTCAACTGTGTTCAACATCATAAATTGTGGAACATCATGAGAGATTTGGGGTGCCCACCGCATTGATCACCTTAATAGAATCCTTGTATCATGAACAACAAGCAGCTGTCTGAATAGACGGTGAAATATCAAATGATTTGAGATGCAAAGGGGAGTAAGACATGGGTGCCCTCTCTTCCTGTTAAACAGCTCTGGAGAAAATGTAATGGAAAGCGCTAAACACTACGAGACCAGAGGCAACTTAGATCTGTTCATATATGGTGGAAATCCAATACAAGAACTTAGCTATGAAGATGACACGGTAGTGTAGATACGAAAATGACACACTGTTTTTCTCAAATAATGGTCAGGAATTAGACGAGTTGATCCGGTCTGACAAAAGACACAGTAAAAATCGCAATATTGTTCTGAAATTAAACTATGTTCAGGGACAAAACTATGCCAGCGAATAATCACAATCAAATATGAAGAAAGTGAAAATGTCACAGACTTTGAATATCTTGACTTAATAATCAACAAACGGGGATTTCACAAGAAGTGAGATGAGAGCGGCCATAGTAATGCAGACGTTAATTGATGAAGTGTCATTGGATAATTAATCGTCTTATGCAACTTGCCGTATGAGCCATGGGCTTATTAATCGCTCCAATGTTGTCATTGGGTTATAATACATTTCTTCTACTGTATTAACAACATTTAAGTCATAACTGTGACACAATCCCATTCTCCACCTTCTATTTTTGTTTGATCTCGACCTTCTTTTTGATCGGCACTGAATCTGTTAAATAATACTAATGATTTATACCACAACACCATTAAACTATTCACAATAAATGATCTATACCACAACACCAGCAAACTATTCACAATAAATGATTTATACCACAACACTAGCAAACTATTCACAATAAATGATGTATACCACAACACCAGTTAACTATTCACAATAAATGATTTATACCACAACACCAGCAAACTATTCACAATAAATGATCTATACCACAACACCAGTTAACTATTCACAATAAATTATCTATACCACAACACCAGCAAACTATTCACAATAAATGATTTATACCACAACACTAGCAAACTATTCACAATAAATGATGTATACCACAACACCAGCAAACTATTCACAATAAATGATTTATACCACAACACCAGCAAACTATTCACAATAAATGATTTATACCACAACGCCAGCAAACTATTCACAATAAATGATTTATACCACAACCCCAGCAAACTATTCACAATAAATGATCTATACCACAACACCATTAAACTATTCACAATAAATGATTTATACCACAACACCAGCAAACTATTCACAATAAATTATCCATACCACAACACCAGCAAACTATTCACAATAAATGATGTATACCACAACACCAGCAAACTATTCACAATAAATTATCTATACCACAACACCATTAAACTATTCACAATAAATGATTTATACCACAACACCAGCAAACTATTCACAATAAATTATCCATACCACAACACCAGCAAACTATTCACAATAAATGATGTATACCACAACACCAGCAAACTATTCACAATAAATGATCCATACCACAACACCATTAAACTATTCACAATAAATGATCCATACCACAACATCATTAAACTATTCACAATAAATGATGTATACCACAACACCAGCAAACTATTCACAATAAATTATCCATACCACAACACCAGCAAACTATTCACAATAAATTATCCATACCACAACACCAGCAAACTATTCACAATAAATGATGTATACCACAACACCAGCAAACTATTCACAATAAATGATTTATACCACAACACTAGCAAACTATTCACAATAAATGATTTATACCACAACACCAGCAAACTATTCACAATAAATGATCTATACCACAACACCAGCAAACTATTCACAATAAATGATGTATACCACAACACCAGCAAACTATTCACAATAAATGATTTATACCACAACACTAGCAAACTATTCACAATAAATGATCCATACCACAACACCAGCAAACTATTCACAATAAATGATCTATACCACAACACCAGCAAACTATTCACAATAAATGGTTTGAGAACGTAATTTTTCTGTGACAATAAATGGACGTCAGTCATGGATCATTTGACAATCACTAAAGGAGAGAACTAGGGCTTGTGAACTTTAATGTTACAGAATAGTTCTGAGAATATCGTGAGCAAGAATGAGAAATATAATGATATTATACAAGATCTGAACACAGAAGAAATCTGGCGCATGTCTCATAAACTGAAACACTTTGGCCATACTAAACATCACAGTGGCTTGGACAGAGCAGAAATGGAAGGCATCGTTCCTGGAAGGGCAGGGGTCGACCATGGACACGGGGCATCGCAGACACCTTGGCGCGAACATTCTCACAGGATCGGGGATGTTCTCCTTGGGTTGCTCTGACAGAGCTACCCTGTGAAGGGCTGGCTACATAATGATGATGGTCAAGACAAGGTGATTTTTTGAAGTGGCTTTCTGAGGTAGCTTCATAAGATGGCTTTCTGAGGTAGCTTCTTGTTGTGGCTTCCCGGGTGGCTTCCTGAGGTAGCTTCGTGAAGTGGCTTTATGGGGTGGCTTTCTGAGGTAGCTTCATAAGATGGCTTTCTGAGGTAGCTTCTGGTTGTGGCTTCACCGGGTGGCTTTCTGAGATAGCCTCATGAAGTGGCTTTCTGATGTAGCTTCTTGAGATGGCTTAAAAGGGTGGCTTCCTGAGGTAGCTTCATGAGGTGGCTTTCTGAGGTAGCTTCATGAGGTGGCTTTCTGAGGTAGCTTCATGAGGTGGCTTTCTGAGGCAGCTTCATGAGGTGGCTTTCTGAGGTAGCTTCATGAGGTGGCTTTCTGAGGTAGCTTCATTTATAAATAAATTGAATCTATATTATTGATGTTGCTATTCTACTGTAGCAAGGAAACTTTTCCTAACAAGTGCAACTTGTTTAGCCTCTCTTTCCTGTCCGCCTCCCTGTTCCTCCCTCTTTCATCTGTCTACGACTATGTCGCTACAGTTAACTTAACTATTTCCACCACAACCTCTTAAACTGCCTTTTACCTTGGCCTAAAATGCCCTGGTGTTCTTATGTTGCTCCAGGTAAACTTAACTATTTCCACCAACTCTTAAAATGTCCTTAACCTTGTCCTATAAAGCCTGGTATTCTTATGTTGCTCCAGTCAACTTAACTATCTCCACAAACTTGGCCTTAAAAGTGACTCTGTGGTGAAGGCTTTACGAACACAATTTGCAATCCCACATTAGAAAGACAGCTGCGGGCGATTTGGAAGCAGATGGCCTTGCGCTGGTTTTCATTCAATGGTATGAGGCCTGTCAGTCGGAAAGCAATGGCAAACTACTGAAAATATTCTTTGCCAAGAAATCATAAACAGCTAAGTTATGCTGGTGCTGACTGCGACGTCCTGTAAAGGATATGCAATTAACTTCCCTTTAGTTTTGCTTATAAAGCCCTGATGTTCTTATACTATGGGTTAGTTGAGTATGTTCTTTAATTGTCTTAATAATTATGTTCTTTCATTGACTCTGTATTATATAATTGTCTCTGTGAATTGTGTCGTTTTTGGTCAGTAAAGGTGTGTTCTTTAATTATCTTCATAAATGTATTCTTACATTTTCTCTGTAAGTATGTTCTTTCATTATCTCTATAAGTGTGCTTATTCATAATGTCTATAAATGTGTTCTTTATGCTTGGATCCATTCCTTCTGCATGGTGAACCAAGTATGGTGAGTCTTGTTGGAGTATGGCCTTCATGGTCTCTATAAGTGCTCTTTCGTTATCTCTATAAGTGCTCTTTCATTATCTCTATAAGTGTTCTTTCATTATCTCTATAAGTGCCCTTTCATTATCTCTCTAAGTGTTCTTTCATTATCTCTAAGTGTTTAACAAGCAATTCATTTCATTTCTCATCATTTAACAAGCAACTCATTTTATTTCTCAACTTTTAACAAGCAACTCAATTAAAGTCAGTTGTCGTCAATCCCAGGTTGTATAATACCTCTTGTGTGTTCATCTGCATTGTTCTTCCTACTCGTCTATATAACCCCACTACCAGAGCTCCAAATTTACCATCTTCAACATTATATAACACATGCTGTTTCTGTGAAAGAAAATATCTTGATTAAATTGTATTTATTTTATTTCTTTGATTCCTTTTTTTTTTCCAAATAAACAGCAAATGTATTTTCCCATAACTAACAGATGACTTTTCAGAATTTAACATTTATTTATCAATGTTCATTAATGAACATTTGTTATTTCAATGTGTGTTATTGAAAAATGACAAGAAACGGCTTGGCTTAAAAACTGACATCCTGGATAATATAACAGAGCAAAGAAGATTTATTAAAATAAAAAAGCAAATACTCAAGGCTTGGTCACACTTTCAATCAATCAGGTGCCATCTGCACAGTGAAGGTTGGCTGCAATGGATCTCCAACACTGTCTGTCTCTCGCTCTGATTGTACATTCTGTTAGCTTGATGTTCATCCGTCTCTTTATGTTATCTTCCCACTTGTACCGCTGTCTACCTCTTGCTCGCTTGTCTTTAACCGTACCCTCCAGTATGGTTTTTTTAAGAGTGTTATGTCTTTTAATGTGCCTCGTTTTTATTTCTTTCATCAACTCTCTTTTCATTCCCAGTTTTTCTAGAACCTCAGTATTTAACTGTTTGTGTTTTAGACATAAAGAAACACTGATGAAATATTCATGCCACCTCTTGGTTACCAATGTTAGGCCTGGCCACTAACCAAGGTGCAAGGGCGGCAGATCACAATATGTCAGATCACATGTCTGAGAAGAATGATCAATGTCTGAGATCACATGTCTGAGAAGAATGATCAATGTCTGAGATCACATGTCTGAGAAGAATGATCAATTCTGAGATCACATATCTGAGAATAACCATCAATGTCTGAGATCACATATCTGAGAATAACCATCAATGTCTGAGATCACATATCTGAGAATAACCATCAATGTCTGAGAATAACCATCAATGTCTGAGATCACATATCTGAGAATAACCATCAATGTCTGAGATCACATGTCTGAGAAGAATGATCAATGTCTGAGATCACATGTCTGAGAATAACCATCAATGTCTGAGATCACATATCTGAGAATAACCATCAATGTCTGAGATCACATATCTGAGAATAGCCATCAATGTCTGAGATCACATGTCTGAGAAGAATGATGAATGTCTGAGAATGATCAATGTCTGAGAAGAATAATGAATGTCTGAGATCACATGTCTGAGAAGAATGATCAATATCTGAAATCACATGTCTGAGAAGAATGATGAATGTCTGAGATCACATGTCTGAGAAGAATGATCAATATCTGAAATCACATGTCTGAGAAGAATGATCAATGTCTGAGATCACATCTCCGAGAATAACCATCAATGTCTGAGAAGAATGATCAATGTCTGAGATCACATCTCCGAGAATAACCATCAATGTCTGAGAAGAATGATCAATGTCTGAGATCACATATCTGAGAATAACCATCAATTTAACCAGAGAGAGGGTTTTAGAAAATGCTTCAAACACAAGGCCGGCTCCGTAGTGAAGGTGTTACGGATGCAGTTCATAATTCCGTATACCCACATTCGAAACACAGCTGTGGCCAATTTGGCAGCAGGCGCCTTACGTTGGTTTTTTTTATGAAATGGTAGGCTGGTGCAGGTAGTTCAGAAAGCAATGGCAAACTACTGAACGTAAACTTTCCCAGGAATCGCAAACAGCCAAAGAATGCTGGGGTTGACTGTGACATCCTGTAAAGGATACACAACTTTTAAAAATCAAGAGCACCAACTTCATTCTACCGGCTTTTATCCTGTAGAGGTCAGCCTCTGTCTGCAGGGTGGTCTGTCACACAAAGCACAAACTGTAGCTTCAGCCATCACCCCAGGAATCTGAGAAAATTTGCATGTGTGAACTGAATGACGAGGCTGGAATTGAACCCACAACTTTCAGAGCACGGTGCTGTGTAATCAGAAAAGACAGACTAAGAAATAATGACAGAGAAATGGCAGAAGCAACACTAGGTATTTATATAGAGATAGAGAAATGGCAGAAGCAACACCAGGTAGTGATTATATAAAGACAGACAAATGGTAGAAGCAATACCAGGTAGTGATTATACAGGAGAATGATTCAGTCATCTAATGAGAATGGAGCCTGCAAAGCTAGTCCTGCATGCCTATAACTGTAGGAGAACGGGTTACAGAGCAGGAGGAAGACCAGGAGATGACAGTGAATCTGCATCCTTGACCAGACGCAAGAACATCAAGTCAACACAGATGAAGTCAGACAGCACAGCTGTGCAGGGAACCAACTAGAACAGTCAGACAACACAGCTGTACAGGGAGCTAATTAGAACAGTCAATCAACACAGAGCTGTTACCAGCAGCCACTGTATCTGTAGAGAGATACTGAGGAGGGGATGCGAGGATTTATGGACCAAATGATTCCATGTGAGGATCACCTGTCGACTAATTAACAATGAAACAATATTATGGTACTCTGAGAGAACTCAGAGATGCTCCAGCTCTCTGCCATGGGTTGTAGTTATTAAGCCCTTCTTTAAGTACAATGTAACAAACTATTGTCTTGCCATGGCGGCCAGGTTCCAGCTCTCTGAGGGCATTCAGCATATCAACCCTGTCCATTGCTCGCCCACTTGCAACATTAGCCCTGCTAGCAAGCCTTTCAGCTTGTCCATTTCCTCCTACACCTAGGTGCTCTGATACAAAAAATAACACTGATCTTAGTTATCCATGATCTTCTTGTGTGACTCCACCCACTGACTTCAAGCCCCAGCCATCTGGACCATGCTCATTGAGCAAGCATGCCTGGGTGAAAGTCTTGTGTCTCCAGACAGGCTACTGCTTTAGTTACTGCCATGACATCCACTGTCAAATCTGTCGCTGTCAAGGCAAGAGCAGCTGTCTTTCATGTCAACTGTTACAACCAAGATAACAAGCAGGTAACATGTCCAAAAGTAAGCACAACATGCATAAACAACACAAAGTTAGATAACCAACAAGAGACGGAAATAGTAAAATAATTGTATTCTGAATTACATATTTTCATTTCATTTTCATCACACAACAATCTCTGATTAACAAAATCCAAGAAGAGTTTCAATATAAAAACATAAAGAAACATAATGGATCCATCTGCATACATATCACTTAACAAACAACTCACCAAGAGTAACAACTTGACTGGACAATATGAGCGTATCCAGTTGTCATAACTCTTGACAAGAAAATAACATATGAGATATCTTATGCGGTAAGACAATATAATTGAATTTAAGAGAGTGCTCACATGCTAAATAGAATCAGCTCTGCTATATGGCAGTGAATCTTGGAATGCAAATAAACAAATTAGGAAAAACATGGAAGCAAGAGAGACGTGAATGAGACAAACAGCTTTCTTTGGTCATGTGATGAGAAGAGAGGCATTGGAGACATCAGGACAACTGGAAAGATCAAGGGGAAGAAAGGCACGGGGAGACCAAGAGAAATGATACTAGATAGATAAAGACGGTGGCATGGAGGAATATCAGCAGCAGAGTTGATCCAGAACACCAAAGACAGATCTGTGGAGAGACATGAACACCTACATCAGCTGGCAAGGCACTTAATGGTAATGATAAGGAAGAACATTTTATTTAGATTACAAAGACCAAGGTGTCCCTGAGGTCATGTGATACTGTACGCAGAATTCCCTCAATGTTTATGTCAAATATCTCTGCTAGAGAGAGAGAGAATGGGTTACTTCAAGAAAGCAGATAACACTGACTATAAAGTATGGAATGAAGAGGAAAGCCTGAATATGATAATAAGGTATCTACATTACAGAAAGGAAGAGGATACATAAATCTTTACATCCCAGGGTATAGGTGGAAAAACTTTACACAACGGTTAGGTGCCTCACTAGCTGAATGTTGAAAAGACTAAACAAGATTGTTGGTGTTTAAATAGCCCAATATAAAAAGAAAAGACTAAACATGAATGTTAGGTGCCTGGACACCTCAATATAGAAGAGGAAACAAAAATGTTAAGTACCTGAATAGCTCAATATAGAATAGGAAAGAGTAAACAAGATTGTTAGGTACATGAATAGATCAATATAGAAATGGAAAGATTAAACAAAATTGTTAGGTACATGAATAGATCAATATAGAAATGGAAAGATTAAACAAAGTTGTTAGGTACATGAATAGATCAATACAGAAATGGAAAGATTACAGAAGATTGTTAGGTACATGAATAGATCAATACAGCAGAGGAAAGACTAAATAAGATTGACAGGTGCCTGAATAGTTCAACATACAGAAGAAATGACTAAACACTATCAGGTCCCAGATTAGCTCAATATAGAAGAGGAATAACTAAACACATCTAGGTCACCGAACAGTTTAATATAGAAGAGTAAAGACTAAACAAGAATGTTAGGTGTCTGAACAACACCGCATAGAGGACAGAGTATGAATTAATGAATAAATAATGACTACAATAATCTTCACATGGTCTTCTCGAATCCCTGAGTTTACAAGCCTAGCAATGATTTCTCCACATTTTCGAGGTCAACCTCATCCCAAAATGGAAACAAGGCAACAGGAAGTTGAGCCGTTAGCTTGGCAATGATTGGACGCAGTAGATCAAACAACAGTCTGGATCCATGCTGAGAAAGGTGAAGGCCATCGCAGAGGTAACTGGCGTATTCCTGTTGTTAATGGGATGAAAGATCAAACACAAATATGTTAATGGGATGAAAGATAAAACACAAATGCGTTAATATAAAGATCAAACACAAATATAATGAACAAGAATATATAAAAACAGGTAAACTAACAAAATATAACACATAATGAAAAGTGGGATTGTTCCACACACAGGTCAATCGGAACTTCAATGTTGATTTCCCGTTCAGAAAGCACTGGCAAACTACTGAATGTAAAATTGCCTGGTAAATCATGAACAGCCAATGGCGGTCAGCATGGCCGAATGGATAAGTGCGCTTGTTCTCAAACATCCGGTGTGCTGATGCTGAGGTAAGGGGTTCAACCCCTACACCGGTCAGTTGGACTAATATGTCGACTTCTCATCCTTGACTTGGGGACATAAATTACAAGTGCCTCTGAAGTCAGAGTGGGTTGCCTGATGGCGAGGGACACTGGTCATAGGGAAAGCTAATCCACACGCAAAATTCAGTCCAATAGAAATAGCGTGTATGGACTACGCTGGAGTTGAAAGCGAGTGAGCACCAAAAAAACATAAAAATAAACAGCCAACAAGGCTGGCAGCGACTGCGATGTCCTGCAAAGGATATGCAACTTTAATATACATTTTTTCTTGCGTTTGCTCACTTTGAACTCAAGCAAAGCCCATTTACGTGCTGCTACGTCTCGTGCACAAGACTGATTTTTGCGTGTGGATTAGCTTTCCCTATTAGCAGTTTCCCTCGCCATCAGGTGAACCACTCCGACTTCTGAGATTAAGATAATGTAAAAACATAACAATTATAACAACATTCAAAACAATGTATTCCCTGAGTTGATTCAAACACAGAAGTCACAAACAATATGTTGCATGATTTATTGCCTGGCGTATTCCGATGCATGTCATCAGGTGCATACTACAGAGTTATATATCATATCTTCTTCTTCAGCGTTCCGAGCCATTGAGGTTCTTTGCTGCAAATACAATCCGTCTCCATTCGTCATTTATTTCCTGAGTGTAAGCGAGTTTTGTTTCCCTATTATCTTCCATTCTTTCTATATGCCCCAGCCATTGTAGTCTATTAGCCTTCATGATACCAGTGATTAGCGGGGCCTTAAACAGATCATAAATGTCTTTGTTACTTCTTCTTTTTCACTCTCCACTTTGTGTATCCCTAATGGGTCCAAAGATGCGTCTTAAAATTTTGTTCTCAAAGGTTTGTAACAAGGAGTTATATATCATATGAAGTGAATAAATGAATAATACTTTGGCTGAAATATTTAAAACACATAACATTAACAGTTGTGTCAAGGTCCTATAGGGGACATAAGAAAGGACAGATGTTAGAGATAGGGACATGAGGTGAGTAAGGGGGAATGAGAATAATCTAGATGCTGAAAGACCGGGCTGTATCCGTGAAGGACAGGTCATTATGAAGTGAACAACGCAGTACGCCTGGTCTCAACCCGGCGTATGCGAGACATCTGACTTCTCATGGGTTGCAAGAGGGGCAAGTACCTCGTGACCACTGGGCAGTCGAAGGGAAGCCAGATCACTTTTGGACTTGACTGAGAGAGGATGCGTGTCTAAGAGTGTGGCAGGATAGACTCTACTTAGTACTTCAGAGCTATTGAATAGCTGAGCCGTGTGACTTGTGTTTGTGTGTGGGGCTGTGATATGCGAGTGTAGTAATTGATATTGTAATATTGCATTGCCACATTATTGCTGTATATTGACTAGTGCGAGAATGACCGCTGTTAGCGAGTGATGAGACAGTATTATGTAATTATATTTGAAAATAATAAACCATATGTTATTGACGCCTGAATTTATATTTCATCTATGCTCATACTATTTACCTGTCTTGAACCCTTCACTTTCAAATACCGCTAGATGCTGACAAGTTGTAATACAAAAATATAACGTTTATAATACAAAAGAGAAGGATTAGGTAGGAGAAACATTTATAAAGCAGACACTCACAGATGCAAAAATGTATGGTATTGAAGAGAGCGGCACAAGACAGAAACCACGAAATGGAATGATCAGTAAGTTTCTCAACCAGCTCAGGGACTGGATGACAATAATAACAGTTTTAATATTAACACACAACTGTTAAACTATAAAAACACAACATTGATAATATTAATACATATGACTGGCACCTTGCCATCTTGACAGATGATAATTTGTTGCATTGTGCTTAAATAAAGGCATAACAACCTCTCCACAGCACAGAGCCTGGGCTGAATTATAGAGACCATGTCCTGCTCATGCAACAAGCTCCCTCTCTCGACCTGCCTAGTTTACTCCAGAGGAAAGGTAACACCAATACATCTGGAACAAGACAAGCTGCAGAAGCTGCAGGATCAGCAAAGCAATGCTCAAACTGTCCGCATGTTGGAGCTTCCATCCTAGACCAGTTGCCAATCAAGGCTTAGAGCCTGGTCTGCCCTGCCATGACATTCAGTTTTTAGACTATTTCCTTGCACCAGGATAAGGCTTGTACTCTTCCAATTGCCTCTCTTCCAATTGCCTCCCTACGCCCGAAGCCATTGGCACAATGTGGAGTTTAAGGTTTGGTGAGAGCCACCCAACATTCAGCGTTAACAGAAAGCAGGTAGTACTGTCTACTATCAAACAATAGCTCAGTCATATCTGACTAAGACCTGACTAAATACTAAAGCATGACAGTAATAACATGGCCAGTTGATGTGGTTGGTGTATTCTTTGGGAGATTAAGTTTTCTACACTGGCATTCAGGTAGCCTGAGCCAGACAAGGGCTTGCATCATAACATCTGATGGGAGATGCCTTGAAGAAATTAGAACAAGAATTTCCATTGCGAAGTTAGCCTTTTGCAAGATGAAAAACATACTGACCAATAAAAAGATATCAATTGATGCAGATGAGATGAGATAACTGTACTGATTCACTTGTTTAAGAACATGCCCATTTACTTGTATATATTTTTTTTAAAGTTGCGTATCCCTTACGGGACGTTGCAGTCAACACCAGCATTTTTCAGCTGTTGTTGATGTACTAGGCAAGTGTTACATTCAGTAGTTTGCCATTGCTTTCTGAACGACCGGCTCCCATACCAGCACGTTATAACACAATGTGACATGGTCTGCTGCACAAATCGGTCGCAGCTGAGCTTCGAACGCCTGGGACCCGGCTTACGAACCGCATTCACAAGCCTTTAGCCACGGAGCCGACTTGTATATATATATATATATATATTTTTTTTTTTTAAATTCGCATATCCTTTACAGGACATCGCTGTCAACAGCAGCATCTTTCAGCTGTCTGTTAATTTCTTGGGAAGATTACGCTCAGTAGTTTGCCATTGCTTTCTGAGCGGCCGGCTCATTATCCCGCAAGTCACCAGCGGGGGTAGAACCGCTCCCACTTCTCGCCCGCTACGAGACTCTGCGTGATAAACGGAATTACGGAGAATGTATTGTAACCCCTCGGCCAGAGAGACCGGCGACTTGTATATTACATTGCAATATTTCCTTCTTCCCAGTGACGACCATAATCTGTGTCATCTTACAATTCTTCTTCTTCTGTGTTCATCCGGAGTTTTTTGTTTTTTAAAATTATTGTGTTGTGCCTGTTTACAGCAGAGCTGCGTTCTTGTGCCGTTAGGCCGACACATCCGACTTCTGCGGGCATTTGTTGATCGGGTTAACCTTCCCCGGAATCTTACAATTCAATTCTAACCCCAGTTGTTCAATGTGTGCAACAGCCGCATCTACTAAATTTTGCAGGTCCTGTTCATTGTCTGCAATCAAGACTGTATCATTTGCATATATAATGTTATTGATGCATCATCCCCCAATGTTGATTCCTTCAATATCTTCTATATTTCTGAAAATATTTTCACTGTATAGGAAAAGAAGATCTGGAGACATTACACATCCCTGTCTCACACCTCTCTTAATAGGCTGATGCTGACCTACTTCATTATCAACTCTTATGGCAGCTTGTTGTTTCCAATATATGTTTTTTACAAGTCTAAGGTCTTTTCCATCAATTTGTAGATCTTCAAGCATCTTTATCATGTCAACATATCTCACTTTATCGAAAGCCTTTGTGTAGTCAATAAAGCAAAGGCGTAGATCTTTGTTTACTTCTATAGAACATTTAATTACTGTTCTCAGTATATATACAGCATTTACTGTACTCTTTCCTTCTACAAACCCACATTGTTCTTCTCCTATTTCAGACTGCATTTTTATCTTAACTCTTTGCATGATAATTCTTAGCAAAATCTTTGTGATGTGACTCATTATACTAATTGTTTGATGTTGATCACATTCCAAGGCTCCAGATTTCTTTGTGATTGCAATAAATACAGAATTACATAACTCATGAGGTATATTTCCAGTATCACATATTGTATTCAGCAGTCTGGTAACTTTATCTATTCCATATTCTTCTAAAGCATTAATTATTTTCATTTTCATTAATCATATATATATATATATAAACCTTTGACAAACTTTTCCTTTTCTAGGCTCTGAGACTATGTTTTCAACTTTAATAGACTGGTGTCCTAGTTACACACCTGCACACACAATCCAACATAAATACCAAAGAACACCATGCAATTAGAAAGACTGAATAATGAACACACAACATCAACAGATTCATCAATGAACAAACAATATCAAAAGATCCACCAATGAACAAGCAACATAAAAAGATCCATCAATGAACATAGAATATCAAAAGATCCATCAATGAAAATAGAACATCAAAGGATCCATCAATGAACAAGGAACATCAACAGATCCATCAGTGAGTATAGAACATCAAACAATCCATCAATGAACAAGCAAAATCAAAAGAACCATCAATGAACAGAGAACATCAAAAGATCCATCAATCAACAAGCAACATCAAAAGAACCATCAATAAGCACAGAACATCAAAACATCCATCAATGAAGAAGCAACATCAACAGTCCAACAATCATCACCAAATAACAAGCACTGCCAACAAGACAAGAGTAACATCGCTATCCACCCTTCCTACCTCCGACTTCATCATCTCAGAGTACAGGTCCACACACTCCGTCCCCATGTCCCCAGCTACACTGGAACAAGCCTGGGCATACACACCTGTCATGTTGTTGTCCTTACTCAACACTTTTCCTGCAAATGTTCATATCATCATTGTAAAACTTGTTTACAGCAGATGTAAAGTATAATGTAAAAATCACCAACTTACATACAAGTCAGTTAGTTGCATATCCTTTAAAGGACATCGCAGGCAACACCAGCATTTTTTGTTGTTGTGATCTCTTGGCAAGTTTACATTCAGTAATTTGCCATTGCTTTCTGAATGACCAGCACCCATTCCATTTCATAAAAATCTAACGCAAGACTGCTACCAAATCGCCAGCACTTGTGTTTCGAACGCGGGTATGTGGGATTTCGAACTGCGTCCGTAACTCCTTTGCCACAGAGCCGGCAGCTTACACACTAAAGTAATGCATAATTTGAATGTATAGCTTTCCCTACAGATGTAAAATGTAATGTAAAACTTACTTTACCTGGATTCAACCAGGTAGGCAAGCAATGATCTCATTTTGAGCATGCCTGTTAGCTCTCCAGTCAAATCATGCAATATTTATGCTCCAACCAATGCTGGGAATTACAGTGACTCTCTTACAGTATCTTGCCCTTGGCAAGCTTTGACAAAAAGGAGACCATAGTGGATTCTCCCTTCGCTAGCCAAAATAGTATCTGTCCAGGATGTCTCATGTGGAGGTGACAAGAGGTCATGGTCAGAATAACCTAGACCTTGGTACATCAGTGTCACTGCATTCCTACCCACAATGCATTTCTACAGAGAATAGCTTCAGCTTATGATTATCACAAAAAGAGCAAACATGTTTGTAAATAAAATAGTGAATGAATCACTAAAAAACGAGAAGTAGATTGAGAGCTTTACCAAAGCACGACTACAAAAAATTTTTTGTAGTCATGCTTTGGTAAAGCTCTCAATCTACTTCTCGTTTTTCAGCGATTCATTCATTGATTGTCTAGTTTTACCGCAGTTCCCTTTATTCTTGTAAATAAAACAGATTCAGTTTACGGGCATCACAAAGTGGAACTGGTCTACTGTCACAAACTCTTGGGTGACACTGGCATTCATCTTTGAAGAGTTAACTAGTGGTCAGCCAAATAACACTGAGATGAATTGTGGAGAAGGGGAGATGAATTGTGAAGAAGGAGAGATGAATTGTGGAGAATGGGAGATGAATTATGGAGAGGGGGAAAAAGAAGGAATCAGCCAAAATATGTTGAGAAAAATTGTGGAACAGAAACAAGAAGAAAACAGCCAAACAATGTTGAGAAGAACTGTGGTGGTGGAGCAGCAAGAAGACAAAATCAGCCAAACAGATATGCTGGCATACATACCTTTCAACCGACACTGCTCACCCCAGGCAGGTGCATCAAATGCTGGTGGAGTTACTAAAATAATCTTCTCCCTATTGACGCCCTGAGACTGCAAACAAAAATGAACAAATATCTTACACTGCTAGAAAATATAAAAATATGTATTATAACTTTTAAAATTCAAAGCAAGCCTTTTATATATATAAACGAAATATAAATGGACCTTACTTGTAAATTGCAATCATCAATTTTAACCTAACAGAATGACAATATACAGAAATTCCCTGCGTTCATCTCTTCATATTTTGCAGCTGTATCCTTCTATGAATTTTACATTACGACCATCATCATCATACAGAGGCTCCTTTGTAGAATGTCATTATCACGAACAATCAAATTTGATAGAAATCTCATACAATTTTTTAAAATGTATCAGCAAGATAATGAAGATTCCTTTTGTTTGATCGAGAAGTTTCATTTTATTGTTTAAAATATATCTGAAAGATAATGGAGACACTGTACCATTCCTTTTCTTTCATGCAATCTTCACCTGTATCTCTAGCTCTAACTCCAAAAATGTGCGTGGCCGAGAGGTTAGGATGTTTACCTCACAAACTTTTAGACCCGTGCTCAATTCCTAAGGTTAGGTTGTAATGCTTGCCTTCTGGCATAGTGGCACTGTGCTTGAATCTCCTTTGACAAAGGAGATATGTTTCTCTACCCAGGGCTGGCATGTAAATTCAACCTAAATCAGGTACCATGCCATATTCTGGGAAGTAAAGGTGGTCAACATGATTATCACACACAGTGCGGAATGGCCCAAACACATGGGACTACCAATAGTTCCCATTACCCCTCCTGGGAAGACAATCAGTCCTCTCCTACTTACTATTTACACAAACAAGCTCTGAAGCAGGAACATGCGAGAAGGTCTGTGAAGTACTAGGACCATCACACGTTGTAGGCCTGAGTGCAGGGATAACTAGGTGGTTACTCTCTCCTCTCTTAACAAATGGCAATCACAGGCATCAAACCCTCACACGACTGCACTCATGCCGTGATCAGTGTAACCCATAACAATGACACCAGTGTGCTTGTTTACTTACTGCTTACATTAACCCCAAAAGAAAGTGAGTGAGATACTGCTGTTAAATATTTATGAAAAAAGTAATACAAGAATATATTATCCAATCAAACCAGTGCAAATGCAACTAACCAATGAAAATTCAACCATCTCTTTGAGATTTAATTTGTATTCATCCAATGGGACGTGCTGCTTTGGATTCAGTTCGTGACAACAGGAGTCATTAGCTCCGAGGAATATCACTACGGCAACAGTTTCCTTGGCCAGTTTCTCATCAAGGATTGCAGGAAGAAGGAACTTACACCAGCGAGTGTTGTAGCCAGAAAATCCACGGTTCAGCACATCACAGCGCCTGCAAGAAACAATATTTTGTAGAAAATTATAAATAACAACAATGCATGAATATTCTATTTAAAAAATTATTATCGATGCAGTTTTTATACCATTGCTGGTGATGCCAGGAAGGTTTCAGAATGGCAGAGGATTCAAGATTGCCTGCCCAGAGCAGTTGCCATGCAGCCTAAAGGAATTGTTTGCAATTCACCTTTAATATATAACATTCAATTGTCAAACGGAGGATTAGAAAATGGGCCTGCTGACCTGAGAGACTGGTATGCAGTTACAGACATATAGACAGCAAGACAATTTAGTAGAAGGTGAGGTACCTAGCTCTCTTCTTCACCAAACAATGTGATACAGTGTTATATTGAACATTAAACAATGTAAATAAGGCGCAGTCTCCACAACGACAGTTGACTGCAATGATTCTCCTCACTGTCAGTCTCTAACTTGCAGTCTCCACAACGACAGTTGACTGCAATGATTCTCCACACTGTCAGTCTCTAACTTGCAGTCTCCACAACGACAGTTGACTGCAATGATTCTCCACACTGTCAGTCTCTAACTTGATTGTATGTTCTAACAGACTACTGTTTGTCCATCTCCTGATGTTATTTTCCATTAGTATCACTGTTAAACTTTTGCTCGCTTTTTACCTTACCCTCTTGAATAGTTATTTATAAGAATGTTATGTCTTTTCACTTGCCATTTTTCAAATGTCTATCATCAAGTCTCTTTTCATTCCCAGTTTTTCTAGAACCTCTGTATTTGATTGTTTTGTGTCCATGAAATACGACCTATTCTCCTGTATATCCATGTTTCCAGGGCCTTTATTCAACTTCCTAATTGTTTACAGCATAAATGAATGTAAACATGGAGTTGTGGTGGCACTGTGGTTAGCATGTTTGCTTGCACAGGCTGTGTTTCAGGTTCAATACTCAGCTGTAGCAGAATTCTTTTTATTTTCCCAAACAATAAAATTCTTCTTCTGTACTTTACATCCTAGTGGAACAAGGACCTCAACCAACCAGCACCAAGCCATCCTTGTTCATAAATGGTTGGATTTTGTGGCTAAAGTTCCCTATGGGATGAGTAGCCAGTCCCAGGACCCCACCCCTAGTCACCTCTCACAACATTCATAGTAAGTTTTTTGTGTGTGTGTGGCATATCCCTTACAGGACGTTGCAGTCAACACCAGCATTTTTCAGCTGCTGTTGATGTACTAGGCAAGTTTTTACGTTCAGTAGTTTGCCATTGCTTTCTGAATGATAATAGTAAGTTACAGCGCTTCAATTCAGGGCCCCAGTAACACATGGTCAGTTACAGTGCTTCCAGTTAACAATTAGGCGGTTCCTGCCAGTTTTGTGCAAACAGACAGAGTTTGTGTTAAATTTGAAATTACCGTGGGGATAACAAATGTTCCACATTCAAAGAATACCTGTAACTGTCATCATTTACTGCCAATATAGTACCTTGCAGTGTATGGCAGGGTGGGGGGGGGGGGGTCTTGAGCCTGAGGAATTATGGCCGCCTGGCTAGTGCAGTCGCCATGAACTGTGCAGGCTAGAGTTTTCTTTTTACCCCCAACAGAAAACAGTACATCTTACCGAGGATTCAAACCGGGGTCTCCCAAAGGAGAATCCAGACTATGTGTTTTAATTGTTTCAGCTAAAGTATTATTCATTTCATATGATATATAACCCTGCAGTACACACCTGACGAGATGCAGCGAAATATGACAGGCAATAAATCTTGTAACATATTGTTTGTAACTTCTGTGTTTACATTCACTCAGGGAATACATCGTTTTGAGAAACAACAAAATATAAATGACATGTTTGAGGGAATATAACTACCTCTGCAGAAAGTCTGACAACAACGATCCCCAACAGCCATCAGTGCTGAAACTAAACTGTGAAGGTCAAGTTGAAATAAAAATATGTTAAACATAAAGTGTCAAAGTTCAATCAGAAAGCTTAAACAAAATGCTGTAAATGATCCGGAAAAATAAAAAACTGAAATTAAATTGCAAAAGTCACATAAAAATAAACCAAACGGATCAAAATAATGAAAATGACCCATTTGTTTTAAATTTAACTGTAACATTACAATCAAGCTATGAAAGAAACTGACAGAAACTAGGCACAATATTTTATGTATAATACTAAGAATCATGCAATAAAATGTATCTATAAGTTTTTATAACAAGAAAAGTGTATTTATTTCATGAATAGTTCAAATCACAAGTGTTACTTGTGTGTAAGATGGCAAGTTACCTGAGTGATTGAATCGCCAAAGAGCAGCACTTTTGGCCAGGACACAACCTTCCTCACCACACTCGACATTTTCTTCAGAAGATAGCAGTAATATTTTTAGCTTGGTTCACAAGGATTATCTGTAATGCATGAAAAAGTTACCCCCAAATCTACATTCTGGCAAAACTATATGTGAGAGATGAAATTATCCATCCTTCAGACAAAAATAGCTGGGTTTGGAAAGAAAATACACATACGCAGCCACCATATTTGACTGCAAATGTGGGTTGGGTCTCGGAGGCAATCAAAGCTCACAAAAAGCAGCTTAATGTTTATGCCAGGCCAGGTGGGTGTAAAAAGAAATGAACAAGGTGATAGGCTTGAGGGCCAGGCTACTATGGGAAGTGGACAAGCAATGGACTGGAACAGTGAATGCCCTCAGAGAGGTGGTGTGATTACATGAATCAAGTGATGACTGTGAATCTGCAACTTTGGTCAGACTGCAAGGACAAGAAGACAAAAAGGGTGAAGCCAAGCAAGAGTGCTATACAGGGGTGGCCAAAGAAGAATAGTAAACCAACATAGAAAAGGTTAGTTAGTTAGTTAGCTAGGTATTGGGGTATCATCTTGCACTCCGGACATGTCCATAGGTCCTCAGATTCTCTCCCCAACATATACATCAGCATCCGGTGGCTAATAGTACCAGTTCTGTGTTGGTTGATGAGGCCCTTCATTCTCCTGATATGCCTCTCGTGTCTGGCCGGGCCAATTCTTACTCAGAAGTCTCTCATTCTAGACAATGATGTGGATACACTGGTATCAAAGTCCTCCACACTCGACATCTCTCTAAGTGCACTGATAATATCAGCATAATCCACAGGCTGATCATTTGCAGGGGATACAGAGCCAGCAAGTTTATCAGTTTGTTAATTTCCCTCAACTCCCGCATGTCCTGGAATGAAGATGACTATGAACAGCAGACGTCTGTAGCAATTCAATACACTGTGTACAGAACCTGCCTCGGCCATTTGCATCATGCTCACTGGATCACGGAGGACCAGGTGTCATCAGCTGCTACATGCCGAAGGAGATACTGAGAAGGGGATTCAAGCACTTATGGGCTGAATGGTTTGATGTGGAGTGAGGATAATCTGTCGACTAATCTTTCGTACATACGGGTTCATTCAACAGTGTTCCAATCTTCTCCATAACCTCACATAAGGAGTATTTCAGCACTACGTATAAGCATTTGGGGGGTCAGTGAGAATTCCAGTGTGTTTATACAAAAGTGTTATAATTTAAATATTGTTTCTGGTTAAGTCTTGTAATATAATTTCAATGTCTCCAGGAAGGTTAACCCGGTCAACAAATGCCCGCAGAAGAAAAAGATTTCAATGTCTTGGCCTTGACTAGAATAGTTTGCTGGGAACTGAACCCGGACCAGTCTTGACAGGCAAGTGCACTAACCATTAAGCCACTGCAGTGCATGAATCTAGCTAAATAAATTAAAGTAAATAGTTTGCCTATGTCAAAAATAACAAATAAAAAAGACCAAAAAACACACACACAGACACACACACAGACAGACAGATGCACACGTTTGCTAGCAGACTAATTTCCCTTTCAGTAAGTTTCATGCAATTTGACTAATTTTTTAAATTTGTATATCTCTGCTTGGAGTGGGTAGAGACTTGAATAGGGTACTGTTGGATGACATTTGTAGAGATCTATTCTATCCAGCTATGATGATGATGTCGCAATGGCCAACAGTACATTATTTATATTTAGTACACTGTTTGTTTTTGTTTTGTGAACATTTTGCACAATTATTTATTCAATACATTCATTGATTCAAAACATACAGTAAAAAAAGTAAGGTACTTTTTTACTGTATGTTTTGAATGTATTGTTATTGTGCAAAATGTTGGAGTTACTTAGTAACTCTCAACTGTACACTTTCACTTAACGTTAATATCAACGATGGACCGACAGAGGATATCCAGATCCTGGATCGATATATATATATAATAAAAATAATAATAGTTAAATTAACTGTTAATATTAGGAATATGTGCATGTAGTGTTTTGTGTTCTCTCTCTCTCTAACATCTGTACACAGACTTCCCGCTGCAGACACTGACTTCCCAAATGACAGACAGTATAAGTAAATCTTCCGCGTAGAGACCTCTACTCTAGTCTCCTGCCCCCTCCACCGGTCTACCCTCTGGGACTGGCTGCTCGCAGAGTGAACTCCCCCCAACTTCCGTTTCTGCTCGTACTCTAGGGATCGTGTTAATCTCATATGTCGTTTTCTCATTTCGCTTGCCAGTGGCGATGTGGTTTCTGAGGAAAAGGCAAAGAATATCATTGACCAAAAAAAAAACAAAAAAAACAAAACAATGACCAAGTCGTATAAGAGGCAAATGAGAAATGTAAACTGATTAGAGAAATTAGACTTAGACAGTCAAGATTTGTTGGGCACGTTATGAGAAGAAACTAGAGAACTTGGTGACAACTGCCACAATTGATGGGAAAAGCATAAGGGAAAGGCAGAAAAGTAAACATCTGGATGACTTGGCCACATATCATGGTCGAGACAAGAACACAGAGCTGATCCACGACTCTGGTGATCATGAGAGATGGCGAAACATGACCACCCACGCTTGTCAGCATGTCACATGATGATGATGATGCCTCGTTCACTCTCAGAAGAGAAGTTATAATTAGGGCCCATCCCAGCTTCAGATTAATAATCCTATGCCCGAATTAGCCATATTTAAGATATTAATTTGAAAGGGACGGTTGTCCAATGTAAGTAATGGCAACCAATTTAGTGAAGGCACAAACAATAAATTGCATGATTTATTACGAAATAAGCCAGGCGAAAATCGTGCAATTCTATTGAATGAGTCATCCTTATTCAAACTAATGTAGTCCCATGGTGACTCCCCCCCCCCCCTCCCTTTTATAATCAACTCTCACGCCTGACGGGCGTGTTACTAAAGTAAAGTTGATGGCCAGCTGAACTGATATTGCAGTGCGTGATCTTGGTCAGACGCAGGTTAGATGCCTGGGCTTGTGGCTTGCCAAAGTGAAGAAAATACTGGCCAAGTATTCTTACATGCATTCAGGCCTACACAATGTGATGGCCCTACAACATGACACGACATCACATGTCATCACATGACATGTCATGACATCACATCACATGACATCACATGACATCATATCACAAGGCATGACATCACATCACATAGGTCCATAGCGGGAAAGAGCTTCGGGACAAAATTCATTATTAACAAGTACCTCAGAAGTCGGAGTGGGTTCGCCTTATGACGAGGGACACTGTTAATAGGGAAAGCTAATCCACACGCAAAATTCAGTCCAGCACTACTAGTAGTGTGTATGGAATACGCTTGAGTTCACAACGAGCGAGCGCCAATATATATATATATATATATATATATCTAGGGATAATTTGCTATTTACCTCTGATCCTAGATATGTAAAATGGTCTACTATCTCTAGTTCAGCGTCGTCAATAAAGATTGATGGTACCCCATGTGCACCTTGGGACATAATCTGTGTCTTCTTTTTGTTAATTGTTAAACCAAATTCAGAACAAGCATTGGAGAATGCAGATAGTAGATGTTGTAATTCTTCCTCAGAGTGGGTCGTAATCGCAGCATCATCCGCAGAAAGCAACTCTCTGATTAGTACCCTGCTAATTTTGGTCTTGGCCTTCAATCTCTGAGCATTATAGAGGCCACCATCTGAACGTGAGTGAATGTATATACCGTCATCCTGATCACGAAAATCAACATCAGGATTGGCAAGGCAGCAACAACAATGAACATGTTAGCAAACAGAGTCTGGGAGAACATGAAGTTTACTGCCAAAACAAAAGTCCTCGTCTACCAAGCCTGTGTCCTTAGTACTCTTCTTTATGGCAGTGAAACCTGGACAACTTACTCACTCCAAGAGAAACGTTTAAACAGCTTTCATATGCGGTGTCTGCGAAGAATACTTGGTATTAAGTGGCAAGACAAAATCACAAATACTGAAGTATTGGAAAGATCAGGTTGTGTGACGGTGTATTCCATGCTCAGTCTTCGTAGACTTAGATGGATAGGACACGTTAGGAGGATGGATGATGGTAGAATACCAAAGGACATCTTTTTTGGTGAATTACAGACGGGTATGAGATCTCAGGGTCGGCCTCTACTACGATACAAAGATGTGTGTAAGTGGGACACGATTGATACAGGCATTGATAATGCACATTGGGAGCACGTCGCCACTGAACGTGTTGCATGGAGGGCAACTATCCAGGGGCGTCACTAGGGGGATGCGGGGGGTGCGGGCCGCACCGGGTGACACCATCAAGGGGTGACACCAAAATAAAAAAATTGCAAATTTGACAAAGCAGACATAGCAAAATAACAAAAATTTAACTTTGTCCGAGTTTGTCGAAGTTCTTTATTTATGTTTTACCTGAAGTATTGAAGTTATATTGTTCAATTTGTTTTCTTTCTTATGTCCTTATTAACTTTTTGACTTATTTTACAAACATTACTATATGCGATTATATATGGTACAGGAACACTCGGAAGAAGACCATGGTGAAAGTCTACAGGGGTGACACCAAGAGATTACCGCACTGGGTGACACCAACCCCTGTGACGCCACTGCAACTATCAGAAATGGAATAAAGACAAAGGAGAAAATGATTGCAGATAAAGCACACACAGAGCGTGAGAGACGTAAGATGGTGCAAAATGGTGGAAGTGACCATGTTTTCACATGCACCTACTGTGGGCAAACATTTGCAGCAAGATTGGCCTTACCAGCCACACTCGCCACCGCCATGGATCGTAGTTATTGCTATATGACAGTTATTAAGCCTTTTTGAAGCACAATGTACCAAACTATCGTCTGTCAAGACGGAAAGGTGCCAATGTAATATATATATATATAATTAACAATTAAAAACGGACACACGCCCGACAGAGCCCTGTCTCTCCCAGGGCACGAATGACGCTTGCTCATGTTGCTAACTGGTTAACTACACATCGGAAACAATTCATCATCATCTTCCACTGTTGCCGTCAAGCTTCGTGTGAATAACAATAGTTGATGATCCAGCGCTCTCGATAGATCACACTGCATTCCGTGTGATTGTACACTCACTGTCTTTGATTTTGTTAATGCATTTTCTTCCTGGGTGCCCTCTTGCTCTCGTATCCTATCTTTTTTGGGCGTAGAGCCAGTGCGGTACAGATTGTGTTGCATTCCAATGAGATGGCCGAAACATGTCATCCCTTATATGTGGCTCAAGGTGTTGTTCACATTATCTGTCTGATAACATCATTTCTTTTCTGCCTGGACAGTCCTGATAGTGAAGATGTATCAAGAGATGTTTCACAATGAACCAACATGTCATTTATTGCTGTAGTATTCTTTACTTCATTCATTCTAACCTCCTCCTTTGTGGATGAGGACCTATAGGTCCCATTCTGCTCAACAACTACATTTCCCTTGACCCCAGCTGAGAACCCCCAACCAGATTTCTCTCCAGAATGAACAGAACCGTCATTGTGTACTTCGAAGTTACAGAGTTCGTGCTCTGTGAGAAGCTTCTGGGAAACCGTTCTGTGGAAGGAGACAGTGGCGTCACTGGGGTTGGTGTCACCCAGTGCGGTAAACTCTTGGTGTCACCCCTCTAGACTTTCACCATGGTCTTCTTCCGAGTGTTCCTGTACCATATATAATCGCATATAGTAATGTTTGTAAAATAAGTCAAAAAGTTAATAAGGACATAAGAAAGAAAACAAATTGAACAATATAACTTCAATACTTCAGGTAAAATATAAATAAAGAACTTCGACAAACTCGGACAAAGTTAAATTTTTGTTATTTTGCTATGTCTGCTTTGTCAAATTTGCAATTTTTTTATTTTGGTGTCACCCCTTGATGGTGTCACCCGGTGCGGCCCGCACCCCCGCACCCCCTAGTGACGTCCCTGGAAGGAGACCGAGCCATATGGCATAAAACCCGGTGCAATGAAGTAAATCGTCGTGTCTTTAACCCCTTGTTATATAGATCATACTTGAGATGGGCTTATCTCGGCGAAAACCCCAGACAATTCACATTCCTTCATTCTTGATTAGTTCTACGGTTGTTACACTGTGGGCTGCCTCTGTGACAATATCTCCAACCTTTTATGTGACAGTATGTAATCAGACGTCTGGTTGAATATTTCATTCCCCGCCCCCTCTTCTTTTTATAAATAGTTCATCCTGAATGGCATTGGTCATAAGTTTGCCCACTTCCTTCTGTCATGTGTTGGCAATAATTTCTGCTACAGATGTATGTCTGTGCCATTATGCCAAATTGCGCCCGTTTCTGGGGCCTAAATAAAACAGAGTAGTAACATTGTAACGCACCATGCTTGTCATAAGAGATGATTCAGGAATGTTGGCAAGAGACTGACTACCTCATACTGCAGAAAATGTTAGCTACAAGATGATTCAGGAGTGTTGGCAAGAGCCTGGCTACCTCATCCTGCAGAAAACGTTAGCTTTAAGATGATTCAGGAGTGTTGGTAAGAGCCTGGCTACCTCATCCTGCAGAAAACGTTAGCTACAAGATCCAGCCAGTCGTGAACAAGTCTACAAAGGGCTTGATGTGAGGTGGATAAAGGCCTATGCTCCCTTGAGAGATTAAAGACAGAAGAAGAATAGATACCAAGCTGTCCAGCATTTGCTCTCTATGTCTTCTGGTCCAACATGCAGGATAGACGGTTGAGCTGTTAAGGCCTCTGGAGTGTTTATGCTTGTAGCTACGGTATCCTTTCAATAATTTCTTTTGTTGACCTTCCTCCAGGCCATGATGTCAAACCGTCCAGCATCTTCTCCCTTGGTCTCCCCCTGCCTCTCTTCCCCTCCAGCCTTCCTGTTGTGAAGACATACTCCAGCTTTCACCTTCCTTCTCATGAAATGCCCACAAATTGTGGACTCTCGTTTTCTGACGCGAGTAACCAGTTTTCTTTGTGAGTTAAATTCTTTCAAGATATCTTCATTGCTCTGTCTATATGTCCACTTTCTTCTCATCCTTCTTCTATAAAGATGTTTAAGACTTACGGTCAAGATGGCGGCGGACGGTTGTGTTGTTTTGAGACCGTTCCATTTTTCGCGTAGGAGATGGATATTTTTCATCTCCTGCGTGTAATTTGTGTGCCAGGATGTAAAACCAGGAGTTTGTTATCAAGATCTGAGCCGATGCTACGGATTTCGTGCATTGGGCATTCACCTTGAGTGAACTTTCGCAGCGTGTGTGTTTCTGTGGTGTTCGGTTTTTTCAAAAATTATGAAGGTGAAGGGCAGCAGGTTAAAAAATAGGAAGGTCGTGGATGGGTCAAGCCGAAAACATTCTTCAACAGGTGTGTTCACTTGAGGACTTAGAACCTGGCGAGGAGGGTGCAAGTGCCAACATATTTCTGAACGTCCTTTTCAGTTTGCATCCAATTAGACAGAAAATGCAGACAAGAAAATCCGGCTGCTGTGGAGGCGGAAGTACAAGCGTTGATTTTCGAGAATTCGCTAGACGATGATGCTGTCATTTACACAGATGGATTGGTCGTCCGATGCGTGAGAAGCTCATGGGCCTTTACAGCTCAGGCCGGAGGGAGAATTGTGAAGGAGGACTCTGGTGCTTTTGTTGAGACCACAAGTAGCCTGACTATGGAAGTCATGGCAGTAAGTAAAGCAATAAAATGGCTCGAGACACAGACATTCACTAGGGCGTGTTTCCTTAGCGACTCAATGAGCATGCTCAAGAGGATAGAGATGGGGTGGATCCGAAGAGAGTGGTTGCTGTCTCTGGAGCGGTCTCGGCTGGCAAAAATTAGTTTAATCTTCTTGCCAGGGCATGCGTGAGTACAAGGAAATGAGCGGGCTGACAAGCTCGCAGGTGAGGCTACTGTGGAGGGCGGACGCGCCATGGACCAGGCTGACATTTTGAATGCTCTACGAGCGAGAACCAAGTAATGACTGTGAATCTACAACCATGGCCAGACTGCGAGAACAGAAAATTAAAAGAGGTGTGGCCAAACAAGAACAACGCAGGAAGCCAAAGAAGATTGATAAACCAAAACAGAACTGGTGTCGTTAGCCTCTACACGCTGCGGGATTTGCTGAGGAGAGAATCCGAGCACTTATGGACTGAATGGTTCGATGTGCAATGAGGATGATCTGTCGACTAACTAACTAACTGACTGACTGACTAACGAACGAACTATTCTTCTATAAAACCACATCTCTACAGCTTCCACATAATTAATAATAGTTAAGAGATGGACAAAATAGCTTTGAAAGACACAGAAACAGCTGATTACAAACATCACAAGAGACTGTCATAAGGTTTTAGCCACATTATGAAAATACACAGCTAGAACATATTGTAACAACTGGAAAGATTTGTAGAAAGAGAGCTAGATGAAGACAACGATAAAACATTATTGATAGCTTTGTATTCATAAATGCTGTTGGAGATCATAGGATGAGGAGAGTCATGATCGTCCACGACAGTGGACAAGGAATTTGATGATAAAAGTTACATAGTTACGATTTTAGGAAATGAAACACACCAAACCGCTCGACATGTTTTTCTCTTCTTGCTTCTTTATTGATAGAACTGCTTTTAACACATAAAGCACAAATGCACAATGTGATACATATCTCTATACATAAAGACATAAATTGTAAGATTTATAATACAAACTAAGTCGCAAGGTAAGTTATAAAAATACATAGTAAGCTGAAAGCCACACAAGGAAGTAAGCTTTTAGGTCCAAATATTTTGGTGGCGTGGAGATGTGAAGGCTAAACAAAATGTAATGTTTCTTTTCACCAATGTTATTTATCATTACTTTTCCCGATTGCACGCACTTTTTTTTAATGGGCGAGGTTGTCCTTCATCTTCAGTTCTCAAAATTGTTGTTTCCCTTAAAATTATAAATAAATTCAACTAGTGTACTTCTCGGCTACATTTATATGTCTTAATGCGGGATTTTGCCACGTGATCATCATCATCATCATCATGTGCCCGAACGGCTGGCGTAGGCATTGCCGTCAATAGGGACACAGAATACTGACAGTATAACGTCTCTTGTATATACCCTATTTAAAAAAAAACCGGGGGGGGGGTGGGGGAGTTCTCCCATAGAGAAGTGATCATAGGTATCTTTTGAAGGGGATGGCATGAGACTTTTAATATATAAGGAAATAAAACATCCAGTCAGAGGTAGAGATGTGTCACCCACTGACAAGACCTTCAAAAGAAGTAGGGCAAAAGACACCCTCTGGAGAGTAAGTAATGAACACAGCTCTCCCACAGAGATGCGATCAAGGGGCAGCCATTGTGGGGAATGGAAAGGGCCTTTTATTACATTAGGAGATAGAACGTCCAGTAAGAGTTAGAGAGATGTTACCTAATGACAAGATCATCCAAAGAAGTAGGGCAAAGGTCACCTCCTGGAGAGGTTCCATAGAGCAACTAATGAGCACAGCACAATGTGTGTGGAATGAACAAGAGGACAAAAGGTGCCCATTAAAGAAGGACATAACCCTTCTTGTGCGGAGATAAGTTGGATTTGCAAATCTAAACCCAGATCTAGAACAATTGGAACGTAGAAAAGATACCCAGGTTGTATGAGAATACTGAAGAATCATGCTCGTATACTTGTCAAAATAACAATTGGCACTTAATATAGCGTTCCAGCACCCATCCTTCATGTCTCTTGTATCTATCTATATACTCGTGTACTTTGTCTCAAAACAGCACCATGCAAATAAATCTGTCCACTCATGTCCACGCGTTCATGTCGTGCTGTGATAGGCTGTAGAGCAAACCCTCAGTTTTAGTACAGGCTTGTCCACTTGGAATGCGACGGAAACCTAACCGAAACTAGATGACACTGGTGTAAATTATGGACAACACATATCATATAAGAACGAGCAGGCAAAATATACTTACACAGCAACAACGCTAACACTGGCCAGACTGCACGCCACCTGATGTAGCTGGCAGGCTGGTTGAGAAACACTGTCATATACTTGTCATAGCGTTTAGTTTTCATGTCCAAGCTTCAGTTTGATAAATTATGGGATGGCTTCGCTAAATGGTTAACCGGTGATACCACTTACCACTTTAGGCATTAATGGTAAAATAAATATACTTTACCTTGTAAAATGAGTTACATTGCCAGTATACATAAAATTATATGAGTCTTAAAACTAGCATTCTGCATTCCACAAGACAATAATGTAAGACCACACAAGCACATCCAGCAAAGGATACAACAAACATGCACACACAATCAACTCTAACAAGGGAACAAATAAACAAGTACATACAACACATCTAACAACGGACACAAACAACAATTTTCAGTGGTAATGCCAAGCGTCATGATCAACTGGATTGTCAATTACTATTGTGAAAGGAACTATCACAAAAACAAAAACATCACCAGGTGCAGGGTGGAGGGTAATAATGTTCTGGGCAGATATTTTGAAACGGACAAGAGAACCACAGATAGACGACACACATGGAGGACATAATCGTGTGGAGTACGGCCTGGTGGTATTGCGACACAATGACTGCATGGGTGGTGGCAGAAGGAAGTATACAGGTAAATGATGCTACATTGTCTGTGGAGGCTGACTGCACAGCTACAAGGATAATCGTTGAATTGGCAGACATATAATCAAGTAACAGGTAAACCAGATTCCTTGAAGGTAGTTGGCGAAGGTGTTATCCAGGGATTCCAGAGTTGATAAACGAGAGCTCATCTTGCAGCGGGTCAACTTCTTGTCAGAAGGAATAAGTAAACAAATAGAGAATTTGTTATTGCAGATTTTAATTCACGTATATTATTTTTTTTAACATTTACGGTTTTAAAAATCGTCTGAAGCTCAACAGAATATAGACACTTGAAATTTGACATCTTCCAAATTGGAAGACATCCCTGTGTATTAGGTGAGATAAGATGATTTGCAGGGCAGTGCTCTGTAAATACTCGATATGTCAATGAAAGCAGTGTGTCCGCACTTACAGCGATGTGTGGTTGTGTGTGCGGGTCTGTGAGTTGTTATAATTGTATGCTGCCATTGTGAGGGTGCATGTAAGCGGCTACGTTCTTGACTGCATGTGTGAGCCTATGCTTGGCGATGCATGTAAGGCTCCACATATGACATTGATGGAGGTTGCCTTAAAAAGTGATTGGGTCAGCTTGTGTGTGAAGCTGTGTTTACATAAGAGTGCGCACGGCTTTTGTGGAGTAGCCAGTGCCAGACCATAAGTGACTTCACATAAGATGGTGCATGTGTGACTGCATTTGTAAGGCTGCGTGGGAGACTGTATGAGACGTTTTGTGTGAGTCTGTACCAGTTTGTGTTTGCGGAGATGTGTCTGTGTATGACTAAACATATGTTTGGCTGTGTTCGTGCCTGGCTGATAATTAGACAGCAAGTCTAATTATTTGGTCTTTTGAAGATCGGCTTCTTCGTCAACCAGAGCGGTTTCAGATGCCAAATTTGCTGGTTCCGGTTCGCCTCTGACTTCAAGATGTCGTCATGACGACCAAAATCACGCTGCCTTATTGGTTTGATTCCCGCTGATATCTGTGGATGAGATGAGAACCAATGATTCTTATTTTCTTTCTTTCTGTCGCGAACAAGCAACCCATGGGTCATGTTTGATTTTGTGTGTGTGTGTGTGTGTGTGTGTGTGTGTGTGTGTGTGTGCGTGCGTGCGTGCGTGTGTGTGTGTGTGTGTGTGTGGGGGGGGGGGGGGTTGGGCACGTTGTGAGAAGAAATAAACCAGATATCTTGGTGACAACTGGCAAGATAGAGAGGAACAGAACAAGAGGAAGACAGAGAGGTAAATATCTGGATGGTTTGGCCAAATGACATAATCAAGACAAAAACACAGAGCTGATTCACGACTCCACGAACCTGCCACTCTGTCCCCAAGCTTGCCTCTTATTACTATTCTCATCTTATGTATTCAAGACTCCACGAACCTGCCACTCTGCCCCCAAGCTTGCCTCGCGTTACCTTTCTCATCTTATTTATTCACGACTCCACGAACCTGCCACGCTGTCCCCAAGCTTGCCCCACCAACCTGCCACTCTGCCCTCAAGCATGCCTCTCCTTACCTTTCCCATCTTATTAATTCACGACTCCACGAACCTGCCACTCTATCCCCAAGCATGCCTCTCGTTACCTTTCTCATCATATTTATCACGACTCCACGAACCTGTCACTCTACCCCCAAGCATGCCTCTTATTACTATTCTCATCTTATTTATTCACGACTCCACGAACCTGCCACTTTGCCCCCAAGCATGCCTCGCGTTACCTTTCTCATCTTATTTATGAGTCCGCTACAATCACGACATTCGCGTGCTGTTTGTCCTTCAGCGAGCGGAACGCCGCTTTGGCTTCCACCACCTCCATTTTCAGACTAGATGTTGTGGTATCATAAGCCAGGCTCTCCTGCACGAAGCACCGTCCACCAACCTTCACCACAAACCCCCTGGCGCTTCTTTCACCTCTTAGCACAGAGACATCCGTGTAGATAATGATGTTGATATAAATCATTTATTCAAGAAGGACTCTAACAAAGAAAGACGTTGATCACTTACTATATAAACCAGGTAGTTCATCCATGGACTGCAGCAGACTTCTTTACGAAGTTCATCTCCAGATACTTGGGGATCAGTCTCTCGGAGAGAAGGGTTCATGGTTCACTCTTTTCTTACCAGTGACTGCGGGTTCTGTGACAGTTCGTGGTTCCAGCATTCGCTTGGAAGGAGAAGACAGGACAGTGTTAGACGATTGGTACATGGTAGGATTACACGGTTGGTACAAACCACGATTACACGGCCGGTACAGGACACTATTGTACGATTGGTATAAAGCATGATTACACTGCTGATAGATGTCAGGATTACATGGCTGGTATCAGACAGGATAAAACGGTTGGTACAGGACGGGAATGCACGGTTTAAACAATACATAGTTGTATTTAAACGACAGGTATCATGCGTACGTACATGGTAAGACTTACATGTTTGGTACAAGACATGATTACATGGTTGGTACAACACAGGAATTACATGGTTGGTACAACACATAATTACAAAAGTGATTTATCACAGGAGTACACTGACATCCAAGATATCACATTTTATTTCATGTCTCATCAATAGTGAAATGGAAACACCACTTCTCAGACAAGGGAACACTAATATAATATTCTCTGTGCCAGCTGCGCTCGTCAACAATACCATTACACTTGGGAATCGTATATAGTAGGCCGAAAGTTCCATGTCTGGCAAATCTTTAAAGGAAAACACTACGGAACACTAGTAGAGGACATACTAATTGTAATAACGATTTAAATACATTTCAAGGTATTAGTAGTGATGGGTACTTATAATATAGCAGAAGAAGAAGAAGAAGAAGAAGAAGAAGAAGAAGAAGAAGAAGAAGAAGAAGAAGAAGAAGAAGAAGAAGAAGAAGAAGAAGAAGAAATCCAAGGCCAGACCAGACCAAAGCAACCCCAAAGGGTTCTCGGCGTTTCCTGTTTTCTGATGAAGCCATTTTAGTAGCATGTTCTGTTCTATCCCGCGAATGGCTTAACGACGTAATTCGTAATCCCGCATACCGCGTTCGAAACACAACTGCGGAAGATTTGGAAGCAGACCGCTTTGCGTTGGTTTTAATACAATGGTATCAGTGTCGGTCACTCAGAAGGCAATGGCCAACTACTGATCCTAAACTTGTCAAGAAATCACAGACAAAATATATTGAGGTTTACTGCTGCGTCATGAGAAGCATATGCAACTAATTAACTGTTCTATCTGAGCGTCGGCCAAGAAAGTTTCGGAATAAGAGAACTACTCGAAACAAGGCAATTCCCTAGTGAATTTAAACACAGACGTCATAAACAAAATGTTGCACGATTTATGCCTGGCATATTCCGATGCATCTTATCAGGTGCATACTGCAGTGTTATATATCGTATGAAGTGAATAAATGAAATACTATTTTAGTTGAAACAATTAAAACACACAGTCACAGGTATTGTTCGAAAGTGGAGCATCTGTTATCTCCACGTTAGTTTCAAAATTAACACGACCTCGTTCTGTTTGCATAAAACCGACTGGAAGCGCCTAATTGCTAACGCCTCGCCATATTTGAACTGTCGTTTATTGTTTGTGGAATACCGTGACTGCCAAGCAACTTATATAGGTAGAACATAAAGACAATTAGGAAATCAAGCAGCCACACATGTACCAGCGTGGGTGGAAAGGAGAGTTAATCAGTCTTCAGGAATCTCTATGCAGGCTATAAATAAGTTTATTTTAAATTTGAAATTACATTGGGGTGACAAATGCTCCCCATTCGAACTATAAATTTGAAATGACTGTGGGGATAACAAATGTTCCACATTCTAACAATTCCTGTGACTATGTGTTTTAAGTGTTTCAGCTAAAATATAATTCATTTATTTACTTCATATAATATTTAACCGTGCAGTATGCATCTGAGGACATGCAGCGAAATATTCCAGACAATAAGTCCTGCAACATATTATTCGTGGCTTGTGTGTTTAAAGAGAACAACTGTTGAAATTACCTGTCATAGACGGCGGCATCAGACTGCACCGCGCTGTCATTGATATCTGCCGCCTGGGACTTCATGTGGATAGCCAGCACCATCTTCTGCTGCTCACTGGGCCAGTTGAAGAGGGTCTCCAAGTCTTTGCTAGTTTGATCAGAAGCAGCTGGCGACTGCACAGGAGATGTTATCTACAGAGAGAAAAACAGGCGCACAGATCAAGCAGCAGCAACATCGAACGCACGCACCGAAGAAGATACAGTTGAGGGTTTCTCCATAACGACAGGCTGTCTGTCCGTTACAACTGCAGTCTGAAATACCTGCGTTCGACACTAAGGCTAATTGCTGGGACAGTTAACTCTGTGAACAAATGCTGGCAGGAAGTCGGATGTATCGGCTGAACAGCGCAATCACAACGAACATAACCAAGTTCCTTCCAAATATAATAATAACAATATAGATGGTGAAAGCTGCAGAAGAAGAATAAGAAGTAGCCGAAGAAGCAGGAGAATAAGAAGAAAAAGAAGAGGAGGAGGACGCGGAAGAAGAAGAAGAAGAAGAAGAAGAAGAAGAAGAAGAAGAAGAAGAAGAAGAAGAAGAAGAATGAATAAGAAGAAGAAGAATGAAGAAGAAGAAGAGGAAGAAGAAGAAGAAGAAGAAGAAGAAGAAGAAGAAGAAGAAGAAGAAGAAGAAGAAGAAGAAGAAGAAGAAGAAGAAGAAGAAGAAGAAGAAGAACAAGAAGAACAAGAAGAACAAGAAAAATAAAATATTGAGACTCAAGGCTAGTCATAACGAAAGACTGACCTGACAATAGTTTTCCGAGGCATCCTGACCCTGGGCACATGTAGATTGGTGATCTAGCATTCTCCGCTTGACCCTCCATTGGTTGCACATCCCGTCGCTGAAATCATCTTCAAATATCGAATCACATCTTCTTTTGATATTCGGAGTGAGGCGCTGTCCAAACTCTGGGCATAGATTTCCATTCCGAGCGTGCACGAGCATGGCGTCAACAGATAGATGTGAGACGTTACTTACGAAATTCCTCGCTAATGCTTGCTGAAATATACCACTATCGTCAGAAGAGACGAAGGCATCACTACCTGAATACGGGTAGAGATCCGAACCCTTCGGCGATGGCTGGGAAACTTTGCTAGGACCAACATTTCTGGAAAACGAGATTGGACTTAAAGGATTATAAACAGTTTCAAAATTAGGCTGGCGGCGTTGTCCTGTAAGACATTCTGGGATGTTCGGAGCTGTTTCACTAACGGACATTTTATCTCCTGGGAGGGCTGTTGTAGTGCCAGGAGAAACATTGGAAATTCCCGATATGTTATTGATGTTTTCCCAGGATGAAGTGTTGGTTGGGAATTTTTCCAATTGTTTTAATGCTTGATGGCTAGACTTTTGAACAGGGCACAGTTTGTCTAAGGCAGCTTTGACAGAGCGAGTTTTACTCCCTGACTTGTTCGGTTTACAACCAATGGGAGTCAGTCTCGGCAACCTCTCATCCGTCGACTTGGGGGTGGAGTTTCTGCTCAAGACATCGATGCTGAGATCGTCGCAATCAATCATTCTCCATGGAGAGTTTTGTCTGGGTCTTCTAAATTCTTTCAGTTCATTAGATCGTTTATTTATATTGTCTGCAGGCTTGGGTGATGAGAAGTGGGGTGTGTCTATACAGACTGGTGGGTTATTGCCAGAATCATCACCTTCTCCTTTAATTACACAAGGGGGTACATGGGTTTCATCAAATTCAGAATGCCTTGTTGGTGAAGTAATAGCTTCATCTACTGGGGTGGCTAAGCGCGTGGGTTTTATTAAAGGCGTTCTCATGTTGTCAACGTTAAATAACTCAAAATTAAACCAGTTAGGCGCTGTTCTTTTAGGGAGAGATCGATTTAGATTCGACAGTTTCACATAATGACTATCAATTGCGTCGGGATTCGCTGAACTATTGGCGGGAACTTTGAGGTTAGACGTAGTAACTTGTGATTCAATGATTGCGTTGTTTTCTATCTTAGTGAGTCTAATATTCCCAAATGTGTTTGAACTATCACCCCCAGGTAAATTCATAATCATTTGATTTTGCCCGCTAACTTTATGCACGTCTTTGATGCTTTCTAACGGATTGGTCAGTTTATGGGTCAGCTCCACGTCCCCCGAATGGATATCAGCTTGTCTGGACTTCAGTTTCTCCCTGAAGAACGCCTGTCGCTCTTCCTTCCTTTGGGCGGGCGCGACGTACAACGGTTTTCTGTTGACATCATCCACCCTTCTGCGCATGTCTCTAGTGGCACGTGCAGCATCCTCAGCGCGAGCGAAGCAGACGAAACCAAATCCACGTGACTTCTCCCCTTCCATCATAACCTGCAAGTGAACAAGTTAACTGTGTAAGAAAGTTAGTTGCATATCTTTTACAAGACACCGCAGTTCCTCTACATGTTCGTGATTTCTTGGCAGGTTTACGTTCAATAGTTTGCCATTGCTTACTGAACGCCCGAGACCCATACCATTTTCAGAAAAAAATATCCAACGCAAGGCGGTTTGCAGCCACGTCGCATGCAGCTGTGTTTCGAACGCGGGTATGCGGGATTACGAACTGCGTCCGAAACGCCTTCGCCACGGAGCCGTGGGTGTAACAGGGAAGATAATCGACTTCATTGCACCGGGTTTTATCCCATATTGCTGGGTCTCTTTCCGCATGGCGGCCTGTCGAAAGCGCCGCACAAAACACGGACTCCGTAGATTCAGTGACGACCCCCAGGAGTCTCAGAGAAAACTCCACTCGTGAACCGAACGACGTGGCCCGTGAATCTTCTCGTGAAAATAAAGTCTTATGCTGAAGCAGGAACATACTGTGTTGTCATGGGGTCGTCACACTGTCTAGGCACACATCCTCCGTACATCCAGGCCTACACAGTGTGACGACTCCATGATACAACAGTATGTCCTTCTTCAGCATAAGACTTTATTTTCACGAGAAGAGGTCTGCCTGGCCTGGGGGAATAAATGGGTTTGAGTTGAAACTTCTGATGCGGCGACTAAGTACGGAGTTCATTCCTTACACTAGTCAACGTTGACGTGTCGTTCAGAAAGCAATGACAAACTCATCATCATCATCACATGCCATACCAGCTGGGGTAGGGTGTTTGGGTGGGGAATGTGTGGGTGGGTGTGGAGATATGGGGGCAATGGGTGTGTGTGGGCGGATGTGAGGGTGGGTGGGAAAATGTCGGAGTGTGTTATGTGTCGTTGGGGGAATGGGTGATTTGGGGGGGGGAGGGGGTGGGTGTGTGGAGAATGTGTGGGTGGGTGAGTGTGTGTAAATTGGTGGATGGGTGGGGTGTGTGTGGGTGTGTGCGGGATGTGTGGGTGGGTGGGGAGAGATTGCGTGGGCGTGTAAGTTGTGGATGTGTGGGTGGATGTGGGATATGTGTGGGCAGGTGCGGGATGATTGGATTGGTGGAGGATGTGTGGGTGGGTGGAGGGTTTATGTTTGGGGGAAGTGTGTTTAGCTGGGTAGCTGGGGGTGTGTGGGTGGTGAGGATATGTGGGTGGGTGAGTGTGTGTGGGTTATGAGATTGGTGGGGGACTCTGTGTGTGGGGGATGTGTGGGTGGGTAGGGAGAGATTGTGTGGGTAGGGGATGTGTGTAAGTTGAGGATGTGTGGGTGGATGCGGGGTTTGTGTGTGGGTAAATATGGGATGATTGGATTGCCGGAGAATGTGTGGGTGGGTTGGGGATGTATGTTTGGGGGATGTGTTCAGCTGGGTTGTTGGAGGGTGTGTGGGTGGTGAGGATGTTTTGGTGGTGAGGATATGTGGGTGGGTGAGTGTGTGTGGATTATGGGATTTGTGGGGGACTTTGTGTGGGAGGGAGATGTGTGTGGGTTGGGGATGTGTGGGTGGGGGATGGGTGCGTGGGTGGGTGGGTGGGTGGGTGGGGCGTATCCGAGGGGGACTGGGGGGTGTGTGTGTGGGTGGGTGGGTGGGGGATGTATCTCATAACATGGTAATATGTATTGTTTATGTTTACAACATTCATTTGACAATGTTTTTTCCTATGTGAATGTATCATGCACTATTGATGAACGAAAGACGAGTGATTGGAAGGGCTGAATGTAAGACGGGCCTGCGTGCCCAATTTGTTATCCTTTGAAAATAAAGTTTGTTCGTTCGTTCGTTCGTTTGTTCTGCCTGTCTGTCTTTCTACCTGTATGACTTTCTGCTTGCTTGTGTGACCATTTAACTTATTCAGAGCCGAAGGATAATATATCGCCAAATATGACCTCCTTTTTGGACAGAAAGATGATATAACGCCGTACCTTGGTCACTGTGTTATTTGTGTGTTTCATGGAATCTTCCGCACTTTCAAAGCCCAGTGAAAGAGACTTTACATTCTAATACTTGTACATTTGATTGTGTTCCATGTTTGGTGCAAACCTACATTTTGTTTGGCACTGCATCAGTTAAGTAATGTTCGTTGGTTTGTTCTATCTACCTATGTGTTCTCCTGTCTATCCGTCCGTCCATGCGTCCAAACACATGACCACACATTTATACATCTATCTATCCATCCATCCATCAGTCTGTCTGTCTGTCTGTCTGTCTGTCTGTCTGTCTGTCTGTCTGTCAATCCGTTCATCTTGAGTCTGTTTGTCTCTCTGTATGCCTAATCCTGAATGCATACATTAATTTTGTCTAATACTAGCACGTTCCCTCTGTCTGGTTGTCTGGAATGTATTCAAACACGTGTCTATCAGTCATCATTGTGTATCTGTCCGTTAGTCTGTCCATCTGTCTGTATGCCTGTCTACCCAAGTCATGTATTCAAACACGTGTCTATCAGTCATCATTGTGTATCTGTCCGTTAGTCTGTCCATCTGTCTGTATGCCTGTCTACCCAAGTCATGTATTCAAACACGTGTCTATCAGTCATCATTGTGTATCTGTCCGTTAGTCTGTCCATCTGTCTGTATGCCTGTCTACCCAAGTCATGTATTCAAACACGTGTCTATCAGTCATCATTGTGTATCTGTCCGTTAGTCTGTCCATCTGTCTGTATGCCTGTCTACCCAAGTCAGGTATTCAAACACGTGTCTATCAGTCATCATTGTGTATCTGTCCGTTAGTCTGTCCATCTGTCTGTATGCCTGTCTACCCAAGTCATGTATTCAAACACGTGTCTATCAGTCATCATTGTGTATCTGTCCGTTAGTCTGTCCATCTGTCTGTATGCCTGTCTACCCAAGTCATGTATTCAAACACGTGTCTATCAGTCATCATTGTGTATCTGTCCGTTAGTCTGTCCATCTGTCTGTATGCCTGTCTACCCAAGTCATGTATTCAAACACGTGTCTATCAGTCATCATTGTGTATCTGTCCGTTAGTCTGTCCATCTGTCTGTATGCCTGTCTACCCAAGTCATGTATTCAAACACGTGTCTATCAGTCATCATTGTGTATCTGTCCGTTAGTCTGTCCATCTGTCTGTATGCCTGTCTACCCAAGTCATGTATTCAAACACGTGTCTATCAGTCATCATTGTGTATCTGTCCGTTAGTCTGTCCATCTGTCTGTATGCCTGTCTACCCAAGTCATGTATTCAAACACGTGTCTATCAGTCATCATTGTGTATCTGTCCGTTAGTCTGTCCATCTGTCTGTATGCCTGTCTACCCAAGTCATGTATTCAAACACGTGTCTATCAGTCATCATTGTGTATCTGTCCGTTAGTCTGTCCATCTGTCTGTATGCCTGTCTACCCAAGTCATGTATTCAAACACGTGTCTATCAGTCATCATTGTGTATCTGTCCGTTAGTCTGTCCATCTGTCTGTATGCCTGTCTACCCAAGTCATGTATTCAAACACGTGTCTATCAGTCATCATTGTGTATCTGTCCGTTAGTCTGTCCATCTGTCTGTATGCCTGTCTACCCAAGTCATGTATTCAAACACGTGTCTATCAGTCATCATTGTGTATCTGTCCGTTAGTCTGTCCATCTGTCTGTATGCCTGTCTACCCAAGTCATGTATTCAAACACGTGTCTATCAGTCATCATTGTGTATCTGTCCGTTAGTCTGTCCATCTGTCTGTATGCCTGTCTACCCAAGTCATGTATTCAAACACGTGTCTATCAGTCATCATTGTGTATCTGTCCGTTAGTCTGTCCATCTGTCTGTATGCCTGTCTACCCAAGTCATGTATTCAAACACGTGTCTATCAGTCATCATTGTGTATCTGTCCGTTAGTCTGTCCATCTGTCTGTATGCCTGTCTACCCAAGTCATGTATTCAAACACGTGTCTATCAGTCATCATTGTGTATCTGTCCGTTAGTCTGTCCATCTGTCTGTATGCCTGTCTACCCAAGTCATGTATTCAAACACGTGTCTATCAGTCATCATTGTGTATCTGTCCGTTAGTCTGTCCATCTGTCTGTATGCCTGTCTACCCAAGTCATGTATTCAAACACGTGTCTATCAGTCATCATTGTGTATCTGTCCGTTAGTCTGTCCATCTGTCTGTATGCCTGTCTACCCAAGTCATGTATTCAAACACGTGTCTATCAGTCATCATTGTGTATCTGTCCGTTAGTCTGTCCATCTGTCTGTATGCCTGTCTACCCAAGTCATGTATTCAAACACGTGTCTATCAGTCATCATTGTGTATCTGTCCGTTAGTCTGTCCATCTGTCTGTATGCCTGTCTACCCAAGTCATGTATTCAAACACGTGTCTATCAGTCATCATTGTGTATCTGTCCGTTAGTCTGTCCATCTGTCTGTATGCCTGTCTACCCAAGTCATGTATTCAAACACGTGTCTATCAGTCATCATTGTGTATCTGTCCGTTAGTCTGTCCATCTGTCTGTATGCCTGTCTACCCAAGTCAGGTATTCATGAACGTGTCAGTCTATTTGTCCAAGTCATGTATTCATGAACGTGTCAGTCTATTTGCCCAAGTCATGTATTCATGAACGTGTCAGTCTATTTGCCCAAGTCATGTATTCATGAACGTGTCAGTCTATTTGCCCAAGTCATGTATTCATGAACGTGTCAGTCTATTTGCCCAAGTCATGTATTCATGAACGTGTCTCTCTATTTGTCCAAGTCATTTATTCATGAACGTGTCAGTCTATTTACCCAAGTCATGTATTCGTGCACGTGTTTGCCTATTTGCCCAAGTCATGTATTCATGAAGGTGTCTCTCTGTTTGCCCAAGTCATGAATTCACGAACGTGTCTGTCTATTTGCCCAAGTCATGTTTTCATGAACGTGTCTGCCTATTCCTAACGTGCAACAACAGCCACATGATTGGTTACCTTGGCGCTGATGACGTCTCCAAACTTAGAGAACATCTCCTTGAGTATTGCGTCATTGACATCGTCATCCAAATGTTTGACGTAAAGATTCACACCCTGGGGGACGCTACTTGAGGACATGGAGTTGTATGTCCCTGGTTGTTGCTGTTGTTGCTGCTGCTGTTGTTGTTGTTGCTGTTGTTGTTGATGAACTTGAGGCTGTACTTGCTGTGGTTTGCTCTGTTGCTGCGATGCGTCATGGTTGACCGCGTTTTCGGGCTCCTGCAGTTTCTGATGTTCTTGATTCAGAGACTGATGAAATTGTTCCATTTGCTTTGTCACTTGTTGTTGTTGTTGTTGTTGTTGTTGTTGCTGCTGTTGTTGTTCAAAGTTTCCATGCTGTTGTAATTGTTGTTGAAGATTGCGTAATTGCTGATTAATTTGCGGCAACTGCAGTAATTTGCTGAACTCACAACTATGGCAGTTGTTAATGCTGGGGAACTGGATAGAACACGGTGAGGTCTGGGAGAACGATTGCTGCCAACGCAGTTGTTGTGGAAGTTGGTTAATGAGTTGCTGAGGTTGTTGGTGGTGCTTGAAGATCATGGCTGGTAAGACCTGGACGATGCTGGTCTCAGCAGTCTTCTGCAGGGGATGGAGGTCTTTGAATCTTTGTGGCTGCTGGTGTTTCTTGTTGGTCTGCTGTTGCTGCTCCACGATGATGCTCTCTTCTATGGTGATCTCCTGTACACTTTGTTGTTGTTGTTGTTGTTGTTGTTGTTGTTGTTGTTGGTACTGATGTTGCTGCTGCTTGCGCCCAGCTTTTTTCATTGCGGCCCCAGCAAATAGAATACGGCCATCGACTTCTTTACCGTTCAGCATGTCAATTGCCTGAAGAAGAGATGTTCACCAGTGTAAGGTAAGACAAGGCAGGGTCATAATGAGATGATGTGATCAGTTCTCTTCTTCGTCGTCTCTCCTGCCCACACAAACACCAGAAAATACTGAAATGTGTAGAAGAAGAAGAAGAAGAAGAAGAAGAAGAAGAAGAAGAAGAAGAAGAAGAAGAAGAAGAAGAAGAAGAAGAAGAAGAAGAAGAAGAAGAAGAAGAAGAAGAAGGAGAGGAGGAGGAGGAGGAGGAGGAGGTGGAAGAAGAAGAAGAAGAAGAAGAAGAAGAAGAAGAAGAAGAAGAAGAAGAAGAAGAAGAAGAAGAAGAAGAAGAAGAAGAAGAAGAAGAAGAAGAAGAAGAAACTAATGATACATTTAAGTGTCTGACTTTATCTATTATTCAGCTTGTTATGACCACAATGATGTAGGATGACTGTGATTTGTGCATTCTTGTTCAGTCATAAGTCAGGTGTTGTACAACAGATGTGGACGATGTCTCACAGTCATAAGTCAGGTGTTGTACAACAGATGTGGACGATGTCACACAGTCATAAGTCAGGTGTTGTACAACAGATGTGGACGATGTCTCACAGTCACAAGTCATGTGTTGTACAACAGATGTGGACGATGTCTCACAGTCATAAGTCAGGTGTTGTACACCAGATGTGGACGATGTCTCACAGTCACAAGTCATGTGTTGTACAACAGATGTGGACGATGTCTCACAGTCATAAGTCAGGTGTTGTACAACAAATGTGGACGATGTCACACAGTCATAAGTCAGGTGTTGTACAACAGATGTGGACGATGTCTCGCAGTCACAAGTCATGTGTTGTACAACAGATGTGGACGATGTCCCACAGTCACAAGTCAGGTGTTGTACAATAGATGTGGACGATGTCTCACAGTCATAAGTCATGTGTTGTACAACAGATGTGGACGATGTCTCACAGTCACAAGTCAGGTGTTGTACAACAGATGTGGACGATGTCTCACAGTCATAAGTCAGGTGTTGTACAACAGATGTGGACGATGTCTCACAGTCATAAGTCAGGTGTTGAACAACAGATGTGGACGATGTCTCACAGTCATAAGTCAGGTGTTGAACAACAGATTTGGACGATGTCTCACAGTCATAAGTCAGGTGTTGTACAACAGATGTGGACGATGTCTCACAGTCATAAGTCAGGAGTTGAACAACAGATGTGAACGATGTCTCACAGTCATAAGTCAGGTGTTGAACAACAGATGTGGACGATGTCTCACAGTCATAAGTCAGGTGTTGAACAACAGATGTGGACGATGTCTCACAGTCATAATTCAGGTGTTGAACAACAGATGTGGACGATGTCTCACAGTCATAAGTCAGGTGTTGAACAACGGATGTGGACGATGTCTCAGTCATAAGTCAGGTGTTGTACAACAGATGTGGACGATGTCTCACAGTCATAAGTCAGGTGTTGAACAACAGATGTGGACGATGTCTCACAGTCATAAGTCAGGTGTTGTACAACAGATGTGGACGATGTCTCACAGTCACAAGTCAGGTGTTGTACAACAGATGTGGACGATGTCTCACAGTCCCAAGTCAGGTGTTGTACAACAGATGTGGACGATGTCTCACAGTCATAAGTCAGGTGTTGTACAACAGATGTGGACGATGTCTCACAGTCATAAGTCAGGTGTTGTACAACAGATGTGGACGATGTCACACAGTCATAAGTCAGGTGTTGTACAACAGATGTGGACGATGTCTCACAGTCATAAGTCAGGTGTTGTACAACAGATGTGGACGATGTATCACAGTCACAAGTCAGGTGTTGTACAACAGATGTGGACGATGTCTCACAGTCACAAGTCAGGTGTTGTACAACAGATGTGGACGATGTCACACAGTCACAAGTCAGGTGTTGTACAACAGATGTAGACGATGTCTCACAGTCACAAGTCAGGTGTTGTACAACAGATGTGGACGATGTCTCACAGTCATAAGTCAGGTGTTGTACAACAGATGTAGACGATGTCTCACAGTCACAAGTCAGGTGTTGTACAACAGATGTGGACGATGTCTCACAGTCATAAGTCAGGTGTTGTACAACAGATGTGGACGATGTCTCACATTCACAAGTCAGGTGTTGTACAACAGATGTGAACGATATCTCACAGTCATAAGTCAGGTGTTGTACAACAGATGTGAACGATGTCTCGCAGTCACAAGTCAGGTGTTGTACAACAGATGTGAACGATATCTCACAGTCATACGTCAGGTGTTGTACAACAGATGTGGACGATGTCTCACAGTCACAAGTCAGGTGTTGTACAACAGATGTCTCACAGACAAACACACCAACGACCTCACCTTTGCGGCTTCTTCAACTTTTTTGAACGTGACAAACGCAAACCCTTTCGATGACCCGTCGGTGTCACGGATAATCTGTGAATAAATAAGTAAATAGTGTGTGGATATGTCATTACCTGCCTGTCTGCTCTGCTTGCCTGGTCAGTCTCATCTGACTGTCTCTTCTGTCTGTCTGTCTGTCTGTCTGTCTCCTCTGTCTGTCTCTTCTGTTTATCTGTCTCTGTCTGTCGGTCTGTCTCTTCTGCCTGTCGGTCTCTGCGTGTGTGTACATGCATTTGTATATTTTGTTGTTTTCGAATCGTGGGGAAGACTGGGTTGTAACTGTTACATTCGATGAACTGGCATTCAGGTGGCCCTAGCCACGATCAGGCAGGAACTGAACTATGGGAGCTGAGTTAAGCTGAGTCAAGAACCCACATCATAGCACTGGGAACATTCCCATACGCGCTCCGTTCCCATCTGCAACAGCCAGCGAAGAGTCCCATTACTAATGGTACAGCAACAGCCTGATTATGTGCCCGTATGGTGTCGGCCAGATCCTCTGGTCACTCCCTGCAGCACCATTCTCTCCAAGCCGTGATGATCTTCCCGCTATTCTGCACTATACATACAATTCCCAAGGGCCCCGATCACATCTCCCTTATCATGCACCAATACACCATCGAGTGGCGTAAACCCAGCCAATCCTTCCACATCTCCCTTATCATGCACCAATACACCATCGAGTGGCGTAGACCCAGCCAATCCTTCCACATCTCCCTTATTATGCACTAATACACCATCGAGTGGCGTAGACCCAGCCAATCCTTCCACATCTCCCTTATCATGCACCAATACACCATCGAGTGGCGTAGACCCAGCCAATCCTTCCACATCTCCCTTATCATGCACCAATACACCATCGAGTGGCGTAGACCCAGCCAATCCTTCCACATCTCCCTTATCATGCACCAATACACCATCGAGTGGCGTAAACCCAGCCAATCCTTCCACATCTCCCTTATCATGCACCAATACACCATCGAGTGGCGTAGACCCAGCCAATCCTTCCACATCTCCCTTATCATGTACCAATACACCATCGAGTGGCGTAGACACAGCCAATCCTTCCACATCTCCCTTATCATGCACCAATACACCATCGAGTGGCGTAGACCCAGCCAATCCTTCCACATCTCCCTTATCATGCACCAATACACCATCGAGTGGCGTAGACCCAGCCAATCCTTCCACATCTCCCTTATCATGCACCAATACACCATCGAGTGGCGTAGACCCAGCCAATCCTTCCACATCTCCCTTATCATGCACCAATACACCATCGAGTGGCGTAGACCCATCCAATCCTTCCACATCTCCCTTATCATGCACCAATACACCATCGAGTGGCGTAGACCCAGCCAATCCTTCCACATCTCCCTTATCATGCACCAATACACCATCGAGTGGCGTAGACCCAGCCAATCCTTCTACATCTCCCTTATCATGCACCAATACACCATCGAGTGGCGTAGACCCAGCCAATCCTTCCACATCTCCCGTATCATGCACCAATACACCATCGAGTGGCGTAGACCCAGCCAATCCTTCCACATTTCCCTTATCATGCACCAATACACCATCGAATGGCGTAGACCCAGCCAATCTTTCCACATCTCCCTTATCATGCACCAATACACCATCGAGTGGCGTAAACCCAGCCAATCCTTCCACATCTCCCTTATCATGCACCAATACACCATCGAGTGGCGTAGACCCAGCCAATCCTTCCACATCTCCCATATCATGCACCAATACACCATCGAGTGGCGTAGACCCAGCCAATCCTTTCACATCTCCCTTATCATGCACCAATACACCATCGAGTGGCGTAGACCCAGCCAATCCTTCCACATCTCCCTTATCATGCACCAATACACCATCGAGTGGCGTAAACCCAGCCAATCCTTCCACATCTCCCTTATCATGCACCAATACACCATCGAGTGGCGTAGACTCAGCCAATCCTTCCACATCTCCCTTATCATGCACCAATACACCATCGAGTGGCGTAGACACAGCCAATCCTTCCACATCTCCCTTATCATGCACCAATACACCATCGAGTGGCGTAGACCCACCCAATCCTTCCACATCTCCCTTATCATGCACCAATACACCATCGAGTGGCGTAGACCCAGCCAATCCTTCCACATCTCCCTTATCATGCACCAATACACCATCGAGTGGCGTGGACCCAGCCAATCCTTCCACATCTCCCTTATCATGCACCAATACACCATCGAGTGGCGTAGACCCATCCAATCCTTCCACATCTCCCTTATCATGCACCAATACACCATCGAGTGGCGTAGACCCAGCCAATCCTTCCACATCTCCCTTATCATGCACCAATACACCATCGAGTGGCGTAGACCCAGCCAATCCTTCCACATCTCCCTTATCATGCACCAATACACCATCGAGTGGCGTAGACCCAGCCAATCCTTCCACATTTCCCTTATCATGCACCAATACACCATCGAATGGCGTAGACCCAGCCAATCCTTCCACATCTCCCTTATCATGCACCAATACACCATCGAGTGGCGTGGACCCAGCCAATCCTTCCACATCTCCCTTATCATGCACCAATACACCATCGAGTGGCGTAGACCCATCCAATCCTTCCACATCTCCCTTATCATGCACCAATACACCATCGAGTGGCGTAGACCCAGCCAATCCTTCCACATCTCCCTTATCATGCACCAATACACCATCGAGTGGCGTAAACCCAGCCAATCCTTCCACATCTCCCTTATCATGCACCAATACACCATCGAGTGGCGTAGACCCAGCCAATCCTTCCACATTTCCCTTATCATGCACCAATATACCATCGAATGGCGTAGACCCAGCCAATCCTGCCACATCTCCCTTATCATGCACCAATACACCATCGAGTGGCGTAAACCCAGCCAATCCTTCCACATCTCCCTTATCATGCACCAATACACCATCGAGTGGCGTAGACCCAGCCAATCTGTCCGCCTGCTCGTTTCCCAACACACCAGCATGTCCTGGAGATAAAATCCAACAGATGCTCTCCATTTTTGATTGTTGAATGGAAGCCTGCCACTCTGTCCGAATCATGTCTGTCTTCACCTTTCTCATCATACTTTGTGAGTCCGTTACAATCACGATATGCGTGTGTTGTTTGTATTACCTCATACTAGTCGTGTCTACTAATCAGAATTGATACCTACCTGCAATTAGACAAAAACATAGAGTGTTACTAATTTTGTTCATTCTTTGACTTGATGCAGTCAATATTTGTATGTATATACGAATGGGCCGGTCTCTCTGGCTGTGGGGTTACAACACTTTCTCTCTGTAATCCCGTTTATCACGCAGAGTCTCGTAGCGGAGCGAGAGCTGAGGCGGTTCGACCCCCGCTCGTGACTTGCGGGATACTGAGCCGGCCGCTCAGAAAGCAATGGCAAACTACTGAGCGTAATCTTGCCAAGAGATCAACATACAGCTGAAAGATGCTGGTGTTGACAGCTAAGTCCTGTAAAGGATATGCTAATAAAAAAAAAAAAAAAAAAAAAAAAAAAAAAAAAAAATATACGAATGGAGTAGACGGGAGGCCTACAGAGACACGGCTTAACTTTTCTAACTTACTGCTTGTTTGTAATGTCTTGTTTTGCTATTGCTTTCTGTTTACTGTTGATTAATCTAATATTTACTTTCTTCTTTATCTTCTGTTGTTGAGTCTTCTCAAATATAGAATCTTCTTTGTCCTTAACTGTGCGTCACTACAACCTTAACTTTGTTACCTATTTATTCATTAACCTGTCTCATGAATTGTTCAACACTATAAACTTTGTTACTTATTTGGGTCACACTGTCACTGTCATTTACCTTGCGGTGGGGGTGGGTGGGTGGGGGTAGGGTCCTGATCTTGAAGAATTAAGGCCGCCTGGCTAGTGCAGTTGCCGCGAAATGTGCAGGTTAGAGTTTTATTTTTGCCCCCGGCAGAAAAAAAAAAGAAAAAGAAACTCCACACCTTACCAAGGATTCGAACCCGGGTCTCCCAAAGGAGATCGACAACATATTCAATCTGTATGATTCTTTATTGCACAGAGTTTTTCACATACCGCACACCCCTATACTCACTATGGAATCGACCTGATGTCACGTGATTTCCCGGGAACTTCTGGAATTCCTTTGTTAGCGGTGAATTAAAAATGAAGTACCCTTATTGATTCACTAATAAGTTACCTTAACATTGGCAACCTCGCCGTACGGTGAACACGTGATCTTCAGGAAAACGGAATCAACAGTTGGACTCAGGTTCTTGATGTAGACAGTGCGCATGCTCGACGAACTACATCCGGTCATGGCGGCGGTTTCTGACATGGACTCTTTCTTGACTCGATTAACACAATGGCCGACATAACTGTGGAAGTCAATCATTGGATGTTTGCTAAATGTCTGCCTATCTGACTGTTGCCTGCCTGCCGGCCTGTCTGTCTGTCTAAACAATGCAGCCACCCATACCGCCTTTCTTATCTGTCCGTCTAACTATGTCTATCTAATGTAATGCTGAGATGAGGGGAACGAATTCTGCCCTCCAGCATCCTACTGAATAAAATTAGGTGGAACTGCGGTAAAGCTGTGAAAATGTAAATAATATAAAATGACACAAAGTGGTGCAGCTTTACATAACAGAGTTACGACACATACAGAACGTTGCGGCGGTTAGCCTTCATCAGCAAACAAACACATTCACAAACACAACATACAGTCAAGGAGAACTCCTGTGACTACATTAGAAGGTGATGACAGGACGAGAGGAACAAATGCATGGAAACATAGAAGCAATGGAGAGAAAATGAGAATTGAGAAAAATGTTAATTGAAAAGAATGTTAGTTGAAGAAAATGTTTAATAGAAAAACTGTTAATAGAGAAAAACACTGCATACTCACCTCACGCACGGATCTGAAATGACTACGAAACTCTCGGGTGTAGTTGTATTCAGTGCTGAATGTTACGGTTCAGTGAGCACATAGAAAGAAGTGGGCGGGGTAGGAGGCGTGTAAAATTGACCACGACCCCATTGTGTTATTTAAGGCCTGGGTGGACTGGTGTGCATGAACACGCGTACATGCATAGACACACTTCAAGAGACAAAATGCTAGTGTATGTGGACATATGCACAGTATATGCAAGAAGAGAGAGAGAGAGAGAGAGAGAGAGAGAGAGAGAGAGAGAGAGAGAGAGGAGAGAGAGAGGGAGAGAGGAGAGCGAGAGAGAGAGACAGACAGAGAGAGACAGAGAGAGACAGAGAGAGAGGAAAAGTGCCTGCGACATACCACATGGGGCATACTGTACCCTACGAAATAGTCAGTATGGTTGCTTGTCATACAACGCGCTTCAGGAGCCCCTCGCCCAGTGCTCGAGTTGTTGGGGCTGTGTAAGATCCAACCACTGGCAATGCACGTGAAGAAGGTATGCACAGAGAAGCTCTCTCTCTCTCCCTCTCTCTCTCCCTCTCTCTCTTCCTCTCCCTCTCTCTCTCTCTCCTTTTCTCTCTATCTCTCTCTCCCTCTCTCTCGCTCTCTCTCCCTCTCTCTCTCTATATCTCTCTCCCTCTCTCCCTCTCTCTCTTCCTCTCTCTCTCTCCCCCTCTCTCCCTCCCTTTCGCATCTCTCTCTCACTCTCTCTCCCTCTCTCTCTCCTCTTACATCTGGCTTCTCTGTGCATACCTTCTTCACGTGCATTGCCAGTGGTTGGATCTTACACAGCCCCAACAACTCGAGCACTGGGCGAGGGGCTCCTGAAGCGCGTTGTATGACAAGCAACCATACTGACTATTTCGTAGGGTACAGTATGCCCCATGTGGTATGTCGCAGGCACTTTTCCTCTCTCTGTCTCTCTCTGTCTCTCTCTGTCTGTCTCTCTCTCTCGCTCTCCTCTCTCTCTCTCCCTCTCTCTCTCTCTCTCTCTCTCTCTCTCTCTTCTTGCATATACTGTGCACATGTCCACATACACTAGCATTTTGTCTGTTGAAGTGTGTCTATGCATGTACGCGTGTTCATGCACACCAGTCCACCCAGACCTTAAATAACACAATGGGGTCGTGGTCAATTTTACACGCCTCCTACCCCGCCCACTTCTTTCTATATGCTCACTGAACCGTAACATCCAGCACTGAATACAACTACACCCGAGAGTTTCGTAGTCATTTCAGATCCGTACGTGAGGTGAGTATGCAGTGTTTTTCTCTATTAACAGTTTTTCTATTAAACATTTTCTTCAACTAACATTCTTTTCAATTAACATTTTTCTCAATTCTCATTTTCTCTCCATTGCTTCTATGTTTCCATGCATTTGTTCCTCTCGTCCTGTCATCACCTTCTAATGTAGTCACAGGAGTTCTCCTTGACTGTATGTTGTGTTTGTGAATGTGTTTGTTTGCTGATGAAGGCTAACCGCCGCAACGTTCTGTATGTGTCGTAACTCTGTTATGTAAAGCTGCACCACTTTGTGTCATTTTATATTATTAGCATCCTACTGAGGGAGATAACACATCATTATAATATATTTATAACATATTCTTATATATTACATAAACATTATAATATTTATGTGCCTTGCCAACTGGCACAGGTGTCCACGTCTCTTCACATCCCGGTCTTTGGTGTTCTGGATTAACACTGATGATAATATTCCCCATAATGTATAGAAAGATACTTTACTTTGATACACATTAATTGATTCTCTGCCGTGACCCGATAGGTCGGTTCAATAGAACGGTTTCGGCACCTGTGAGCCGATAGGTCCGCTTGGTATAGACAGTGCGTAACTTGTTTCAGTTCTCTTATTTTCTCAGAATATAACTATCTAACAAGTATGATCACAAAAGATGGCAGAATAGAGGGTGAAACTGAAATTAGATGTTATAAAGCAAGTACGTTTATATATTAACTATCACCATACTGAAACATCGAAATACTGAAACATCGAAATACTGAGACATCGAAATACTGAAACATCGAAATACTGAAACATCGAAATATCCCTATGTCCGCAAAACTATTGATAAGTGTGAAACTTTAAAACACTTCCTCGTCGATTTCTCAACAGTCTCATAAACTACACTGTTAACAACGAAAACATGTTACGTTACGTCGACTGTCTTCTACGAACAATAAATGATTCCTCAAATATAGTGAGACGTCAGCAATTAGGCGGTTCTGGTCGGTTTTATGCCAACAGAAAGAGAGTGTGTTATATTTGAAATTATCGTGGGAATTCGTCGTCAAAATTGTACCCTGTCCCACACACGGAATCAGATGCAATTAATCAATCAAGTGCCTTATCCACAATGAAAGTTGGCTGCAATGGATCTCTCGCCCTGACTGTACATTCTTTCAGGGTGCTGTTCGTCCATCTCTAATAACAAGTGCCACACCACTATCTAATATTACTGAATCGTGAAGTATTGATGTTCGCATTTTGCCAATGCCTTTATAATGCATATCTTTTATATTGTTGCTGTTCTCTGTTAGCCTTGAATGGTGTGTGCATGAAATAATGTATGAAAAGGAGTGATAGAAGGGCAGAATGTTAGACAGGCCTGCGTGCCCAATTCTTAACCATCTGAAAATAAAGTTTGTTCGTTCGTTCGTCGTTCTCTTGATATTATCTTCCTACTTGTATCGTTGTCTACCTCTTGCTCGTTAGCCTTCAACCTTACTCTCCAGTACGGTTTTTATAAGCCTTTTATGTCTTTTAACGCGGCCCACATATTTCACTTGCCTCTGTTTTATTTCTTTATCAACTCTTTTCATTCGCAGTTTTTCTAGAACCTCTATATTTGATTATTTTTGTTTCCATGAAATTCGACATATTCGCCTGTATATCCAGATCTCCAAGGCCTCTATTCGACTTTCTAGTTGCTTGTTCTATGTCCAGACTAACGAGCCATATAGAAGTGTTGAATATACATAACATTTGACAATTATCATTGTTAATGCTTTGCAAGGTGCAAGATAATTTATAATTAACACTTGATAGGAGATCACAACAATCAGGTTCAACACGTCACGGGCCAAAGACAAAGAAGTTAATAATACACCAGGTACACGACAACCCGATTTCTCTAGGTGACACCTCACTCCCAGCGGTGAAGTCGTACACCTGTTTAGGTAGCAAGGAAGAGTAACCAATATATCATAATATGAATACACACGGTAAGAAAGGTTTTCGTAGCGAAAGTTCATTTTTTGCAGAATATATATATACATATATATATATATATATATATATATATATATATATATATATATATCTATATTTAATAATAGATAGATAGATAGATAGATAGATAGATAGATAGATATATAGATAGATAGATAGATAGACAGATAGATAGAGAGAGAGAGAGAGAGAGAGAGAGAGAGAGATAGATAGATAGATAGATAGATAGATAGATAGATAGATAGATAGATAGAGAGAGAGAGATAGATAGATAGATAGATAGATAGATAGATAGATAGATAGATAGATAGATAGATACATAGATAGATAGATAGATAGATAGATCGATTTGTTCTTTGTCATACCTGTGGATTTGGATTTGTTCTTTGTCATACCTGTGGATCGATCGATCGATCGATCGAACGAACGAACGAACGAACAGACATAATTTTCAAAGGGTAACAAATTGGGCACGCAGGCCCGTCTTACATTCGGCCCTTCCAATCACTCATCTTTTTTTCATCAACAGTGCATAGGAAAACACATTGTCAAATGAATTTTGTAAACATAAACAATGCATATTACTATGTTATGAGACACATCCACCACCCACCCACACATCGCCCATTCACTCCAACTCCCCCACCCAACCACACACATAACCCACACACACATACATTCCCCCACCCATCCACCACATCCCTACACCTACACATCTCCCCACCCACACACACCTCTCACCCACCACACATCCCATCCACCCACACCCCAAGCATACATACATTCCCCAACCCACACATCCCCACCCACACACATCCACCCACCTACACACACCTCCCAACCCACTCACATATCCTCTACCTGTCCCATTACCCACCAACAATCACTCACCCACATATCCTCCTCCACCCACACACCTCCAACCACCCAGCCAAACACACATTCCTCAGCCACACATCCCCACGCGCACACACACACACATCTTCCAGCCAACTCACATATCCCGCACCTACCCACACACAAATTCCGCACCCACACACATAATCTCCCATCTCCCCCACCCCACACATAGATCCCGAGCCCACCCCTACAAACATCCCCCCGCCATCTCCTAACCTACACACAATCACCCACCCACATATCATCTACCCACCTACACATCCTCTACCCACCCATCCCCTAACCAAACATCCCTTAACCACACACCCTTACTCATATACAATCACCCACCCACACATCCTCTACGCAACCACACATCCTCCACCCAACCATCCCCCAGCCAAACATCCCTTAACCACACACCCCTACCTATATACACACACACATCCCCACTCACACACAATCTCCCCACCCATACACACATCTCTCACACACATCCCCACCCACCAACACATCCCCTATTCACAGACACACACCTCCCATCCACGTACACACAGCCCACACACACACACACACACACATCCCCAATCCATGCACTCATCCCCTCACACATCCCTAGACACACGTACTTATCCCTCAACCACTAACACCCACATATCCCTCACCCACTCATCAGCACATACATCTCCTATCTACCCACCAACACTCACACACCCCAACCACCCATCTAAATACACATCCCCCACCCTCAAACACATCCTTCACCCACCCTCACACCCAACAACACCTCCACCCACCCCCACACACACCAATCTCCCCTCCCACACAACACCAAACCCACACACATTCCCAAGACACATCCCTCACCCACACACACATCTCCCCACACATCTCCTACCCATCTACACATCCACCAACTACAATCACCCTCACAACCCACACATACATCCTCCATCCAGCCACACACACCCCCACCCAGCCAGATATATCCCCCACCCACACACACATCCCCAAATACTTCACCCAAACCCATCACGCACCCCGCCCTCAACACACACACATCCCCCACACCCCTACACACATTCACCCACACATCTCTCACCCACACACACACTCCCCATCATCCACTCAAACATCCCACACCCATACACATCCCTCACCCACACACACATCCCCAAACCCACAAACACCCCCACCTGCACACATCGCCCACCCACCACATATCCCCACACCCACATCTCCCCACCAACACATATATCCCCCACCCATCACATAACCCACCAACAATCATCCACAAACATATCCTCCTCCACCCACTCTCCTACAACCACCTAGCCAAACACACATCCCCACCCACACACACACATCTCCCCGCCAACCCATACATCCCGCACGTACCTACACACAAATCCCCAACCCACCCACAAATCCTGAGCCCACCCACACACATCACGAATTCACCCACACACACATCCCCACATCGCCCAACCTACTATTATGATCAAACTTCCACAAAGTACACACACATACAGTGACGATTGTCGTGAGCATTGTCGCAAAATTGTAAAAAAAATGGAGAAAAATTGTAAATATACATTTTGTAACTTAAAAAATAGTGATGCAATTCAACTCTCTCTCTCTCTCTCTCTCTCTCTATCTCTCTCTCTCTCTCTCTCTCTCTCTCTCTCTCTCTCTCTCTCTGTCTCTTCTTACACACACACACACACACACACACACACACACACACATATATATATATATGTATATACATATATATATATATATATATATATATATATATATATACACACACATTTATATACACACACACACTCACACTCCCTTACTCACTAACACTCACTAACTCTCTCACTCACAGTAGTGTGCATGCGATTATATTATACATGATAAAATCAAGTGGCATACAAAATGATACCTCGTAATATGAAAGATGAGAAGACATGCGCTCAGATAGACAGACAGACAGACAGACAGACAGACAGACAGACAGACAGACAGACAGACAGACAGACAGACAGACAGACAGACAGATAGATAGATAGATAGATAGATAGATAGATAGATAGATAGATAGATAGATAGATAGATAGATAGAGGGAGAGAGAGAGAGAAACAGAGAGAGGGAGACCTGCAGGTCAGAACACACACCCACAGGTATGACAAAGAACACATCTACAGGTATGACAAAGAACACATCCACAGGTATGACAAAGAACAAATCCACAGGTATGACAAAGAACAAATCCACAGGTATGACAAAGAATACACACCCACAGGTATGACAAAGAACACATATCCACAGGTATGACAAAGAATACACACCCACAGGTATGACAAAGAACAAATCCACAGGTATGACAAAGAACAAATCCACAGGTATGACAAAGAATACACACCCACAGGTATGACAAAGAACACATATCCACAGGTATGACAAAGAATACACACCCACAGGTATGACAAAGAACAAATCCACAGGTATGACAAAGAACAAATCCACAGGTATGACAAAGAATAAACATCCACAGGTATGACAAAAAAACACATATCCACAGAAATGACAAAGAATACACACCCACAGGTATGACAAAGAACAAATCCACAGGTATGACAAAGAACAAACCCACAGTTATGACAAAGAATACACACCCACAGGTATGACAAAGAACAAACCCACAGGTATGACAAAGAACAAATCCACAGGTATGACAAAGAATACACACCCACAGGTATGACAAAGAATACACACCCACAGGTATGACAAAGAACACATCCATAGGTATGACAAAGAACAAATCCACAGGTATGACAAAGAACACAAATCCACAGGTATGACAAAGAACCAATCCACAGGTATGAGAAAGAACAAATCCACAGGTATGACAAAGAATACACACCCACAGGTATGACAAAGAACACATCCACATGTATGACAAAGAACACACACCCACATGTATGACAAAGAACACACAGCCACAGGTATGACAAAGAACAAATCCACAGGTATGACAAAGAACACACACTCACAGGTATGACAAAGAATACACACCCACAGGTGTGACAAAGAAAACATCCACAGGTATGACAAAGAACACACACCCACGGGTATGACAAAGAATACACACCCACAGGTATGACAAAGAACAAATCCACAGGTATGACAAAGAACAAATCCACAGGTATGACAAAGAACAAATCCACAGGTATGACAAAGAACAAATCCACAGGTATGACAAAGAATACACACCCACAGGTATGACAAAGAACAAATCCACAGGTATGACAAAGAACAAATCCACAGGTACGACAAAATACACACACCAAGTGGTATGACAAAGAATACACACCCACATGTATGACAAAGAACACATATCCACAGGTATGACAAAGAATACACACCCACAAGTATGACAAAGAACAAATCTACAGGTATGACAAAGAACAAATCCACAGGCATGACAAAGAATACACATCAATGGTATGACAAAGAACACATCCACAGGTATGACAAAGAACAAATACACAGGTATGACAACGAACAAATCCACAGGTATGACAAAGAATACACACCCACAGATATGACAAAGAACACAAACCCACAGGTATGACAAAGAACACACACCCACAGGTATGACAAAGAACACACACCCACAGGTATGACAAAGAACAAATCCACAAGTATGACAAAGAACACACACCCACAGGTATGACAAAGAATACACACCCACAGGTATGACAAAGAACACACACCCCCTAACCAAACATCCCTTAACCACACACCCTTACTCATATATAATCACCCACCCACACATCCTCTACGCAACCACACATCCTCCACCCAACCATCCCCCAGCCAAACATCCCTTAACCACACACCCCTACCCATATACACACACACATCCCCAACCACACACAATCTCCCCATCCATACACACATCCCTCACACACATCCCCACCCACCAAAACATCCCCTATTCACAGACACACACATCCCATTCACGTGCACACAACCCACACACACACATCCCCAACCCATGCACTCATCCCCTCACACATCCCTTGACACACGTACTTATCCCTCAACCACTAACACCCACATATCCCTCACCCACTCATCAGCACATACATCTCCTATCTACCCACCCACACTCACACACCCCAACCACCCATCTAAATACACATCCCCCACCCTCACACACATCCTTCACCCACCCTGACACCCAACAACACCTCCACCCACCCCCACACACACACATCCTTTATCCACACCCATCTCCCCTCACACACAACACCACACCCACACATATCCCCAAGACACATCCCTAATCCACACACACATCTCCCCACACATCTCCTACCCATCTACACATCCCCCAACTACAATCACCCTCACTACCCACACATACATCCTCCATCCAGCCACACACACCCCCACCCAGCCAGACATATGCCCCAACCACACACACATCCCCAAACCCTTCACCCACACCCATCACGCACCCCGCCCCCAACACACACACATCCCCCACACCCCCACACATATTCACCCACACATCTCTCACCCACACATACACTCCCCATCATCCACTCAAACATCCCACACCCATACACATCCCTCACCCACACACACATCCCCATACCCACAAACACCCCCACCTGCACACACCTCCCACCCACCACATATCCCCACACCCACATCTCCCCACCCACACATATATCCCCCACCCATCACATAACCCACCAACAATCATCCACCCACATATCCTCCTCCACCCACTCTCCTACAACCACCTAGCCAAACACACATCCCCACCCACACACACATCTCCCCGCCAACACATACATCCCGCACGTACCCACACACAAATCCCCCACCCACCCACAAATCCTGAGCCCACCCACACACATCACGAATTCACCCACACACACACATCCCCCCATCGCACAACCTACTATTATGATCAAACTCCAACAATGTGCACACACATACAGTGACGATTGTCGTGAGCATTGTCGCAAAATTGTAAAGAAAATGGAGAAAAATTGTAAATATACATTTTGTAACTTAAAAAATAGTGATGCAATTCAACTCTCTCTCTCTCTCTCTCTCTCTCTCTCTCTCTCTCTCTCTCTCTCTCTCGCTCGCTCTCTATCTCTGTCTCTTATTACACACACACACACACACACACACACACACACACACATATATATATATATATACACACACATTTATATACACAGACACACACACTCACACTCCCTTACTCACTCACACTCACTAACTCTCTCACTCACAGTAGTGTGCATGCGATTATATTATACATGATAAAATCAAGTGGCATACAAAATGATACCTCGTAATATGAAAGATGAGAAGACATGCGCTCAGACAGACAGACAGACAGACAGACAGACAGACAGACAGACAGACAGACAGATAGATAGATAGATAGATAAATAGATAGATAGATAGACAGATAGATAGAGGGAGAGAGAGAGAGAAACAGAGAGAGGGAGACCTGCAGGTCAGAACACACACACACACACAGGTATGACAAAGAAAACATCTACAGGTATGACAAAGAACAAATCCACAGGTATGACAAAGAACAAATCCACAGGTATGACAAAGAACAAATCCACAGGTATGACAAAGAACACGCACCCACAGGTATGACAAAGAACAAATCCACAGGTATGACAAAGAACAAATCCACAGGTATGACAAAGAATACACACCCACAGGTATGACAAAGAACACATCCACAGCTATGACAAAGAACACAAATCCACAGGTATGACAAAGAATACACATCACAGGTATGACAAAGAACAAATCCATAGGTATGACAAAGAACAAATCCACAGGTATGACAAAGAATACACACCCACAGGTATGGCAAAGAACAAATCCACAGGTATGACAAAGAACACACACCCAAAGGTATGACAAAGAATACACACCCACAGGTGTGACAAAGAAAACATCCACAGGTGTGACAAAGAAAACATCCACAGGTATGACAAAGATCACACACCCACAGGTATGACAAAGAACACACACCCACAGGTATGACAAAGAACAAATCCACAGGTATGACAAAGAACAAATCCACAGGTATGACAAAGAACAAATCCACAGGTATGACAAAAATACACACCCACAGGTATGACAAAGAACAAATCCATAGGTATGACAAAGAACAAATCCACAGGTACGACAAAGTACACACACCCACAGGTATGACAAAGAACACATATCCACAGGTATGACAAAGAATACACACCCACAGGTATGACAAAGAACAAATCTACAGGTATGACAAAGAACAAATCCACAGGCATGACAAAGAATACACATCACAGGTATGACAAAGAACACATCCACAGGTATGACAAAGAACAAATACACAGGTATGACAACGAACAAATCCACAGGTATGACAAAGAATACACACCCACAGGTATGACAAAGAACACACACCCACAGGTATGACAAAGAATACACACCCACAGGTGTGATAAAGAACACATCCACAGGTATGACAAAGAACACACACCCACAGGTATGACAAAGAACACACACCCACAGGTATGACAAAGAACAAATCCACAGGTATGACAAAGAACAAATCCACAGGTATGACAAAGAACAAATTCACAGGTATGACAAAGAATACACACCCACAGGTATGACAAAGAACAAATCCACAGGTATGACAAAGAACACATCCACAGGTATGACAAAGAACACACACCAAGAGGTATGACAAAGAATACACACCCACAGGTATGACAAAGAACACATATTAACAGGTATGACAAAGAATACACACCCACAGGTATGACAAAGAACAAATCCACAGGTATGACAAAGAACAAATCCACAGGTATGACAAAGAACAAATCCACAGGTATGATTGTCGTGAAATACTGAGAGTTAATGATTCCCAGATGGACGACTGTATACACCGACTGACCAGGTGGAGGAAGGGTTAACAAGCGAAGCAGTAATGTTAACAAACAACGGGTTGACCAGACAGGTGTTTATAGGTCAAGACAGAAACGGCTAACCGCACAGGTAAAATGTCGAGTGGAAAAATTGGTTTGCGACTAAAGCAGAGAGATGATTGGACAGCATATTGCGGTATGGATGTGAAACGGTTCAGAGCTGTAATTTTCCACTAACAATGATAATAAAGTCTGGATGTGAGGTGTCCAGCAATGTCAAGGACTATGCGGCAAAGATGACCTATATAAGAGTGGCTACGTCTTTGTGTAAGTTTAGTGTGTGTTCCAAACTGAACTGAAGGAGATATGTTCTTGAGTGGGAATAGAAATACACGTCCCTAATGATGGAAAGAGGGGATAGTAGTGTGTTATTCGCTAAGTGTTTTTTCGATTCCAGGAACATAGATGCCTAAATAAGGTATATTAGAGTATAGTTTAGCATAGGAATATAGATGTGAGTGAAGTGCATTTTACATTGCTTTCTATTAGTAGGAATAGTATAGACATTAGGTGAATCTTCTATCCTATGTCAGAGTGGGTTTTTTCGGAAGCCTTTTCATTTCGGCTGGAGGAAAAGACACTCACATAGGAGAGAAGAGGAAGCAGACACAGATCTCATTATTAAATGTATATCACACAGGTTTCCATACCAGTTGGGACTTATCAACTAAGATATAACACAGATGGCTGTGGTCAAGATCACCCAGTGTTGATAAAGCACAAGAAAGCACTTTAAAGTAATAAAGCACGACACTTGTGCATAAGAAAGGAAAGAACAGCATGTTCATAGTAAGAAACAAGGAGGACAGAGAATAGAAAATAGAGATCATCTAAACTAATAGAAAAACTCAAATGACTCAGTATCGAAGAGTTGCAAGGTGCATACAAAGTGACTATACCCATTAAGAACTATCCAGTGTAGAACTTGTACAGGACAAAAATAGAATACTAGAAACTCGATGTGTTTTCCAGGATGGAATTAAGAACGCTATAAGATAAGAAAGACCATTCCGTTTAAGCTGACAGCATATGGTGATCGGGTTAAATACATTCATACAGTGGTGAACATTTTTCATTACAAAAAACGGATATATCTACAGACTCAAGCAGACGGAGCTGTCAGGGTGAGATCATTCCGTTGTATCTATGTAATGTCCTGTACTCTAGCTGAGAGAAGAGACGAGAGAAACCACGGAGACTATCTATCAACATCTTATCTGGCATCCACACTAGAAGAACATACCAACTACATAGACAATATCCATACATACACCAGACATAGTTTTTATTAATAAACCTTTTATCTTATCGTTGAAAGGAACTGTTGTCGGAGTATGTGTTGAGGGAATAATAGAGAGAGAGAAAGAAATAGATATATGGAATGGAAGACAGAAGAGAGGAGTGTAGACCAAAGTCAGTCAATAATCCCAACAGATACTAAGCTTAAAGATGTGCTTGTTGATTCCAATCTCCTCTCGGGAATAACAGGACAATGATAAAGAATAAACATCCACAGGTATGACAAAGAACACATCCACAGGTATGACAAAGAACAAATCCACAGGTATGACAAAGAATACACACCCACAGGTATGACAAAGAATACACACCCACAGGTATGACAAAGAACACACACCCACAGGTATGACAAAGAACACATATCCACATTTATGACAAAGAACAAATCCACAGGTATGACAAAGAATACACACCCACAGGTATGACAAAGAACACATATCCACAGGTATGACAAAGAACACACACCCACAGGTATGACAACAACATGCACCTACAGTTTTTTCCCATAAAACAAGGTGCCATTCATGCTGGAGATGGCGGAGCGGGCAGCTGACTCACTTTCAAACTGGACAAACCCATGACACTTGGACCCTTTCTTACCATGGGGAACCTGAGGGGGCGTCAAATAAATCACGGAAGCATAATAAATCAGTGAAGCAAAATAAATCAAAGTGGAAGATGTCTTTCACTCTTATTTCTCTATGTCATCTGTCTTCCCCCCTAGGAGAACATGGATATTATACACGTGACTTGACTGTGCTAGTGTGCAGAAGAAGAAACAGAAGAAGAAGAGGAAGGAGGAGGTGTAGGAGGAGGAGGAGGAGGAGAAGGAGTAAGACAACAAAACAGGAATGAAAAGATCTACTTTGAGAACAATTACAAAAGCCATAAGGAAATACGAACAGAAAAAGCAGAAATAAATCGAATTGGAACAGGGAGAAGAAAAACAAAAGAAAGAGGGACTTCTTCTTCTTCTTTCGTTCGCTTGAAATATGTCTACAACTGCAATATTGTCTCTTGTATGAATCTAACAGTCTTTTTTAGTTCACTCAGCGGTCCATAGAGTTTATCTTCCACTGTTATCTCTCTAGGCCAGAAGGTTCGCCTGGATATGTTGTAGTTTGGGCAGTTCTGGAGTATGTGCTCTGCTGTCTGCGACGCCAAACCGCATGTGCACATGGCTGAGTCACCAATCTTAAATGTTGTATACATGTGGTTGCGTAATCTATTGTGTCCTGTTCTGAGGCGCAGAATAATGACTTGTTCTGGTCTGTCCATAACGCGGTAGTCGTCTTGAGACGATTACATAAATGGACACACATAGTATTATTTGGCACTCACAGAAGAAGAAGAAGGAAATAGAGATTAGAAGACGCACTAGACAACATAAAATTTGAAAGCTATAATAGTTACCAACCGGGATCGAACCTGTCGCCTCCAAATGACGACAGCGCCTCGCTGCAGGTATGACAACAACACTAGAGTGTCTAGTTGGTCGTGCGTCGAAGTACACTTGTTCCTGCAGCGAGGCGCTGTCGTCATTTGGAGGCGACAGGTTCGATCCCGGTTGGTAACTATTATAGCTTTCAAATTTTATGTTGTCTAGTGCGTCTTCTAATCTCTATTTCCTTCTTCTTCTTCTGTGAGTGCCAAATAATACTATGTGTGTCCATTTATGTAATCGTCTTAGTGGCCTCAACGGTTCTCCCCATTTATTTCTAGTCGTCTTGGGTAGGGTTTGGTGGCCTTCTGACTGATTTGATTATTCTTTTCTTTTGGTGGAATGTAATGGGCACAAAGGGGGACAAGAAGAAAAATAAGAGCAGGAACAAGAAGGAGAGAAAATATAAACAACTGAAAGAAGAACAAGGCGAAAAAAACAAACAAATACAGAACCGAAGAGGGAAGGTACAAGAAAATCAACAAGGACAAAAACAACAACAATAGGGTAAGAAAAGAAAAAAAAAAAAACAAGAAGATCACTAAACAAATAATGAAGGCGACGATAATGAGTATGGCATTTAGCATCATGTCATTTACAGAACATCGCATTCAACCTCAGCATGTTTTGGCTGCTTCTAATTTACTAAGCAAGTTTTACGTTCAGTAGTTTGTCATTGGAGACACAGACATTCACTAGGGCATGTTTCCTTAGCGACTCAATGAGCATGCTCAAGCGGATAGAGATGGAGTGGATCCGATGAGGGTGGTTGCTGTCTCTGGAACGGCCTCGGCTGGCAAAGATTAGTTTCATCTTCGTGCCAGGGCATGCGGGAGTACAAGGATATGAGCGGGCTGACAAGCTCGCAGGTAAGGCTACTGTGGAGGGTGGACGCGTCATGGACCAGGCTGACATTCTGAATACTCTACGAGAAGTAAGAGTCTTGCGTGAACCAAGTGATGACTGTGAATCTACAACCATGGCCAGACTGCGAGAACTGTAAATTAAAAGAGGTGTTGCCAAACGAGAACACTACGCAGGAAGCCAAAGAAGATTAATTAACCAACAGAGAACTGGCGTCGTTAGCCGCTACACGCTGCGGGGTTTGCTGAGGAGGGGATCCGAGCACTTATGGACTGAATGGTTCGATGTGCAATGAGGATGATCTGTCGACTAAGTAACTAACTAACTAACTAACTAACTAACTAACTAGCCAGCCAGCCAGCCAGCCAGCCAGCCAGCCAACCAACCAACCAACCAACCAACCAACCAACCAACCAACCAACCAACCAACCAACCAACCAACCAACCAACTAACTAACTAACCAGCCAGCCAGCCAGCCAGCCAGCCAGCCAACCAACCAACCAACCAACCAACCAACCAACCAACCAACCAACCAACTAACTAACTAACTAGCTAGCCAGCCAGCCAGCCAGCCAGCCAGCCAACCAACCAACCAACCAACCAACCAACCAACCAACCAACCAACCAACTAACTAACTAACTAACTAGCCAGCCAGCCAGCCAGCCAGCCAGCCAACCAACCAACCAACCAACCAACCAACCAACCAACCAACCAACTAACGAACTAACTAACTAACTAACTAACTAACTAACTAACTAGTTTGTCAGTGACGTCTAAACAACAGGACACCTTTTACTATCGAAATCAACGCAAGGCCGTTTAGTTCCGTATCGCCAGCAGCTGATGTCAAACTTCCGACTCGGTGTGTCGGAGCACTGTGAAACGCGTTCACTGCCCCTGACCCACATAATGAGTATTTTTGTGTTAGTCTGACCGCTGGCTTTGAACTCACGCGTAGTCCATACACGTCCTACTACTTCAAGTATTCTGGGCTGATGTTTTTTTTTTTTTTGCGTAGGGATTAACTTTCCCTATTACCAATGCTCCTCGCATTCAGGCGAACCCACTCTGACTTCTGAGGTACTTTTAATTTAAATCCCCAAGTCAAGGACGAGAAGTCGATATTATAGTTCAACTGACAGTTACAGGGGTTTAACCCGCTACCTCGGCATCAGCGCACCGGAAGTATAGGCGCTAGAGCTCTTATCTTTTGGCCGTAACATAACGAGAATGGAGATGACAGGGAGACTGATCTTGCAGGTGATAATGTTAGAGACACTGATCTTGTAGGTGATAATGTTAGAGACACTGACCTTGCAGGTGATAATGTTAGAGAAACTGACCTTGCAGGTGATAATGTTAGAGAAACTGACCTTGCAGGTGATAATGTTTCCGAAAGCGGAGAAGGCACGATACAGCATGTTGGAGTCCACACTGCGGTCCAGGTTTTTGATGAAGACGTTCCCTTGCAGCGCCTGGCACAGATTCACCTTCCCGACCATCACCACTCGCATGTGTTGCTTGTGCAACTGCTCGTCGTTGAACGCTTGCACTGCTTTCTCCGCTAACAGTTGATGGATACATAACGGTTCTTAGATCAATGCTTGGCTTCTTCAGGAGATCAGCGCTGTGGGGAGGAGATTGCGAAAGTGATTCGCAATCCCGCAGACCGCGTTCGAAACACAGTTGCGGGTGATTTGGAAGTAGACCGCCTTACGCTGGTTGTCATGCAGTAGCATGACCGTCGATCGTTCAGAAAGAAATGGCAAATTACTGAACGTAAACGTGCCTAGAAATAACATCAAAACCTGCTGGGGTTGAATGCGACATCCTGCAAAGGACATGCAAGAAACTTAACTTACGAGGAGAACGTATAATTAGTTACATGTCTTGTAAAGGAGTCGTAATCAAACCCAGCATTTATTAAGAGAAGACTCGGGGGAAAATGCATGCCATCAGTATCTTAGGCGACAGCTGTAGCATCTCCGAAAGTACGTTTTATGGCAGGATGGAGGCGGAGTGATCAACAGTCCATCATTATCTTCATCGTCATTATCATCATTGTCGTTATCATCATCGTCGATATCATCATCGTCGATATCATCATTACCATCATCGTCATTATCATCATCGTCGATATCATCATCGTCGTTATCCTAGTTGAAGATGTACTTTGTCAGGCAGTTGTTACTCTCAGGACATGGTATCCTAACTGAAGATCTACTTTGTGAGGCAGTTGGTACTCTCAGGACATGATATCATAACTGCAATTTTTTATAACGTATACATGAACTTCAAGATGGGAAAAGTAGTTCCATAGCCGATGGGATTTCACGTGTTGGACCTTCACATATTCTAGGCAACGACGAAGCGGCAGGGTGTTCAGTGTCTTTCCTAGTTGCCTTCCCTACTGAGACAGTTTCTATAATATTGTCCAAATGGTAATTGGCTTATTTTATTTAAACAGTCGAAACTACATGGCTGACGTGGTCAGTATCGTGTGGTAATTATCATGTGGTTTAATATCACTTGGTTAAGATCACGTAGACTGACTGATACGTGTGGTTAGTATCATGTAGTCAGTGTCGTGTGGTCAGTATCGTGTGGTCAGTATCGTGTGATCAGTATCGTGTGGTCAGTATCGTGTGGTCAGTATCATGTAGACAGTATCGTGTGGTCAGTATCATGTGGTCAGTATCATGTAGACAGTATCGTGTGGTCAGTATCGTGTGGTAATTATCATGTGGTTTAATATCACTTGGTTAAGATCACGTAGACTGACTGATACGTGTGGTTAGTATCATGTAGTCAGTGTCGTGTGGTCAGTATCGTGTGGTCAGTATCGTGTGATCAGTATCGTGTGGTCAGTATCGTGCGGTCAGTATCATGTAGACAGTATAGTGTGGTCAGTATCATGTGGTCAGTATCATGTAGACAGTATCGTGTGGTCAGTATCGTGTGGTCAGTATCGTGTGGTCAGTATCATGTGGTAAATATAGTGTGGTCAGTATCGTGTGGTCACTATCGTGTGGTCAGTATCGTGTGGTAAATATAGCGTGGTCAGTATCGCGTGGTCAGTATCGTGTGGTAAATTAATGTGGTCAGAATCGTGTGGTCATTATCACGTGGTTTAATATCACTTGGTTAATATCACGTGGACTGATACGTGTGGTCAGTATCACGAGGTGAGTATCACTTGTTGTGTATCATGTGAACAGAGAAGTGTGGTCAGAGTCGTGTGGTCGGTATCGTGGAGGTCAGAGTCGTATGGTCTGTATCGTGTGGTCAGTATCGTGTGGTCAGAGTCGTGTGGTCAGTGTTGTATTCAGAGTCGTGTGGTCAGAGTCGCGTGGTCAGTATCACGTGGTCGGTATCATGTGGTCAGTATCGTGTAAAATAATATCGTGTGGCCAGTATCGCGTGGTCAGTATCGTGTGGTCAGTATCGTGTGGTCAGAGTCGTGTGGTCAGTGTTGTGTGGTCAGAGTCGTGTGATCAGAGTCGTGCGGTCAGTATTGTGTGGTCAGTATCGTGTGGTCAGTATCGCGTGGTCAGTATCGTGTGGTAAGTATCGTGTGTTCAGTATCGTGTGGGCAGATTCGTGTGGTCAGTATCGTGTAGTCAGTATCGTGTGGTCAGTATCGTGTGGTCAGTATCATGTGGTAAATATAGTGTGGTCAGTATCGTGTGGTCAGTATCGTGTGGTCGGTATCATGTGGTCAGTATCATGTGGTCAATATCATGTGGTCAGTATCATGTGGTCAGTATCGTGTGGTCAGTATCATGTGGTAAATATAGTGTGGTCAGTATCGTGTGGTCAGTATCGTGTGGTCAGTATCGTGTGGTCAATATCATGTGGTCAGTATCGTGTGGTCAGTATCGTATGGTCAGTATCGTATGGTCAGTATCGTGTGGTCAGTATCAAACCAGCCACCTTAACTCATCCAGTACCATGTGTTTGTTGATGATTGATTACATGAAATCCTTGTCTTAACTCCTTTTCTGAATGATGTTGTTACATTAGCCAACTCTGTCCCATCCATGTTGTTTCAATAAAACACCATGTCCCATCCAATTATTTAACTAACCCACTCTGTCCCATCCACGTTGTTTCACTAACCCACTCTGCCCCACCCAATTGTTACATTAACTCACTCCGCCCCATCCATTTGTTACACTGACACACTCTGTACTATCCATTTGTTACACTAACCTACTCTATTCCCATCCCAATCAACTCTTTCCCACCCTTCTGGTACACTAAACCACCCTGTCCCACCCTTGTGTTATCCTAACGCACTCTGTCCCACCTTTCTGTTACACTAACACATTCTGTCCCACACTTCTGTTATACTAACTCACACTGTCCCATCATGTTGTTGCACTAACCCACTCTGTCCAATCATGCTGCTACACTAACCCACTCTGTCATAACCGACTGTTACACTAACCCACTCTGTCATAACCGACTATTACACTAACCCACTCTGTCCCACCTTTTGTTACACTAACCCACTCTGTCCCACCTTTTGTTACACTAACCCACTCTGTCCCACCTTCTATTACACTAACCCACTCTGTCCCACACTTCTGTTACACTAACACATTCTGTCCCACACGTCTGTTACACTAACCCACTCTGTCCCACACTTCTGTTACACTAACACATTCTGTCCCACACTTCTGTTAAACTAACTCACAATGTCCCATCATGTTGTTACACTAACCCACTCTGTCCAATCATGTTGTTACACTAACCCACTCTGTAATAACCGACTGTTACACTAACCCACTCTGTCACACCCGATTGTTACACGAACCCATTCTGTCCAATCCTGTTACGCCAACACATTACATTCCCACCCAGTCGTTACACCACCTGGCTGTATCCCGACTCATCTGTTACACTAACCCACTCTGTCACAACCAGTGGTTACACGCAAATATCTCAACTGTGAAGGACAACAAAGTGTTGCTTACCTTGCTCCATCTCTTGATACATGACGTAGCCATATCCCAACGATGTCCCACTCTCCTTGTCTCTACACAACTGCCAATAGAGATTTCACAACAGTCAATATGTCCCACTCTCCTTGTCTCTACACAACTGCCAATAGAGATTTCACAACAGTCAATATGTCCCACTCTCCTTGTCTCTACACAACTGCCAATAGAGATATCATAACAGTCAATATGTCCCACTCTCCTTGTCTCTACACAACTGCCAATAGAGATTTCACAACAGTCAATGTCACTTTATCCATCCATCCACACATCCATTCGTCCGTCGGTCCGTCCGTCCGTTAGTCCGCCCATCCGTCCGTTTACCTAGCTACCTACCTAGGTGTCTGTCTGTCTGTCAGTCTGTCTGTCTGTATGTCTGTCTACATATCTATCTATCTTTCTGTTCGTTCGTCCATCCGCCCGCCTGTCTGTCTGTCTGTTTGTAGGTCCGTGTGTCGGTTTGACTGCCTCAGCTTACCGGTTTTACTGTCTGTCTATCCATATGACGGTCTATCTGTCTGTCTTTCTATATGACAGTTACTTAATCATCAGCATCTGTTACTTTATTCCTACCTTAAGCAGTTATTACTTTAACTCAATGTATCATCAACATTTGTTACTTTAACTCAATGTATCATCAACATTTGTTACTTTAACTCGATGCATCATCAGCAGTTGTTACTTATACCGTTCCTATCATAAGCAGATATTACTTTAACTCAATGAATCATCATCAGTTGCTACTTTAACTCGATGTATCATTATAAATTGTTATTTTAACTATTTCTATCCTAAGCCTTTGTTACTTTACCTAGATGTACCATCAACATGTGCTACTATAACTCGATATATCATCATCCGTTGTTACTTTAACTCTATGTATCATCATCAGTTGTTATTTTAACTCAATCTATGATAGACAGTTGTTACTTTAACTTTCCTATAATAAGCAGTTCTTACTTTAACTCGATGTATCATCAACAGTTGTTACTTTAACTTGATGTATAATCATCAGTTTTTACTTTAACTATTCCTATTTTAAGCTTTTATTACTTTAACTCGATGTATCATCAACATTTGTTACTTAAACGTGATGTATCATCAGCAGTTTTTACTTTAACTATTCCTATCCTCAAGTTTTGTTACTTTAACTCAATATATCATCATTAGTTGTTACTTTAACTCGAAGTATCATCATCAGTTTTTACTTATACACTCGATGATTCGACAGCAGTTGTTTCTTTAACTCGATGTATCATCATCAGTTGTTACTGTAACTCGATGTATCATCATCAGTTGTTACTTTAACTCTTTCCATCAAAGTAGCTGTTATGTTAAATAACAGACGATAGCGTTTACATGGTTGACAGTAAAAACCCTAGGCGACAGAAGGGTTAAAGGTACATTTATGATTGAGAGGGTTAAATTAACAATTAAAAGGAACAGAAGAAAGTTCAGAAAATGTTTGAAAATAGTTTAGAAAAACTAAAAAGTCGCGAAAAGATCAATTAGATATAGGGATACAATAAGACGATTTTAAGAAACAATGGAACTAAGTCAGGAATAGGAACAGAGCTAACAGGTTTGTTCAATGACCTTTACAAGACGTGACAATCAACCTCAACATTTAATGGCTGTTTCTGATGTTCTAAACAACTTTACATTCAGTAGTTAGTCATTCCTTTCTGAACAGCCGGGGCTCATACCACGAGGAAAATCAACTCAAGGCAGACTGTTTACAGATCGACAGCGGCTAATATCGAGCCGGGTATGTCGGAGTTGTGAGACTGCGTTCTCTGTCACTATGTCACAGTCGCTAGGGCTTGGAGATAGATATTACACTACATAACATTGTCAGAAAAGGTGTTTTAAATGACTCATCACATTATAATAGTAACAGTAATAACAATAACAATAATAACAACAATAATAATAACAGTACAAATAATAAAACTGATAATTATAACAATAATAACAACATTAATAAAAGTTATAGTCATAATAATAACAATGACAGTAATACAGTCAAGGGGTCAACGACGTTGTTCGTAATCCCGTATATCCACGTGGGGAAAACAGCTGCGCGAGATTCGGCAGCGGATCGCGCCGCTCTGGTAACTAACGGGGTTATGTGAGCCGGTCGTTCAGAAAGCAACGGCAAACTACTGAACGTAAAACTTGCTTAGTACATCAACAGCAGCTGAAAATGCTGGTGCTGACTGCAACGTCCTGTAAGGGATATGCAACATAAACAATACAGTAGTAGTAGTAGTAGTAGTAGTAGTAGTAGTAGTAGTAGTAGTAGTAGTAGTAGTAGTAGTAGTAGTAATAATAATAATAATAACACGAGGGCAGTCAATAAGTAAGTCACAAATGGCTGCAGAAAAATAATTAAATATGATAACACAAGTTTATTTTTATACATACATTGTCCCTTTATTTCTCAACATAATTTCCACCAACATTGATGCACCTATCTCATCGTTTTATCAGTACTCCCAAACCGGCGGCATAGAACTGTGTGCTCTATTTTCTAAACTACGTTTTCACATTACATTCAACCTCGGCGTCATTCGCGAAATGTCTCCCGTCAAAGTGGGTTTTCAGTGGACCAAAAAAGTGGAAATCGCTAGAGGCTAAGACGGGGCTGTAAGATGGATGTTCCAGAACTTCCCACCTTAGTTGGTTAATTTTCTCTCGAGTTAATCGAGCCGTATGTGGTCTGGCATTGTCATGAAGAAGCAACACTACTCTAGTCAGTAATCCAGGACGTTTTCTTTGAATTGCATCATGAAGCATCAATAGAACATCACATTACGATCCAGATTTCACATTATCACCGTTCTTCTTGATATTAGTTAAAAGCACGCCTTGACAATCCCAGACCACTGTCGGCATAACCTTCCCACTGATGGCGTAACCTTGAATTTTTGGACACAAGGCGACGAAGGATGGTTCCATTGCATTGAAGCACGCTTTGATTAGGGCTGGTAGTTAGCATAAACAGGAAGCATTTCCTTATAAATGTCTTTTGCAGGCAGTCATTTTGCCCACAGAAAAAACAAACAAACGCACAACAGCACGTTGCTCTTTGGTTGTACACTCCGTAAGTACAGTCGCCATTTTGTTTATGCGCTGCGCATGAGCATGAGACACCTAGCATCACCTGACAAACGGAAATATAAAGTTCGATGTTTCCGTCACCTAATGACACCTGTAGAAAACCCCAACTACATTTACCTGCCATCCCACAGAACTTTGTGACTTACTTATTGACTCTCCCTCGTAATACAGTGATACAATAGTAATAAAAATGCAAAATATGTGTCTATGATGAAAGACATACAGGGACGTGGGACCTGATGGAGCTGATCTGGCTCCTTGGGCAACCACAAGCCTTTATAAAAAAAAAATATTTTAAAAGCACAAGAAGAAGAAGAAGAAGAAGAAGAAGAAGAAGAAGAAGAAGAAGAAGAAGAAGAAGAAGAAGAAGAAGAAGAAGAAGAAGAAGAAGAAGAAGAAGAAGAAGAAGAAGGAGAAGAAGAAGAAGAAGAAGAAGAAGAAGAAGAAGAAGAAGAAGAAGAAGAAGAAGAAGAAGAAGAAGAAGAAGAAGAAGAAGAAGAAGAAGAAGGCATTAAATAATTAACATAAACAGAAGCAATAGCGATACCAGTTATATGCTTGTTATTGTTGAATGTAGTAGCTTTGCATTAATTTACAAAAAGTTGAGGTAGCCTGATTATGTATGGAGTTGTCAACACACGCATAACGCGTTCGTTGGTACACAATGAGATACTTACGCGGGGCGCGGTTTTACCTTAACGGAAGACACGGTTCCCAGCTGAGAGAATTGTGTGTACAGGTCTGCCTCTGTGACGTCACTAGGGAGGTCCCCAACAAAGACCGAGGCCATTGCCACGATAGGAAGTGCTAAGCAACGGCATGGACTGCTTGACGTGGAGACAAACAAAACAACGCACTTTGTGTTCTCAGTTATTATCAGAGCAGTACAAGACAGACGAATCAATAATAATAATAATTTAAAAAATAACGGTAGCGAATGTGACTCATTAGGATAATTCGCGCTGTAAATGTTAGTCCACAATGGATGCATGTGAACACATGGTCATTTTCACCATCACGCACCATTTTACGTCTCACGTGCTCAGTGTGTGACCTATCTGCAATCATTTTCTTTTTTTGTCTTTATTCCATTTATGAATGTTGCCCTCCATGCAACATATTCGGTAGCAAAGTCACAAAATGGATGTTGTGGTAAACAAATTCGCAGCACATAAACAACAAACACACGGGGATACAGCTACATGAGAAACCCCCCCCCCCCCCCCACACACACACGCGCACACACACACACACACACACACATATATATATATATATATATATATATATATATATATATATATATATATAGTGTTACGCATCTGTTTCTTTGCTACGGACTGGACACGTGTGTGGTTATAAGAATGTGGCTGGACCTTGAGCCATGTATCATAGCCCTCGTACTACCAAAGGGATCAGCAATTTCATCTGTGCTTTTCAATGTGTATACGAGCAAGACTGCAAGCCTCGCAGCACCAGGGGCTGAAAGGATACTAACATTAGCAGATGATGTTCTCGCATACAGTCAGGGGAGGGACATAAATCAAACAATTCATGAGCTGCAGGCAACACTGGACAAAGTGATGGATTGGTGCACGACGGTGAATGCTGTCATTAACCCAGAAAAGGCGTCTGTCTTGTGGTGCTCTCTGGACAATAGGGTTGTTAAAACTGTCCTCCCAAGCCTCACAATAAATGGTAGAAATGTGAATAAAGAATATAGACTGATGTACCCGTGAATCACTTTTGATAGAAGCGTGTGCTTTAGGGACCGTGTTGAAGTGGTAGCTACAAAATCTCAGAAGGGGTTCAATGCACTGAAGTGTAATGTGGCAAGGGACAAGGGGCATAAAATACGATTTACACTTTTCCAGCACTTGATCATTTCAGGGGTAGAGTAAGTACTGGAATGCTCACTGTTTCAAAGAGTCAGCTAGTGAAATTAGAGGGCATACAGAATGAAGCCATGAGGGCGATTCTGTGATGTATAAGGGACATCCCAATAATGTGTTTGCGATATATCCTGACGCTACCGACCATTGCAGACAGACTCAAGGTGTTGCAGGCAAGGTCATATCTCAAGCTAGCTGCTGACAAGGAACATCTCCTGCATGATTACCTGGATGCAGTCAAGGCCAGAGGCTGTTAAGAGGAAGATCATCGATGTTTTAGGCAGAAGATACCATCAGAGATATGTGCACACTTAAGAAGATTGGTAGAGGCAATGAGTGGGTCAGAGTGCCGAACAGAAATTCAGACGCAGATTTGCGTTCGTTTTAAGGTAGGTAAAATTAAGTCTGTGTTTACTATCTCTCACTTTTTCATAGGAGTTACACATACCCTGTTTTCATTTTGTATTGTTCTATCCTGCTGCAGCCGATACTTCTTGTATCCACTATTCATAACTTGCCCTTTAGTGCCCCGGTAACACAAGAGCGAACGGGGATGTACTATAGTAACTACACGACAACTTGATGCATGATTAAATCATAAATCGGGCGACGTCTCCATATTCAAGGTTGGCTGCAGTGGATCTACAACAGTCTGTCTGTCTCTAGCCTTGATTGTATATTATGTCAGACTGCTGTTCGTCCATTTATTCATATTGCATTCTCACTTGTATCGCTGTCTAGCCATTACTCGCTTGCCTTCAACCTTACCCTTCAGTATTGTTTTTAAAAGAATGTTATGTGATGCATGATTTCACATCTACAGACGAACATTCTCAATTGCAGTGGCTGGAGTGAGGAATCCTGTATGGAATTGGTTGCAGCCACTTCAAGTGTGGATTGGTCCCACAGTTAGTTGACCAACATTGACTTCAGGCGAGGATTGGTCCCACAGTTAGTTGACCAACATTGACTTCGGGCGAGGATTGTTCCGACAGTTAGTTGACCAACAGTGAATTCAGGCGAGGATTGTTCCGACAGTTAGTTGACCAACATTGCCTTCGGGCGAGGATTTTTCCGACAGTTAGTTGACCAGTGAACTCAGGCGAGGATTGTTCCGACAGTTAGTTGACCAACAGTGAATTCAGGCGAAGGTTGTTCCGACAGTTAGTTGACCAACAGTGAATTCAGGCGAGGGTTGTTCCGACAGTTAGTTGACCAACAGTGAATTCAGGCGAGGATTGTTCCGACAGTTAGTTGACCAACAATGAATTCAGGCGAAGGTTGTTCTGACAGTTAGTTGACCAACAGTGAATTCAGGCGAGGGTTGTTCCGACAGTTAGTTGACCAACAGTGACTTCAGGCGAGGGTTGTTCCGACAGTTAGTTGACCAACAGTGAATTCAGGCGAAGGTTGTTCCGACAGTTAGTTGACCAACAGTGAATTCAGGCGAGGGTTGTTCCGACAGTTAGATGACCAACAGTGACCGTCAGAATCCACACTACTGGTGCTGGGAATTACCCAGAGTTCTGCAGTTGTAATGACGTCATTATAACCCAAACTTTATATTCCAAAGAGGGAGCTACACTAGAGTAGATACTGTCCCTACCTGCAGGCCCCGTGGTCACACATTCAATTCCTTTTCGAGTGGGGATTTATATTCTTTTAACCGGGAATACTAGATAGTCTGTTGTTGCATATCCTATACAGGACATCGTAGTCTGCTTCCAAATCTCCCGCAGCTGTGTTTTGAACGCTTTATGCGGGATTACGAATTGCGTTCGCAACCTCTCATCGCCACAGAGCCACTATATACTCATCTCATCACATCATGTTTCTCTTGTACCTTGCTGTGCCGAAGTGAAGTAAAAACACCATGAGAGTGCCCGATTATGGGCACTAGATACATCAAACTTAAAATTTGCTACCAGGAGATTCCATAGGAAGTAAAGAGAGCCTGCGAGATATTGATCACACTAACCATCGGTTGCCGATTGCTCTTAACATGTGCCGTTGGCATGGTATACTCTGTACCCCTCGTCGCTAGCAATGGGGTCATAGAGATGTACATTAAACTAAACTACCAAAAACAACAACAACAACAACAACAACAACAACAACTGACGACACAGCAACCTCAAATGGGGCCAACAAACACGTTACAACATGCAACTCACAAGATTATAACAGAAACTCCATCGTTTCCTAAATAGAAATGAACGATTCCTAGGCTAACACACTTGATAGTAACATTAGAAACATTGCAGTCGATGTGTAGTTGCACTACAGCATGGTTGGGTGTTGGAGTTGTTGTTGTTACGGTTATTTCCTTCTGTCAGTTTCCCCGTGAGATGGTGTGCTCCACCATGGTTGCATTTTGTTTCTCCCTGTTTTCCCTTCCATGGTGTGTCGAGTGTTGCGTCTGGTTTCTTGTTGGTGCAGACAGCGCGGCAGCAAGAATTCCCGATGTGCTTGGTCGTGACATTGCGTTGATCGCTGTGAAATCGTCGTCACCACTGGCCTGGTCCGTTGCAGAAACTGGTCGGTGATCGACAAGGAGACAGTATTACAGGGCTCGGCAAGGGCGCATACAAGATAATCGGAAACACCGTCTTTAAGCAACATCTTAAACGCTTTTGGACATGGACAAATCTAGGAACAACTTTTCTTAATCAAATTGATTTGTCATCATCATCAAGTGCCCTGCCAGGTACCGTGGGCGTTCATGGCTCTCCACAGATCTCGATCTTTGATGTTCTGGATCAACTCTGCTGATGATATTCCTCCATGCCATCGTCTCAATCCATCCAGCATCATTTCTATTGGTCTGCTTCTAACTCTCATCCCCTCGATCATTCCAGTTGTCACGATGCTACCCAATGCCCCTCTTCTCATCACATGACCAAAGAAATCTGTTTGTCTCTTTCTTATTGTTGTATATAATGTTCTAGTTTCATTAGCCCAATTCAGGCAATCGTTGTTAGTTTCTCTAGCAGTCCAAGGAATTATCAACAGTCGTCTCAAGAACCACATCTCTGTCGCTTCTAAATTCTTCCTAATTTTTTCATTTACATTCCAAGATTCAATGCTATACAATAAAACTGGTTCTATGTAGCATTTCAGCACTCTCTTTCTTACATAAAGTAATAAGGGCTTATTGCATAAGAAACTCTTCATTTTCCGAAATGCGGCTTTTGCTTGCCCTATTCTGCTCTTAATCTCTGCTGTACATCTTAAATCTGATGTTATAAATGCCCCTAGGTAATTAAAATTATCCTCTTGGTTAAGAAGTGTCCCTTCTATTTCTATGTCATATTTCTGTGTCACCATTTTCTATATCACCATTGTTACTGTTTTCTTGATATTCAAGGAGAGTCCTTTCTTTGCACTCTGTTACTACAATGTCCAACAATTGTTGTAGGCCTGTTGATTTATCTGCCACCAATACTGTGCCATCTGCATAGCGTATATTATTTATACTACAACCTCCGATACGTATTCCTGGCATCTCTTTGATCTCTCTCATTATTACTTCGCTATACAGGGAGAAAAGATCTGGTGACAAGACACACCCTTGTCGTACTCCTAGCTTTATCTGTTCGTAACTACCCTCTTTATTTCCCATTTTAATTGCTGCTACTTGTTTCCAGTAAATATTCTTTATTATTCTTAAATCTTTCCCATCAATGTTGATAACTTCCAACATTTTAATCAGTTCATCATGTTTTACTTATCAAAAGCCTTAGTATAATCTATGAAGCACAAATATATGTCTTTCTGCGTCTCTATTGACCTTTCTATTAGTGTTCGTAATGTGTATATTGCATTGTTTGTACCCTTTCCTTCCACAAAACCATTCTGTTCTTCACCAATTTCAATTTTTATTTATTTCTTGTTTTTCTCATTATAATTCTGAGTAGAAGCTTAGTGACATGGTTTATGGGATTAATTGTTCGAAAATCATCGCAGTCAATTGCTCCTGGTCTTTTTGGTATAGTTATAAATACAGATTTCAGCATATCGCTTGGTAAATATCCACTGCTGTAAATATCATTCATCGTTTTTGATTAATATTTTTGTTGTTGTTGCATATTCCTTACATAACGTTGCAGTCAACATCAGCATTTTTCAGAACGAATCCTTCACATCATCAGAGGAAGTGAGTGTCGGTGCATATGCAGTGATAACGGTGGCAAAACCACGAGTGATTGCCTTGCGCAGAGATAATAGTCTTTCATTACCCCCAGCTGGAATTTCAATCATTCCTAATAGCGAATTCTTCACTGCAAAGCCCACACCGTGTTGCCTTTTTTTTTCTGCCTGCCCTCTATTCTTCTAAAAAGGTGTAAATATTTTCCCTGAGTGACCCTTCCTCAGCGAGGCGAGTCTCCTGCAGGCCAGCAATATCAATGTTAAGACGATTGAGTTCTGCATCAATCACATCCGTTTTTCTCACATCGTCAAAATTCTTAAGATCAGTGGAAAATCCTGGACACATGGTTCTAACGTTCCAGGTTGCAAGTCGTAGCTTGAGGCTTCTATTTTTTTTTTAAGTACTACCTGTTGGATTGGTTTTACAGCCTGCGATTCAGTTATTGTCCTAGCCCCAAGCACCCATTGAAGCAGGCAGGCTGTGGCGGATCAGCACCCAATTGGCCGTGCGCTGCCCAGCTTGAGGCGGGTGGTAGCTGATCAGTGACACCTGTAGGTTTCTCCCACTGTCAGAGGCAACCCTTGGCGCCCCATGTCTACGCCAAATGACAAGGTCTTATAACCCGTAGCTGCTACCTCTCGCTTTGATCCCGAGACCGGTTAAGACCAGGGATGAAGTTATACCTCTCCTTAGCACAAAGCCTGGGCTACAATATAGAGACCATGTGTTGCCCATGCAGCATGATCCCACTCTCGGCCTGTCTAGTTCACTCCAGAGGAATGGTAACACCAATACATCTGGAACAAGACAAGCTGCAGAAGCTGCCAGATCAGCAAAGCAATGCTAGAACTGTCTGCCTGTCGTAGCTTCGATCCTAGACCAGCTGCCAACCAAGGCTTAGGGCCTTGACTCTCCTGCCATAACATTTTATCTTTAAGTTGTATTTCCTCGCACCAGGATAAGGCTAGTACCCTCCCAATTGCGCTCTTCCGTCCGAAGCCGTTGGCACAATGTGGGTTGTTGAGTTTGGTAAGCGCAGCCCAACATTCGGCGCTGACAGAAAGCAGGTAGTACCGTCTACTGTTATACGGCAGGTCAGTCATATCTGACTAAGACCTGACACCAGAAACAGCAATTACTGTACATAATAGGTACTGTGCAATACTATGCTACATAGAACCTGTACTTGTGTATGGATATGAAGCGTGGACAATGAGCAGTCAAGCTGAAAAACATCAGATGGCTTTGGAAATGTGGTTTCTGAGGAAAATGCAAAGATTACCATGGACAGACAGAAAAACCAATGACCAAGTCCTACAAGAAACAAATGAAAACCGCAATCATTTGCACACTGGGTATAGAGGCGATAATAAAACTGTTTAATGACATCTATAGCAATGGATGATCTGGGGATCTCTTGGGATCTGGTGTTATAGCTTTACCACAGAAACCTGTTGTCGTTGCTCTACACCTAAGAATCTATTTGTCATAGCTTTACCACAGAAATCAGATGTCATAGATCTACCGAAGAAACCAGGTGTCATAGGTATACCACAGAAATCAGCTGTCATAGATCTACCGAAGAAATCTATTGTCATAGCTTTACCACAGAAATAAGATGTCATAGATCTACCGAAGAAACCAGGTGCCATAGCTATACTACAGAAACCAGATGTCATAGATCTACCGAAGAAATCTGGTGCAAGGAATTGTGGAGATCATCGCACAGTTAGTTAAATGAGCTGTATAACTATAATACTAAAGGAGCTATAATGAGCAAACAAAGAAATAAACTAAATCCAGATGAGCGCTGTGAATTTGTGAAAGATAAAAGCACAAACAACGCCGTATACATATTGAGAACATAAGTGTATGATTCAATTGTGTGTGTGTGTGTGTGTGTGTGTGTGTGTGTGTGTGTGAGCTCGCTTGCTTCACACTCAAGCGTAGTCTATACACACTACTGGAAGTAGTGCTGGACTGAATTTTACGTGTGGATTAGCTTTTCCTATTAACAGTGTCCCTTGTCATCAGGCGAACACATTCTGAGGTACTTGTAATTTACGTCCCCAAGTCAAGGACGATAGGTCAACATTTTAGTCCAACTATCCATGTAGGGGTTGAACCCGTTACCTCGGCATCACCACGCCGGATGTTTGAGAATACGTGTTCTTATCCATTCGGCCATGCTGACTTGCAATGATTGAAATGAACAGAGATCTATATTTGTATTTTATTGACTACACTAAAGCACTTGATAAGGTTAAACACAAAGAAATGTCTAGGATGCTGGTAATATTAAACGACGGAAAAGCTATGAGAATAATAAACTACATGTATTGGCAACAAAGGGCAGCTATGCGAACTGACAACCAGTTGGAAACCTTTCAACACAATAAACAAGGCGTTAGACAAGGTTGTGTTCTATCGCTCGATCTGTTCAATGTGTAAAGTGAAATAATAATGAGATCCATACAAGACACTGACATGAATATCGATTGGTGGGAATAATGGAAACAGCTTGCGTTATGCTGCTGACATGATTTTGGTCGCTGAAAATAAAACACGGTCACAAGAAACATAGATATAACAGAAAGTAAAAACAAAAGACATAGAATGAATAACAGAAACACGGAAGTGATGGTAATTATAAAGAAAAACGAACTGAACCAACATGAAACAAATTAATGTATTTGGGTACTTTAATAATTTACGGATGGAAAAAACGTAAAATATAACAACGTAAAAAAAAAAAAAGACGTGGAATGGCCCAAACAATGGCATAAATTCACAAGCTAAAGAATGTTGTCTGCAATTTATCATTGTTCAATCAAGGATAGGAAAAGCATACTAAAGAACTGCATAGAGCCAATCCTGATATATGGAGGTGAATCATACATAACTAGCAGGCAAGGAAGAATCACGTGGACGCTGTGAAGATGAGGTTTTATAGAAGAATGTTGAGAACATAGTGGACAGATAGAAAGAACAATGGAGGTATCTTGAAGGAAGTTAACTCACAAGATGGTTACTCGCACCAGAAGAGGTCAGTCTATATTCTTTGGGCATATCACGAGAATGGGAAAGCTGGAGAGTGTCATTACAACAGGAAGGTTGGACAGGATGAGAGAAAGAGGGAGACCAAGAGAGAAGAAACTGGACAGTTTAACATAAGAAAAGATGGGCTCTGGAATATCCAACCAAACATCCCCTCTGCAATATGTCCGATACCACGTAGCGATGATCTACCAGCTCCAAAAGTGTCAGCATCATTTTCTGATGCTCCCACTGACGATGAAGAAGAGATTGTTGGTCCTGAGCCATAAACCTCAAGCGATCCAGAGTTTGAGCAGGCTACATCCACTAAACCACACTTAATAATCCAGAGTGAACTGAATGATCTTGTAAGAGATCTGAGTTTATAGAAGAACAAGGCGGAGCTTTTGAGTTCTAGATTCCAACAGTGGAATCTCCTGGCAGAAGATATTAGAACCTCATCGATTGACTGAAAGAAGCAAGCAGAGAGAGCTCGAAAAGTAACTGAATAATGACGGAATGGATCACATCGTAATATGATCGGGCATATTGGATACACTGAATTTAAACTGAATTTTGGAGGTTTTCGAAACCTCTACATTAGGATTACGACACAGAAAATACACTTATCCAACGTAAGACACGCCATCTTTGTTATTATTTAAGCACTTAATAACGTACAAACATATCACATAAATACAGAAATATACATCATAGAAATAACTGACTCATGGGTATAGATTGGGAAGTTTTAATCAAGCTAGAATTATAGGGTGTTTTTTTTAATGACTGTGGGGTGTTTGAAAATATTGCCGTTCCAAGTTTTGTATTCGCCCTCTGTGGAGTTCATGCAGCATAAAAGGTAAATACAAAACTTAGAACGGCAATATTTTCAAAAACCCCACAGTAATTAAAAATACACCATTTAGAATGTCATAAATACAGGAAATTACTATGCACTTACGTCATGCATTCTTCAGACTAGAATGTGATCTATAAGCTCTCTCTCTCTCTCTCTCTCTCTCTCTCTCTCTCTCTCTCTCTCTCTCTCTCTCTCTCTCTCTCTCTCTCTGTGCCTATCTCTCTTGTTCTTCTTCTTCTTTCCTTCGCCTGAAATAAGCCTATAACTGCATTGTTGTCTCTTGTATGAATCCAACAGTCTTTTTTAGTTCATTCAGCGGTCCATAGAGTTTATCTTCCACTGTTGTCTCTCTTGGCCAGAAGGTTCGCCTGGATATGTTGTAGTTTGGGCAATCCTGGAGTATGTGCTCTGCTGTCTGCGACGCCAAACCACATGTGTACATGGCTGAGTCACCAATCTTGAATTTTGTATACATGTGGTTGCGTAATCTATTGTGTCCTGTTCTGAGGCGCATAAGAATGACCTGTTCTGGTTTGTCCATAACGTGGTAGTCGTCTTGAGTAAGGTTTGGTGGCCTTCTGACTGATTTGATCATTCTTTTCTTTTGGTGGTATGTAATAGGCACATCAGGTTGTTCTTCTGTTGCTCCTTCCTTAGCCAATCGATCAGCTCTGTCGTTTCCGGGGATTCCACAGTGGGATGGTATCCACTGTATGGTGATCTTACGCTGACTGCTAAGTTCAGAAAGTAGTGTCCTTAGAACTAGCAATTTCCCAGACAGGAGCGCCTCTATTACTGATTTTGCATCTGTCAATATCACCACAGATTGTGTACCATGGCTGGTATTTTGTAATTTCTCTGTTGCTATCTTGATTGCCTCAATTTCAGCATCATAGTTATGGCAGTACTTTCCTGTTGGAACTCTGGCCGTGTCTCTAGTATTATTTGGGTATTCAATGTACACTCCCGCTCCTCCATTTCGAACAGCATTTTGTGCTGACCCATCTGTGTAAACTCGGATCCATAGGTCCTGTGGGTATTCGTTATCAAGGAAGCTGAGAGTGGCTGTTCTGCGCTGTACACTGTTCTGTTCTTCCTTGTCACATATCCTCTCACTTTTGACTGGATTTGTAGCGATATTCTATGTTCATCTTTCCACGGGGTTCGCTCTGGAATGGTTGTCAGGGGGATACCAACTGTGGGAAGATCGATGGTTTCTCTCTTGTTAATCTAGGTGCTTCAGCAGTATTGATATAGGTGAGTTTGGTAAGCCATGTTTGTCACCCGGCTATTTCCATGGAGCAGGCTGTCTGTTGCATTATTTATACTGGCTGGAAGTCGGCTGCAGACTATTTGGCAGGAGATTGCTTTGCGTACATTTTCTCAACGGGTTAAGCGTTGGCCGTTCAGAAAGCAATGACAACCTACAGAATGTAAAACTTATGACAATCACAAACAGCCAATAGGTTCTAGGGTTGAATGCGAAGTCCTGCAAAGTACATGTGACTGACTTTAACTCGGAACAGTCATCCAGACGAAGGCAAGGCCAACGCTGAACACTGGAACTACAAATGCAACAGCATCTCTCCTGTCACATCTATAGGATCATACAACCTAACCAGCTGGAATCACCCGCGTGTTATCGGGGTCTAGCCAGGACGCCCAGGTTACTAGTGCCGTAACCTAGCATGCAGGTAGCAAGAGGCGACCCAGGAGGGTTGGTTCTCAGACTGGCTACCTCATCGCGTAGACAACCTTAGCTGCACAGTTCAACCACTCATGGGCGTGTCTACACTGGGCTGGGTGTGAGTGGGTTCAGGGCCAGATCTCCACTGGAAGATGGGCGGCGGCTGAAGAGGAACATCAGTCCGTGAGCCGTATATTAACTTGCTTCCTCTCCTGCTCAAAGTTCTGCCAAAGGTGACAACCCGCACACAGCGACCATGACACGCGTGCAGAAATGAAAACGAAACAAACGTAATGATAATGATAAAAGCAATGATGGGTATATCTACGAAGGTAGACACAAGTCTCCATATTAGAGAACAGCTGAAAACTCTTTCATGTGCATATCACCAGTTTTAGTTAGGGCTAGCATGGAAGTGCACGGTCAACATTTTCATCTATATTTTATTTGTAATAATAACGATAAATAAAAGGAGATGGTTTACAATCATCATAATCATCAAATGCCCTGCCAGCTGGCGTAGGAGTACATGTCTCTCCACATATCGCGGTGTTTAGTGTTCTGGATCAACTCTGCTGGTGATATTCATCCGCGCCACCGTCTTCGTCCATCCAGCAGAATTTCTCATTGTGTTCTTCTCCCTATCTTCCTCTTGATCTATCAAGATGGTTCATCAATAAAGTTCTCAAAATAGAGAGGAGAAGCCAAGCGGACTTTATCACATCTCATCTGGAATAATCAGTGTGGAAACTGTTCGTGGCTTTTGAAGACGAAGACCCAGCATGTGTGAGAATATCCGGAGTGCAGTGATGTTGATTGTTAAACTAAGTAGTTACGTGTTAAACATTAATAAAGTTAATGTTTACACAGAAAGCAGATTAATTTCTCATGGAGACTTTTCGACCAACGTAAATTATTTGGCAAGGGCCGCTAAATACGGCAAGTTTGGCACTAAGTTTTACGTCATACACACATCATCACAGACATATTACACGTCAATAGACTATCACACCAGTAGAGGTTGTGAAGAAACCATACACAACAAAAGTTCTCACCTCGATTGTACGCTTCTTCAGTAGTTTTAATTAAACACGATTTTCCCAAAACAGCGTATTCACTCAATCTCTGTCCAAAAACTATCATTTACTGTCTATAGTAAGTATCTTGAGCCTGAGATATTAAGGCCGCCTGGCTTATGCAGTTGCCGCGACTGTGCAGGTTAGGGTTTTATTTTTACTCCCGACAGAAACAAATCCACACCTTCCGAGGATCGAACCCGGCGGTCTATCCGCTCGGCCAGCCTCTCCTCGGCTCAAATCTCAAATGTTTGGAAGTCAGTGTTGTTCAAACCTATTCTCTCCAGCTTTGTTCAAACCTATTCTCTCCAGCTTTGTTCAAACATGTTCTCTCCAGTTTAGTTGAAACACACCCTCTCCAGTTTTGTTCAAACATGTTCTCTCCAGTTTAGTTGAAACACATCCTCTCCAGTTTTGTTCAAACATGTTCTCTTCACGTTTATTCAAACCTATTCTCTCCAGCTTTGTTCAAACCTATTCTCTCCAGTTTTGTTCAAACATGTTCTCTCCAGTTTTGTTCAAACATGTTCTCTCCAGTTTTGTTCAAACATGTTCTCTCCAGTTTTGTTCAAACATATTCTCTCCAGTTTTGTTCAAACATGTTCTCTCCAGTTTTGTTCAAACACATTTTCCCCAGTTTAGTTGAAACACATCCTCTCCAGTTTTGTTGACACATACTGTCTCCAGTTTTCATTACTTTTGTTAACATAGAAACGTTAAGTGCATATTCTTTACATGACGTCGCAGTCAAACCTAGTATTTTTGACAGATTTCTTGGCAAGTTTATGTTCAATGATTGGCATATACAAGTGATGAATTCCGTTTTAAGTTTCCACGTAAACGCTTCTATGCCAAATTGCAAGGGAGAGTTTATTCGCAGATGGGGCCCTGGAACATGTATTACTAACATGTATTCACTAACCCTAATCTCAACCCTAACTTAATACATTATACTGGCCCCCAACAATATGCCAGTTTGTACTGCTCTCTAATATAGAAGATATAGACGTCACGTGACCAGAACGGTCTGCGAATAAACACTTGCAAATTGCAAAGCTGCAAATTTCAAATCTGCACACTCGGTCCTGAGGATTTTCAAACGAATCTTTTCCGAGTTGTGAATCTGAATAATGCAGACATAAACAATAGGCTGGACAATTTACTGCCTGGCACATTTCACTGGAACTCGTCGGGTGCATACTGTTCGTCCCATACATCAGTCAGTGCTTTTTTTGTGCGTTACTAATAAGAAAAAAAAATAAAAAAATACACACACACACACGCACGCACACGCACAAGTACATCTACCTGTTTCCGGCCCTTTCTTTTCCAGACAGACATGAAATAACGTCTTGTATATCCTAAGGTAACTGAGCTACTAACTCTAAATTATTAAGTAAACATGCGTGACCTGGGAATTGGAGCCCGAGTCAGTTTAAGCAAAAATCCCCACCCTAAAGGAAATTCGAACACAGGAGCATCACACCCAGCAGGGAAGCGTTTCTTGTAGACAATGGTCACACGCATGTCACAGTTGTTTCCTAAACTATTTATCGTCACACAGTTATTACGTTAACAACGGTTTATCTAGACCAGTGGTTCTCAACCGGTGGGGAATTCCCCCCCCCCCCCAGGGGGGAATTTTGGGGTTTCCGGGGGGGGGGGAATGAAGATTATTTCAAGATCGCGTTAATACAAGAACCGATTACTTGATCTTGTTTTTCCTTTCATACTTTACGCTTCTGTGCGCATCACCCTTCTGAAATTCATTTGATAACGTAAGTAGGTCCGCAAATCACATTTTATGTACATGTCTAGACTTGTTTTAGTATGTGCTATTACATTTAGCTTCAATTATTACGTATACTGTGTAGGGGCAGGGGAAAATTTTTAGGGAGGAAATACAAAAGGGGGGAATGACGTTCTAAAAATATGGTAAGGGAGGGGGGGGGGAATGATGTCCTAAAAATATGGTGAGGGGGAGGGGGAATGACGTCCTAAAATTATGGTGAAGGGGGGAACGGACCAAAAAAGGTTGAGAACCACTGATCTAGACAATGGTCACATTAATGCCACAGTTGCTTCCTAAACTATTTATCGTCACACAGTTATTACGTTAACATCAGTTTATCTAGACAATGGTCACATTAATGTAACAGTTGCTTCCTAAACTCTTTCCCGTCACACAGTTATTACGTTACCATCAGTTTATCAAGGCAATGGTCACATTAATGTAACAGTTGCTTCCTAAACTCTTTCCCGTCACACAGTTATTACGTTACCATCAGTTTATCAAGGCAATGGTCACATTAATGTCCCAGGTGATTCCTAAACTCTTTCTCGTCACAAAGTTATTACGTTAACGTCGGTTTATCAAGGCAATGGTCACATTAATATCCCAGTTGCTTCCTAAACTCTTTCTCGACACACAATTACTAAGTTAACGATTTATCTAGACAATGTGGACATTAATGTCACAGTTGCTCCCTAAACGCTTTCTTGTCACACAGTTATTAAGTTAACGCCGGTTTATCTAGACAAGTGTCACGCTAAAGTACCATCTTTTGGCGCTTCTTACAATCTATTCCATGTTAGTGATCATGTCTGTTCACAGCCGTCTCTCGTGTATACTGTCACACATTTCTGATGATTTTTTTCCCCTCTGGCATGATCTCGAACTGTCCAACATCTTCTCTCTTAGTCTCCCGCCGCCTCTCATCCCCTGGAACTTTTCCGTTGTCACCATTTAACCAGCTTTTGGATATCAGCATGGCAGAATAGATAAGAGCATTCGTTCTTAAATACTCGGTGTGTTGATGGCGAGGTAGCGGGTTCAATCCCTAAACTGGTCAGTTATACTAAAATGTTGACTTCTCGTCCTTGACTTCTTTACGTTAATTACAAGTAACTCTGAAGTCGGAGTGGGTTCGCCTGATGACAAGGCGAAATAGGGAAAAAGCTAATCTACACACACAAATCAGTCTTGCGCACTAGAAGTAGTAACACGTGTATGGACTATGCTTGAGCGCAAAAATAAAAAAAAAAATGCTTTTCCCTTCTCATGATATGAACAAAGAATGAGAACTGTATCTTTTGGCACAAAATGTGATAACATCCTTGAAGTAGTGTTCTTGATCAGATATCCCACCTACCGCACTACTTGAAATTGTTAACTCTACACTCACAATTACAATCAAAACAATATTGTGAAGTTTCATTACGCATGAACTAATCAGTCTATGTGTGCACATCATGCCTCACACTCAGCAATCTCGTCCACCAGTTCATCAGGAGGTCTTAACTCCACTTGAAAGTTGTGACTCTTTCCATCAGCTTTTAGTTTCTTGGCGTACAAGTTGAAGGCCGCTCCGAGCGAGAGCGCCATCTTGCGCCCGCTGTGAGCCGAGTCGCAGAAGAAAGCATGGCAGGTGGCGGATCTCATTTGCCAAGACAGCGACCTGACCACGATGCAGGTGAACACTCGCCAGTACTTGATGTCCTGCACGCCGTACGAGATGAAGTCGATGGGGATTAGACCCAGCGGTGCCGCGCTCTTCACCTTGTTGCTCTGGTGTTCTCTGACTTCCAAGCCTTTGCCGGACACGATGACGTAGAGGAGTGGCAGTGTGACCTGGTGATGGGTGACACAGAGTCATATAGTTAACAGCGTGATGATAATACTAGTAAGTTAATAACAATAATAATAATAATAATAATAATAATAATAATAATAATAATAATAAAAACACCATTCTCTCCTACAACCACCTTTTCAAACTCCCCTCCTCTTCCTTATCCTCCTCCTTTACATCCCCCTCCTACTCCATACTTCTTTTTCTTCTCATTTTCCTCTTTCTCCTCACCTCCCCTTCTTCTTTTCCTCCTTCTCTTTCTTCTTCTGCTTCACCTTCCTTTCTCCTCCTCCTCTTCTTCCTCCCACTCCTCCTCCTCCATCCTCCTCATACTTGTTCCTCCCCCTCCTCGTCCTTCTTCATCTTCACATCCTACTCTTTCTCCTCCTCCTCTTCCTCCTCCTCACCCTTCTTCTTTCTCTTCTTCCACAAATGCAGAGCCGATACACTACCATTATCATTATGTGCCATGCCCCGATACACTACCATTATCATTATGTGCCATGCCGATAAGCGTTGGTGGCCATGGTTCGTCACCTCCTATGACCACCAGCACCTTAGATCAACTCTGTGTTCGTGTCCGATCATGCCATGTTGCCAAGTAATTTCCATATTTATCTCTCGGCCTACCACTTGATTCCCCCCCCCCCCCCAAAAAAAAAAATCTTTCCAGTTGTAAATAATCTTTCTGATTTATTCATACTAATAACTTGCTTAACACATCTTAATTGTCAACGCCTATTTCTTTAACTAGGTTACGGTTTTAATTTACTTCTGCTAGGATTTGCTGATTGGCTTTTCTGTCTGTCCATGGTATTCTTTGCTGTTTCCTCAGAAATCACACGTATGTCATGCCGTTTCCTTTATCGGCCTTGTAAAAGATTCTTTGAGACAGTATGTCACAATAATAGTAATAATGATAACAATTATAACGAGTATGATGCACATGAAGACAATGGTGTCTGTGTAGATGGTTACCAGGATTTTATTTTCCTGTTTTGGCATTCGCTCGCTTTGACCTCAAGCGTAGTCAATACCTGTACTACTACGTCTAGTGCGATGAAGTGAGTTTTGCTTGTGAATTAGCTTTCCCTATTACCAGTGTCCCTCGTCATAAGGCGAACCTACTCCGACTTCAGAGCTACTTGTAATTTGCGTCCTAAAGTCAAGGACGAAAGGTCAACATTTTAGTCCAGCTGTCCGGTCTAGGAGTTGAACCCGTTACCTCGGCATCAACACACGGGAAGTTTAAGAGCGAGCGCTCTTATCTACCTCTGGTGGACATGATGTTGCTAATGATGATGGTTAACGGCTGAGATGATGACGACGCCGAAGAGATTTAATAGACCCACGTCATATTTGAACTCACCTCTTCCTTGGCGTCGAACTTAGACCTAACCTGCTGCACCATCTCGTCAACAGGCTTGCGGACGTGCTGCAGTCCGCTGACACCAGGCACCTCTCTATGACCTAGATACTTGACGACAAACACCTGGGGAAGTTTGTCAACCACAACCTTGGAGAACTCTGACCTGTGAGGGAGGAGGTAAAATGTTAGCTGAATGTTCTTTACAGAACGTTGCCATCAACCACAACATTTATTGGCTGTTTGTTAAACATTTATGTGATTTATAAGTTGCCATTGCTTTCTGAACGGCAGAGCCTCATATCACCGAAACAAACGCAAAGCGGTCTGCTTTCAAATCGTCCGCGGCTGATTTCAAATCCTCGACTGGGTATGAGGGAACACAGTGAAATGCAGTTTCACTATTCCATAACCCACAGTGCCGGGAGGAAAGACACATCTTCATCATCGTCATCTTCAATCCCATAAGTCGGAGTGGGTTCGTCTGATAACGAGGGACACAGATAAATCTAATCCATGCGCAAAAATCAGTCCAGGGCACTAGACGTAGTAGAATACGAATGGACTATGATTGAATATGCGAGCGAACAAAAACAAAATCATTATCGATTTATTTGTTTTTTTTCCCCCCGGGATTTAAGATTTAAACATTGAGCACAACCCACTACTGGCAACGCTGATCGTATTCCGGTACGAACATAAGGCCTTGTCCACGTCAGTTTGGAAGCACTAGACTCGAGTTTCTCTCTCGTTTGAGCTCGTCAGTAGTGCATAACCTTGACTGGACCCGGGATCGAACCCGGATCATTGGCATGTGACGCGGGTGTGTAACCACTAAACCACGTGGCACGCGCTATTCGCGACCAAATTTTCACACAAGGACAAGGCCTTAGGTTCGTACCGGAATATGATCAGCGTTGCCAGTAGTGGGTTGTGCTCAATGTTTAAAATCGCTATCTTCCACTTGTGCATTCAAGCGTCGTGGGAAGGAATAATTGACGCTTCAGCGCCCGATAGGTGGCACTGGGCAGTGGCATTCCGGGTGGTTGTACAATGTCTTTGATGTCGTCAATCCATCTTCTTCTCATACGTTCTCTTGCTCTCGTAGCAGATCGTCTGCGCAAGTGGTGATAGTTATTTGGCGTTGCATTCTAACGAGATGACCAAACCATTTGATCTTCTGACTTTCAGTATATGTGGCACAGGGTGTTGATCCCACTGTCTTTCTGATGGTGTTGATCCCACTGTCTTTCTGATAACATCATTTCTTATTCGGCCTCGGAGAGTTAAACTGGTAGCTCTTCTCAAGCATGTCATCTGATAGATGTTGGTTTTGTGTAAATGTGATTTGGATAATGTCCAAGTTTGACATAGTGTTGGTTCGAGTAATCTTCTTCTTCTTTCGTTCGCCTGAATTATGTTTATAACTGCAATGTTGTCTCTTGTATGAATCTAATAGTCTTTTTTAGTTCACTCAGCGGTCCATAGAGTTTATCTTCCACTGTTGTCTCTCTAGGCCAGAATAATCTTTTGCGGGCATAGGTGTATTTGGATGTTTCAGTATGGGTGATAGTTGATTGCATAATTTCACGTGCTTGTTGACATCAGATTTCGATTTCTCTGTCTATTCTGCCATCCTGTGTGAACACGATTCTAAGATATTTGAATTCTTTAACTTATTTCAGAGACGTGCTATTTATCAGTATTCTGTAGTTCAGTTCAGTTCAGTTGCGGTTCCAACATCACAGCAACGGGTCGTCCCCATTATGCTCCATTCCTGTGCCAGTGAATATCACATACCATGTTCCTCATTGCCTCATGTGAAAAGTGGAAAAGACAGGAGTCTCGACAAACAGCCCGCTCAAGCACACTATGCATAATGCCGCCACAGGAATGTGACCACAAAAGTCCTCCACGCAACATTCACCCTCGATGGAAGTGGCAGTCACTTTCCCAATCAGATGTTCACCTACAAAGTCTTGATATTTCTAGATGTTAATGTTCCGTTTCTAGATGTTTTCTAGCCAGCCGCGCCATTTTATTTCCGAAATGCAGTTCACGCAACAAAACAACCTCGGACAGATGTAAAAACGTTCACTATACATAATGCCGTCGTCAGAATGCCAACACACAAGTCCTCTACGAAACATGCAGTTCATCCTTGATGGAAGCAACAGTCACTATCCCAACCAGATGTTAGCCTACAAAGTCTCGATATTTATAGATGATGTTGTTCCGTTTCTAGATGTTTTCTAGCCAGTCACGCCATTTTTTTCCCCTCCGAAATGTAGTTCACGCAACAAAACAACCTCGAACAGTTGTTTAAAAAAAAAAACCAAAAAACATTTCACTGTACATAATGCCGTTGCCAGAATGCCAACACAAAAGCCCTCTACGAAAATACAGTGCATCGTCGATGAAAACAATGCAAAAAAAAAAAAAAAAAACCCGGTCACTTCTGCGTCACAAGCCGCCATGCATGCAGATATTTCTAGATGTTGTTGTTCCGTTTCTAGATGTTTTATAGCCAGCTACGCCATTTTCCAAACATGCAGTTCACGCCACAACACCTCGGATATATGTAAAAAAACAAACAACTTCACTTTACATTATGCCGTCTCAAGAATGCCAAAAACAACAGTCCTACACGAAATACAGTTCATCGTCAAAGGAAGCGGCAGTCAATCAGAAGACCAACAGCCACACATTACTGCATAAGGCACAAAAACCGGTCAATTCTGGGACACAGCCAGCCGCCATTGCTCTGAACATGCAGTTCACGCTCCACAAACTCGGGCAGAATTAAAAGCATTTCACACGAAATTCACAGCTCACAGCGTCGCGCCACGCACTTACTCAATAGCATGGTGACAGAACCATAAACTACCAATCCAACATGAGAAAAATGCGAATGCGAATGCAAACGGTGGCCTCGAGTATAAACACTCCAAAGGAAATGCGAATGCGAATGCAAACGGTGGCCTCGAGTATAAACACTCCAAAGGCCTTAACCGTTTCACTGCCTATCCTCCATGTTCGTGACCGGAAGTGCCAGTATTCTTAGTGGACCAAAAGATCTGCTAACCTTCATTACTTCAGCTTTGGTTGTATTTATATTTATATTGTAATGGAGGAAAGAGTAGATTGTATTACTGCAGCTAATTCACATGTTTCAATAGCAATCAATATTGTTTAATGTATTTCTACAATCTTTCCCATTGCAACATTCGCCCGTGAGACCTGGACACTTACTAAACAAGCTGAACAGAGCATAAATGCATTTGAATATAAATGTTATAGACGAGTTCTACGAATATCTTGGGTAAAGAAAAGAACAAATGCAGCCATACTTCAAGAGCTGAATATTGAAGAAGGTTGGCTATTAAAGACGATAAAACAAAGAAAATTGATATATTTTGGTCACTTGAAACGTCACGAAAGTTTGGATAGAACAATAATGGAGGGTTATATGCCTGGGAAGAGAGGAAGAGGAAGGCTAAAGAGAAGATGGGTGCAGGATGTAGCGGATAATCTCCAGATAGGTGTATCGGACGCGGGACATCTTGCTTGTGATCGAGAGGTTTTCCGGAAGGTTGCTATGGGAGCGAGGTTCTGCAAAGGACATGTTACTGAACCTCATCTCATCTCATGTCATCTCATCTCATCTCATCATGTTCATCTTGTACCTTGCTGTGTCGAGGTGAAGTATAAACATCGTGAAAGTTCCCGATTATGGTCTTCATGTATCGATATTCCCATGGACTCTGCTATTCCCTCCGTCCAAAGTTTACGTGGTTGGCCTCTTCCTCTGTTTCATCTGGTCTGTACATCATTGCTCGTTGTGGTATGCTGTTGAATGGTAACCTACTTGCATGGCAAAACCATTTGACTTGCTGCTTTCTAATAAAATCTAGTGCTGCTATAACCCCCACTTCATTTCTGATCTTATCTCTTCTTGTTGTTACTGAACGAATGAATGAATTCCTACACACGTTGAGGGCTGGGAGATTAGGCCACCGTTTTAATTTAAGAATGACTTAAAGGATTATGGTTGTGTTGTAGATAGAATACACACATTTACGAAGGAATGAAAGGAAATCAATCATGAAGGTGTAGTAGATAGCATACACAAATTTACGAAGGAATGAAAGGCAATCTATCATGAAGGTGTAGTTAATAGCATACACACATTTACGAAGGAATGAAAGGAAATCGACATGATTGTGTGGTAGATGGTATAAGGTGTTAAGCAACAGACCCTGTGTGGTCAACTATCGTCCGTGTATATCACACAACTCGTCATGTGTTACTGTATCTGTCACGTCTTTTTCCACCAGAAGACCACCCCTGACCCTCCCTTTCTGTGTCACTCTAGTTTCTACTCAGGACACTCCCAAGTGAAGGTGACAAGAGTCATTGGACAGTACACGCCCCAACTCAGTCTGACCATCTCTGCTTTCCGTTGCCATAGCTACAACAAATATATACTTTATGCTCATCTATTTTTACATATTTAGATTTTACTGATCACACCGAGAGACCAGTAACCGCCAGAACAGGATAATATGTGTTCTGTATATGTACTACTACTACTACTACTACTACTACTACTACTACTACTACTACTACTACTACTACTACTACTACTACTACTACTACTACTACTACTACTACTACTACTACTACTACTACTACTACTACTACTACTACTACTACTACTACTACTACTACTACTACTACTACTACTACTACTACTACTACTACTACTACTACTACTACTACTACTACTACTACTACTACTACTACTACTACTACTACTACTACTACTACTACTACTACTACTACTACTACTACTACTACTACTACTACTACTACTACTACTACTACTACTACTACTACTACTACTACTACTACTACTACTACTACTACTACTACTACTACTACTACTACTACTACTACTACTACTACTACTACTACTACTACTACTACTACTACTACTACTACTACTACTACTACTACTACTACTACTACTACTACTACTACTACTACTACTACTACTACTACTACTACTACTACTACTACTACTACTACTACTACTACTACTACTACTACTACTACTACTACTACTACTACTACTACTACTACTACTACTACTACTACTACTACTACTACTACTACTACTACTACTACTACTACTACTACTACTACTACTACTACTACTACTACTACTACTACTACTACTACTACTACTACTACTACTACTACTACTACTACTACTACTACTACTACTACTACTACTACTACTACTACTACTACTACTACTACTACTACTACTACTACTACTACTACTACTACTACTACTACTACTACTACTACTACTACTACTACTACTACTACTACTACTACTACTACTACTACTACTACTACTACTACTACTACTACTACTACTACTACTACTACTACTACTACTACTACTACTACTACTACTACTACTACTACTACTACTACTACTACTACTACTACTACTACTACTACTACTACTACTACTACTACTACTACTACTACTACTACTACTACTACTACTACTACTACTACTACTACTACTACTACTACTACTACTACTACTACTACTACTACTACTACTACTACTACTACTACTACTACTACTACTACTACTACTACTACTACTACTACTACTACTACTACTACTACTACTACTACTACTACTACTACTACTACTACTACTACTACTACTACTACTACTACTACTACTACTACTACTACTACTACTACTACTACTACTACTACTACTACTACTACTACTACTACTACTACTACTACTACTACTACTACTACTACTACTACTACTACTACTACTACTACTACTACTACTACTACTACTACTACTACTACTACTACTACTACTACTACTACTACTACTACTACTACTACTACTACTACTACTACTACTACTACTACTACTACTACTACTACTACTACTACTACTACTACTACTACTACTACTACTACTACTACTACTACTACTACTACTACTACTACTACTACTACTACTACTACTACTACTACTACTACTACTACTACTACTACTACTACTACTACTACTACTACTACTACTACTACTACTACTACTACTACTACTACTACTACTACTACTACTACTACTACTACTACTACTACTACTACTACTACTACTACTACTACTACTACTACTACTACTACTACTACTACTACTACTACTACTACTACTACTACTACTACTACTACTACTACTACTACTACTACTACTACTACTACTACTACTACTACTACTACTACTACTACTACTACTACTACTACTACTACTACTACTGGCACCTTGCCATCTTGACAGACAATAGTTTGTTACATTGTTCTTCCAAAAAAAAAAAAAAAAAGGCATAATAATCTCTTCATAGCACAAAGCCTGGGCTGAATTGTAGAGACCATGTGTTGTCCATGCAGCATGATCCCCCTCTCAGCCTGCCTAGTTTACTCCAGATGAAAGGCAACAGCAATACATCAGGAACAAGACAAGCTGCAGAAGCTGCCGGATCAGAAACGCATTGCTCTAACTGTCCGCCTGTCTGAGCTTCGATTCTAGACCAGTTGCCGACCAAGGCTTAGGGCCTGGTCTGCCCTGCCATGACATTTATTCTTTAGGTTCCTCGCACTAGGGTAGGGCTTGTATCCTCCCAACTGCGATCCTTCGTCCGACTCCGTTGGCGCAATGTGGGGTGTCGGGTTTGGTGAGCGCCACCCAACATTGGCGCTGACAGAAATCAAGTAATTCCGTCTACTGTCATACGGTAGCTGAACCATATCTCACTTAAAGCTGTTAAATGTATGTACTCCACTGTCATTCTATGCATAATGTAGCAAATATCTTAAGTTGGATCTAGACATCAGGGCGACTTCTGGTAAGGATGTTGGCACCAGAAGAGCAGAAATGTCACCGGAAAGGTTAGAGGGTTCGAGTCCCATAAGAGGTGGATTTTAAACATTGACCTGTGATCTGAGGTCGACCCAGACAAAATGGGTTCAAGGAAATGTCTGGGAAAAGGCAGCTAGCGCAATAATGACCATATCGTCTAGTGAGTGCCGAGTGGTCAATGCAAATGTGGATGTGTCACAATATGCTCAACGCACGTTAAGGCGCGTAATTTGGCATTTTACTTTACTTATTTACTTATTGGCAAAACAAACACACACAGTAGGGGAGAGAACACAAGCGAGTTGTGTTTGCTTTTTGACATAATTCTCTCCCTTTGTGAGATTTTAGCTTCAATTTTTTTAAACTATCTTTAAAAGGTGTAAATGCGAAGAGGATGGACATCATTGGACCGGGTTTTATCCCACATGACTTTGTCTCTGTCCGAGGCAGGCGGCGTAACTACTTCATCACGGATACTCCATAGCAGGGAGAGAACACTGTTGAGTTGCGTTTGCCTTTGACATGATTATTTCCCCCTTGTGAGACTTGGCCTCAATTGTTATACTGTATCGGGTGTCCTCTGATGTGTACTTCATTATTTCACTAATATGAGTGCCAAACAGCGCCTGTTATTTAATTTATGATGATATTTCAATGACCCTACCAGCTCCACAATAATTGTTATTTCACTGTAATATCAGCTACAAGTGTAACGATGAGGAAGCCGCGTATACAAAAGGGCGATCTGACCAGGGTTCGATTCTCGGGCTCGTCATTCGCTGCGAGAGGCAAAGACTGATCACCAATTCACCCTAAACTCCGGCCGACATAATGTGGTGATCCTAGCGCATCAAGGACTCATGGCAGGATCCTGTTTGTGTACCTTTTTCAAGCTACATGAGGCGGTTGTGGTTATTTTTGTTCTCACCTTCTTTTGTGATAGCGCATGCAAAACTAGGAATGTCATCATCATCATCACCTCCTCTCAGTGACCACCTAGAAATGTAACGTACAAAAATGGAAAATCAAGACAGAAAATTGGCTGCACTCACTTGAAACTGGATTTTTTGCTGGATTTATCAAACTTTGTTAATCTCCTGAGCAGTTTAAATGGGTTTTTGCTCCGCGACGGGGAGGAACTCTTCTTGCTTCCCAAACTGTCTGTATCGGAAGTAGTGTTAGAAAGCTCTTTGCCCTTTTTCTTTTTGGAACCTTTCACTTCCGGTTTTAAATGTACATTCGGTTTTTCATCTGTGGATTTTAACGATGAACTATCATTAAGTGACTTTGTTTTGTCTCCGTTGTTAATGTCTGATGTTAGTTTTGAACTGTCATCGCTGTTGCCTTCTTCAAGTTCATCTGCTTCTCGGAAACTGCTGGAGTTTGAGGCAGTGTCCGAGTCTCTTGGAGTAGAGTCTGCTGAGTCGAGGTTCAGATCCACGTCCGGCTCAATGCTGAAGTCGTTCTCAAATTTGTCTGTAATTTCTTGAAGACTGGTGTCGTGCTGTATAACCGTGTCGGCTGTTGAATCTTCGTCAGGGATTGAAGCATCACCAGGATGGTTGTCCTGGGCCGACATATTGTCCTAGTTTAGTGACCGACAATTGACACACCTGGCGAAAAAGGAGTACCGTAAGTAACTTTAGTCAATGATCGATCTAATTGTTTGGAAATGCAACTCCGAATTAACAGCTAATGATCATGCTGTGATTGTACGGATGCTTCATAATGATTCACCGTTCAGAATCCACCGTTCAGAAAGCAATGGCAAACTACTGAACGTAACACTTGCCTAGTATATCAACAGCAGCTGAAAATGCTGGTGTTGACTGCAACGTCCCGTAAGGGATACGCAAAAAAAAAAAAAAAAATTCATAATGATAGATCTTTGATGATGATGATTATGTCAATGGTGATGCTGTTGGTGATAGTGATTAAGATTATACTGATGATGGCGATGACGATGTCGATGATGTTTGATAGTGATGACATTTTAAGGGGATATCTATGATAATGATGATGGTAATAATAATGATGCGGATGTTCGCTGTGTTTGATATGAATGGTGTTTTATCGACATAATAATGATGATGACGATTATGATGATAATGGTGATAACAGTAGTGAAGATGATGATGATGATGATTATGCTGATGGTGATGATGATGATGATGATGATGATGATGATGATGATGATGATGATAATAACACTTTAATTACTAGCACCTTGCAATCTTAACAGACGATAGTTTGTTCCATTGTGCTTTAAAAAAAAGACATAATAACTACAACCCATGGCGGGGACCAGGGATAGAGTTATACCTCTCCATAGCTCAAACCTGGGCTGAATTTAGAGACCATGTGTTGCCTATACAGCACGGTCCCTCTCTCGGCCTGCCTAGTTTACTCCAGATGAAAGGTAACACCAATACGCCTGGAACAAGACAAGCTGCAGAAGCTGCCATATCAGCAAAGCAGTGCTATAAATGTCCGCCTGTAGGAGCGTCTATCCTAGTCCAGTTGCTGACCGAAGCTTACAGACTGTCCTGTCTTTAGATTGCATTTCCCCATGATTTTAACATTAGTAACGATGGTGGTGCACTGCCGTACGGTCAAAACACCACGTGATGTGGAGTAGATTAATTTACTTATTGAATGGTCTGGCAAATGATGAGTTAATATGTAATATGGAGGTCAGCATGGCCGAGTGGATAAAGCCCTCGCTCTTAAATTTCTGGTATGCTGATGCCGGGGTAGAGGGTTCAACCCCCACACGGGTCATTTGGATTAGAATGTTGACGTCTCAACCTTGACTTGGGGATGTAAATTACAAGTACCTCAGAAGTTGGAGTTGGTTTGCCTGATGTCGAGGGACTCTGGTAATAGGGAAAGCTATTCCACACTCCAAAAAAAACAAACAAACAGTTCAGTGGACTAGAATTAGTATCACGTGAATGGACTATGCTTGAGGTCAAAGCGAGCGAACATACACAAACAATGTAATATAAACTGTATTTGCGTTTAGGAACATGGCATCTGTAATTTTGTCGTATGTTATGAGTGTTTGCGTGAGTCACAAAGATGGTATTGCTTTCACACATCAACGGTGTGCTGTCCCTTCAGGTCCACTAGACCGTTTGTTCCTTTAGATAATTCTTGCTGCAGTAGCTATCTGTTCCTGTCTGCAGGCATGTCCTTGTTTGTGTATTGTGGTCGAGAAGAATGGGTTGTCTGACGACCAAAGCAGGAACAAGTTCACAAAATGCCATTCTACCTGTCAGGGCGGTGAAGCTGGTATCTTGGCGATCCTGTTTGTTCATGTCAGATATGTTTGCGTTTGTTTAGTGTTGTGCAGGTAATTACTCTCTCTCCCTCCCAGTCTCTCTCTCTGTGTCTGTCTTTCTTTCTGTCTCTCTGTCTATCTCTATCGCTTTCTGATCCATCTGCCTGCCTGCCTGCCTGCCTGTCTGTTTGTCTGCCTGTCTGTCTGTGTGCCTCTCTTCCTCTCGATGTCTATCTTTCTGTGTATTTCTCTGCATGTGTCTCCTTCTGCCTCTCTCGCTACACCCCTCTCTCGGACACTTTCACTCTACTTCTCTCTATCTATGTTGTTCTCTTAGTCTCTCTCTCTCTCTCTCTCTCTCTCTCTCTCTCTCTCTCTCTCTCTCTCTCTCGCTCTCGCTCTCTGTTTCTCTCTCTTTCTGTCTGTGTCTGACTCCATGTATATTTCTACATGTGTGTCTCTCACTGTCTTTCACAGTCTGTCTCTCTTTGTCTATCACTCCTCTGCCTCTCACTCACCCCGAGGAATTCTTTCTGTCGGAAAGAACTGAATATAATAACTTCTACGGCATCCCAATGGTAGAATGTATCATTATTGTGTGTGTGTGTGTGTGTGTGTGTGTGTGTGTGTGTGTGTGTGTGTGTGTGTGTGTGTGTGTGTGTGTGTGTGTGTGTGTGTGTGTGTGTGTGTGTGTGTGTGTGTGTGTGTGTGTGTGTGTGTGTGTGTGTGTGTGTGTGTGTGTGTGTGTGTGTGTGTGTGTGTGTGTGTGTGTGTGTGTGTGTGTGTGTGTGTGTGTGTGTGTGTGTGTGTGTGTGTGTGTGTGTGTGTGTGTGTGTGTGTGTGTGTGTGTGTGTGTGTGTGTGTGTGTGTGTGTGTGTGTGTGTGTTTTTTTTTTTTTTGGTTTTTTTTTTGTTTTTTTTGTTTGTTTGTTTGTTTTTTTGGCCCCAATATAAACATCAATTTTTCAGTAACCAACTGAGGGAAAATTATGAGATTTAGTATATAACCTTATCACTATGTCCACCCAACAAAAAAATTTTTTGTTCTGGAGATTTTACAGCAGATTTCAAAGTTTATATGCGGTATATAATTTACTGGGTCTGAGATGAAATTCATAATTTTAAATGTATTACAGTGTAGCCAGACAATCAGCGCTCAATGTTGAATATTGTATGTGTTTTGAAGGGATTGGTCTTATGCCAACTCCCCGCGTTGTTCAAACTAGGACTGCTCTGAGGTGTCTCAAAATGTGGGTTATTTCATGACACCTGATTAATATATATATATATATATATATATATATATATATATATATATATATATATATATATATATATATATATATATATATATATATATATATACATAATATCTTACCACTTATCGCTAACATTGAAATGTGTGAATATTTTTCAATGGGATTTAATGCGAAATTGTACACTTCAAAGAATCGCTACGAAGTTGTACACATATTTTTGTCAAGAAGCTGATCGCAGGAAACTGTTTTATACTATTACAAATTCCGAAAAAAGAACAGTGCATGCATTGGGTTTGAGTCGATGGGTGCAAAAATCTGGAATTAAACACCACGCAATAACAAAACGGTAGGTAGAAAGATTATTGTAGACAGCTTTGACAAAGATGTCACAAGGCGAGCTATTATAAAAATGCTTTTAAAAGTCGCTTAAAATTCGACAGGGTCGACTTCATTGCACCGGGTTCTATCCCATATGGCTCGGTCTCTTTCCGCAGCGTGGAAAGCATCGCACAAAGCACGAACTCCGCAGCTCTAGCGACGACCCACAACAGTCTCCGAAAAATTTAACTCGTGAACCGAAGGATGCGGCCTGGAATCGAACCCACGACCTTTGGAGCCCAAGTCAAAAGGCTTGACCACTTCGCCACGGAGACTCCAACAATTATAAAAATTTTGGATTTTATATCCAGAATTATCCAGCATTATAAAAATGCTGGATGCCAAAGAAACAGTGACTGTAAGAAAACTTAGGGTTTGGTTCAGAAAGAACAATAACATAGAGCTATCCAAAACAACTTTGTGGAAAATTATAAGGACATTATCTTCACTATTTGAAAGTACAAGGTCGGTAGAAATAATCTTTGCGAGCAACCGCATTTAGGAGCCATGAGAAGCAGATACCTACGTGAAATAAGGGAAATGCGCAAAGAAAATTATGGCATAGTGTGTTTGGATTAAATGTGGATCAATGCGCACCACACAAGTGATAAGGAATGGCAATCAGTGGATGGACAGATAAAGCGATATGTGCCCAGTAGTATAGGACAGCTTTTGGTCATGGCCCATGCTGGTAATACGCATAATGGCTTACAACAGAATGCTGGGTTCGTGTTCGTATCAAAGCATGCAGACAATATGGATTATCATAATAAGATGAATGGTAATGTATTTAGAGATTGGCTCGAGAATACTGTGCTTCCATCCCTAGATAGACCGCCGTGTCCAATTATGGACAATGTATGATATCAATGTTGTTGCCCAAGAAGACAAAATAACTACAGCATCGAGCACAAAGGAGGCAATAAAGATATGACTCCGAATGGAAAACATACCATTTCCAGAAACGTATTTCTAGCTAGAATTGTTGTCCCTTGTAAAACAGACGCCAAAAAGCAAGAAATATCATATCGACAAGTTGATAGAAGAGCATCGTCATGGCTGCTTGAGACTTCAGCCGTACCATTCTCATTTTAACCCTATAGAACTTGTGTGAGCTAAAATTAAAGGACAGGTGACAGCTGACAATACTATATTCAAATTGTCTGACGTCTGGATACTAATCCAGTCCGCGCTATTAAATATTGATAAAGGTTACTGGAAAAATGTGAGGACCATGTGTTGAAAGAGGAAGAGGATTATTGGAGAAAGGATGGATTGAATTTTATGCAACCGAGAGCAGTCATCAACCTACTGGAATCGTCCGACACAGATTAAGGTCTGAGCAGATCGCAGACCTTAATCCACGTGCACACCAACTATTTTGCAACAAATATTCAGAAGAATTGCACGCCCTAAACATTACAGCATCAGCATAATGTCAATGGCAACAGTTTGTATTCCAGAGTGATGAATTTTCAATTCCGCAAGCCCTCAGGGGTGACAAACTGTATTGAAAAAAAAAAAAAAAAACCACCCGCCCGCCCGCCCGCCCACACACACACACACACACACACACACAGACAGACAGACACACACACACACACACACACACACACACACACACACACACACACACACACACACACACACACACACACTAATGGCATTGAATACCAACAGAAGAGTAATATTGCGGTGGAAAATGACATATTGTGGCATAACAAGAAACGTGAGAGCAAACACGTTGTCAAATTAGGGGACAACACACGTGCATACGAGTCAATCTATAAACTTCAATGAAAAGAGGACCAACATCTTGGTCGTTAAGAAGAAAGCCGACTACAGAGACACTGACAACTATTTTCATAGTGCAAAACAGGTAATCATGTTCCGTCTCTGAACAGTAAACAGCAGAGTAGACAATATTTCACGAAGACTCAAAGCGGGTCTGTCACCCATGTGTACGTGTTAACAAACTACACAGACAGCTGAACAGATCCGTAAAAATGGAAACATGATGACTAAATTGTGGTATCATATCTGGTCACTCCATACACACATTAACGCACAGCTATTCGGAAGCTTTCAAGAACTAAATATAAAAAGCTAACACGAATACTTGTGTACACATTATTAACCAGCAGCTGAAGAAACAAGGAGGAAATGAAAAAATAAGGTAAGAAATATATTCCTTCTACTTTCCTGTCAATTTACAAATTATTTACCCCATGCCTCTGTAAATTCTCTGTCTTTACTAATATTACACATTGCACCCTTCTCGGGATTCTCCGTGGTGAAGTGGTCAAGCCGTCTGACTCGGGCCCCGAAGGTTGTATGTTCGATTCCAGGCCGCGTCCTTCATTTCACGAGTGCATTTTTTGGAGACTCTCGAGGGTCGTCGCTGGAGGTACGGAGTTCGCGCTTTGTGCGACGCTTTCCGCGCTGCGGAAAGAAAATGAGAAATATGAGATAAAAACCCGGTGCAATGCAGCCGACCCTGTCGATTTTAAGCTACTTCTTTCATTGCACCCACTCCCATACGAATCCGTATACGCCTTGTGTGTCATCTGATTTGGCTGGGCTTTCATTACTGCAACAATTAGTAGATGCGGTTGTTGTACACAGTGAGCAACTGGGGTTAGAATTAAATTGTAAAAAGACTCAGGTTATGGTCGTCAGTAGGAAGGAAGAAGTGCCACAATGTAATATACAAGTAAATGGAAATATTCTTCAACAAGTGAATCGGTACAATTATCTTGGAACAGTTATAACATCTGATGGGATATGCCTTGAAGAGATTAGAACAAGAATCGCCATGGCGAAAGTAGCCTTTGGCAAGATGAAAAACATCTTGACAATTATCAGGTTGTGCATTATAAGTGATAGGTCGTGTGTTTGTGTTTTGTCGTTAGCTATCTGTGTTGTCATTGACAAAGATTCTGAGAATCGAAACGTCTGTGTGTCGTATTGTACGCGTTCGTGTGTATTTTATCTTATTTTATTTTATTATTCATTTTTTTTTATTTATTGAGTGCTTCTGATTTCGGATTTTTCACCTGTATTTCGTGACACGTGGATCTCCTTGTAATGGTATGTGCAACGTTGTGATGTTCAGTACGTTTTTTCTCGCAGGAGTTTAAAATACCTATTTGTTTCCATTTCATATTGTTATATCCTGCTGCAGCCGCTGCTTTTTCTCTCTATGCCATTTCTTTCAGCTGTGTGCCTTATACCAAGTGTCTGGACCAGTATGATGAGCGTGTACATCTGCCATCGTAAGTGTCTGGACCCATAAAAGCCTGTACTACCGACAGACTCCCTGCCCGACATTGTGCGGATCCCGCGACCAGCGAGAATCGGTCCGCCGGAGATTTTGCTCGTCTGATGCGAACAAATCTCCCCATGACAAAATAAGTGCGGATCCCGCGACCACTGAATAAGTAAAGAAACGATAAAAGTATTGGTATTTCAATTGCGCTTGCGCTCCCACCTATACTTCACCCTTCGTGTGTCTTCACAAAGTCGGACTAGAGTCAAGCTCAAGCAGTAGCTCATAGACAAGTAGCATACCACAAAAATATCATAGTCAAATATCAAATAGTCTTCTATCCTCTCTAAAGTTTGAGAAGCACTGAGCTGCAGACATAGAGCAGTCTTATCTCTGTGTATTTCAGGTGCTGGCAAATAGCGAATAAGATCCAGATACCGCGCGCTTCGGTAAAACCGGAATAACTCGTTCTTCACCGGCGTAATCTGTGGTGTAATCTATGGTATAATCTATGTGTCATGACAGACTGACGGAAAGAGCAGTACAAGAGCATGTAATGGTAACGGTGGAGATAATAAGAATAATAATAATATTAATAATAATAATAATAAGATGAGCAGGGGAAGAAGAAGAAGAAGAAGAAGAAGAAGAAGAAGAAGAAGAAGAAGAAGAAGAAGAAGAAGAAGAAGGTTAGAAAATACATTGTGTAATTCAGATAACTAATTATTGTTTTCTAGCTTAATATTCTGCTAACATTAGAAGCATTTTTTCAACTCACCTGAATTTAATCATCAACTGTTAAGTTAACGTTCTTAATCAACGACTCATATATACTAGATTCCATAGAAAACATCCTGTAACGTAACTCATAATTAATTTAAAATTTCACATCGCAGAATATTTACAATTTTAGCTCTTGAAAATTCACATTTCAGTAACTTTCCTACTCACTTGGAATCCGACACCCACTTAAATGTGGTAATCTCAATCTGCGTCATTATCTCTAGCCTGTATAACCCAGTTGTCAAACCCACGTACACTCATGGGGACCAAGTCAAAGATGTGTCCCTAACATGTCACCAGCCCGCACTAGCACGGAATGGCTTTTCAACCAGATCTCAACAGGTAGTTGTCACCGAACTGCACACCCACTCGCCAGGCAACGAAAGACGGGGTTTGCCTTTCTGTGTGTCATTTTGTAACCTATTTCTGGTTTCTATTTATAGACTGACACATTTCTTTCACGTGGCAGATAGTTGTCACTCAGGTATGTATAAGAATAGTCGTAAAACTGCACAGCATCTTGTAGACTTGTCAAGTGACAAAGGATGTGCTTGCAAAGACAGGATACGCCATGGATAGGTTGTAAATAAACTTGAACTATGATCAATAACACACGGTGGGTTAGGCTATCGCGATTATCGGAGCAGAGATTTATAAACAGTGTGACGCGTTAGGAGGGTGCTGCGCAAGTGTGTGGCAGATCTCGCGGGAAGTCCAAAGACAATTAAACATTTAGTTAGACATACTCTTCGAAAAATGAATATAAGTACAGATAAGTCAAGTTATATCAAGTATCGTTTTACACACGTTAGGGTATATAACAGTAATAGTAAGTAAAACATCCCTTTACACGCTATGAAAATTATAGACTATAATAGTAAGTAAAGAATGCCTTTACACACTTTGACACGTATACGTACGGTATAGGGTGTGTAACAGTAATAGTAAGTAAAGCATCCCTTTACACGCTTTGAAAATTATAGGCTATAATAGTAATAGTAAGTAAAGACTGCCTTTACACGATTTGAGAATTTTAGGCTATAATAGTAATAGTAAGTAAAGACTGCATTTACAAACTTTGACACGTATAGTGTATGTAACAGTAATAGTAAGTAAAGAATGCCTTTACACGCTTTGAGACGTATAGAGTATGTAATAGTATTAGTAAGTATGGAATGCCTTTACACGCGTTGAGACGTATACAGTATGTAATAGTATTAGTAAGTATGGAATGCCTTTACACGCTTTGAGACGTATAGAGTATGTAATAGTATTAGTAAGTATGGAATGCCTTTACACGCTTTGAGACGTATAGAGTATGTAATAGTATTAGTAAGTATGGAATGCCTTTACACGCTTTGAGACGTATAGAGTATGTAATAGTATTAGTAAGTATGGAATGCCTTTACACGCTTTGAGACGTATAGAGTATGTAATAGTATTAGTAAGTATGGAATCCCTTTACACGCTTTGAGACGTATAGAGTATGTAATAGTATTAGTAAGTATGGAATGCCTTTACACGCTTTGAGACGTATAGAGTATGTAATAGTATTAGTAAGTATGGAATGCCTTTACACGCTTTCAGACGTATAGAGTATGTAATAGTATTAGTAAGTATGGAATGCCTTTACACGCTTTGAGACGTATAGAGTATGTAATAGTATTAGTAAGTATGGAATGCCTTTACACGCTTTGAGACGTGTAGAGTATGTAATAGTATTAGTAAGTATGGAATGCCTTTACACGCTTTGAGACGTGTAGAGTATGTAATAGTATTAGTAAGTATGGAATGCCTTTACACGCTTTGAGACGTATAGAGTATGTAATAGTATTAGTAAGTATGGAATGCCTTTACACGCTTTGAGACGTATAGAGTATGTAATAGTATTAGTAAGTATGGAATCCCTTTACACGCTTTGAGACGTATAGAGTATGTAATAGTATTAGTAAGTATGGAATCCCTTTACACGCTTTGAGACGTATAGAGTATGTAATAGTATTAGTAAGTATGGAATGCCTTTACACGCTTTGAGACGTATAGAGTATGTAATAGTATTAGTAAGTATGGAATGCCTTTACACGCTTTGAGACGTATAGAGTATGTAATAGTATTAGTAAGTATGGAATGCCTTTACACGCTTTGAGACGTATAGAGTATGTAATAGTATTAGTAAGTATGGAATGCCTTTACACGCTTTGAGACGTATAGAGTATGTAATAGTATTAGTAAGTATGGAATGCCTTTACACGCTTTGAGACGTATAGAGTATGTAATAGTATTAGTAAGTATGGAATGCCTTTACACGCTTTGAGACGTATAGAGTATGTAATAGTATTAGTAAGTATGGAATCCCTTTACACGCTTTGAGACGTATAGAGTATGTAATAGTATTAGTAAGTATGGAATCCCTTTACACGCTTTGAGACGTATAGAGTATGTAATAGTATTAGTAAGTATGGAATGCCTTTACACGCTTTGAGACGTATAGAGTATGTAATAGTATTAGTAAGTATGGAATGCCTTTACACGCTTTCAGACGTATAGAGTATGTAATAGTATTAGTAAGTATGGAATGCCTTTACACGCTTTGAGACGTATAGAGTATGTAATAGTATTAGTAAGTATGGAATGCCTTTACACGCTTTGAGACGTATAGAGTATGTAATAGTATTAGTAAGTATGGAATCCCTTTACACGCTTTGAGACGTATAGAGTATGTAATAGTATTAGTAAGTATGGAATCCCTTTACACGCTTTGAGACGTATAGAGTATGTAATAGTATTATTAAGTATGGAATGCCTTTACACGCTTTGAGACGTATAGAGTATGTAATAGTATTAGTAAGTATGGAATGCCTTTACACGCTTTGATACGTATAGAGTATGTAATAGTATTAGTAAGTATGGAATGCCTTTACACGCTTTGAGACGTATAGAGTATGTAATAGTATTAGTAAGTATGGAATGCCTTTACACGCTTTGAGACGTATAGAGTATGTAATAGTATTAGTAAGTATGGAGTCCCTTTACACGCTTTGAGACGTATAGAGTATGTAATAGTATTAGTAAGTATGGAATGCCTTTACACGCTTTGAGACGTATAGAGTATGTAATAGTATTAGTAAGTATGGAGTCCCTTTACCCGCTTTGAGGCGGGTTGGGTATATGATGCTGACGCCATTTTTGTATAGACCAATCGTCACTCAGTGGGTGACGTGATCAATGCCAAGCCGGTCGCTTTTACTTCTGATGTGATTGCCAGGTACCCATTTTACGCTGGGCCAACCCGGTCAGTAAAAGGACGATTGTAAAATCATCCCAGGGCAATTGTAAAAATATTTCTAGGCAATTTAAAAAAAAAAAAAACTCACTGGACAATTGTAAAATATCCCCGGGCAATTGTAAAAACATCCTTGGGCAATTTTTAAAAAAACATCCAAGGGAAATTGTAAAGAAGATCCCGGGGCAATTGTAAAAATATGACCGGGCAATTGTAAAATACATCCGCTGGAAATTGTAAAACCATCCCTGGGCAATTGTAAAAATATCTCCGGGCAATTTTAAAAACATCCCTGGGCAGTTTTAAAAACATCCCTCGACAATAGTAAAACATCCCAGGGTAATTGTAAATTTAAAAAAAAAAAACATCCCAGGGCAATTGTTTAAAAAAAACACATCCTCGCCTTGATAGATTCAGCGCCAAACAAATAGACTTGGACCAAACAAAAATGGATGGCGGGAAATGGGATGTATGGGTGTGTTACAATTATGACTTAACAGTTGTTAATATGGCAGCAGACGTGTATTATATATTAAATTAAAGCGGGTTGCTTAGACAAAACTACTGTATTTATATTTTAATTGAGAAATAATTTCGACATTGACATTGCGGCTATATATAACCTCATGGCAGATACAGGAAGTCAATGAAGCCGATTAATCGTCTCATGGCAATTAATCAATTAAGAGGCATTCGGAAACATGACCAATGAACCGGAGGGTAGGACTGCTAGCCAGTAGACTACGGAGGTGGAACAGTACATGACGTCATGTCCTTCCGCCTGAGAATAGAATTATATCCCCAGCGCAAATCTATTTTCACATTATTTTATTTAGTTAAGACAAGCGCCTGTAACTCTTGTTTGAGGATTGTGTTGACAGAAGTTAGCGCAGGGAAGCGTGGAATTTGAAACTGGATTCTCACCGTGCGTGCTTTCCTGGCCTGAAACACAAACCATATTATGCCCTACCTGTGTTCTTGTTTTATTAACCGAAACCACAGGTTCTCAAACAATGAAGAGCGCCACAGTGAAAGTTGCGAGTCTGTGGCAAATGTGGCAGGAAGCAGCAGCTGTCATTCAGAATAACACGTTTTCTATAAACAGAATCCAATTCAAAACAATTAATTCATTTAGTGAATGTAAACACAAGGTTAGAGTTAGGGTTAGAGTTAGGGTTAGCCACAAACAAAAGTTTGCACAGCGATAAATTCCACGCAATAAATCGTGCAACCTTTTATTAAAGAATTTAGTGTTTAGGATTCATTTCAATAATATTAATATATACACCTGCTTTTAAAACGCGGTTTGCTTTGTTTCTTTTTACAAATAAATGATCACTTTCATTGTACACAGACACATCTCTAAGAGCTTCAGTCTCCTCCAACAGATCATACATGGAGCTTTCCATGACGGTTCATGAATTCTGTAGCACCAATAACGGTCCACAAATGTGTATACCAGAATGTACACAAGTAAAGCTCACCGATTTACACATATTGAAGAGTTTTGGGCATATTATTTTAGCCACGTATTATTATGGATCAATCTGCACAGGAGGTCTGATCTAACGAGTCTCACAGCGATCACCTTAACTTCCCAAGTCATGACCTGGTATACATTTTAGGTTGGTTCGACCTGGAGATTGGAAAACAAGGGCTGAGCACTATTCACACTTACGGATCAATGCTATGGTGTAGGAGAAGATTGGTGTGTGGGGGGGGGGGGGGGCTGAGCACGTTCTGTGTGAAGGTTATGGAACAGAAAGACAACAGAGAGGAGCCTGCATGATATCGCCGCTTCTGTTGTGGTAGTAGTATAAGTACATATAGTTGTTGTTGTTGCTGTTGTTGTTTTTGTTGTTAGAAATACATATAGCTGTTGTTGTTATTGTGGTAGTAATAGTTTTTATAGTTATAGATGGGGGTCGTAGAAATAATGCTAACAGTAGCATTAATAATAGCTATAGTGTAATAGTAATCTTATGAATGGTAGCAATAGCATTAGTAGCTATTGGAGTAATAATAGTAGTAGTAGTCAGTGCTGCTTCTGGCAGGTGTGCAGTGCGTGCAGGCAGGCAGGCGGTCAAATCCCTAGGGCAGCCGGAGCAGCATCATTATTGTGCACTTTTAAAAATTAAATTATATATATCATTCAATAAGATTTACTAGAATAATCGACAATGCAATGCGAACCTTGCATTGTTAAGAAGTAATACAATAATTTTCTTTTACCCGCACAGTTAGTTTTAAAGCGAAACTATCCTGCTTGTCGTAACTATTGGCGGTTAACAGCTGATGGTATGGTGATAAGGGAGACAAGCCTCACTTGATTCATGCATCAAATAATTAAGTCCAACAGATCGAGAATTGTTGAAATTCATCAGACCGGAGGGAGAAAATGATCCTTACACCTGGCATGAAAAGATGTGGGTGAAATCATAATAACACCTGGCATCATACATGAATGGAAAGTTTAGTATTTACCTAACATTTGTCACAACATTGTGATCATACATTTTTGTTAACATTATCGACGAAATGTAAACATTTTGTCTGCATCGCCTTACAAGTGGGAGGTGCTGAAGCGTAATATGAACAGATTACCACTGATAAGTGATACGTTTATTTCATACAAGCTGGGGAAGTAGAATACAAGTGGTGCCACCTCTGAGATTGCAATTAAGTGAAGTTTTGGACAGTTTAAATGATATAATAGACGGTAATTTCAGGGACGTGAAAACAAATCATATAACTCAATGTTTGTTACATTGAATATTTTAAGTCTATTTGCTCAGTCATTATATTACATGATATTTCGTATTTAAAAAAAAATGATGGTGTATGTAAATATTGCAGTACCTTCAGTCAAACTTACATGAAGCTCATAATGTGTTGAGTAAGCTTGTTACATTTCTATACAGTCAGGTCTTAAGAGACATTTAGAAAATATATTAGGGGCACAGAAGCTTTAGCTGCAGAGTTAAGTATGGGGGAGGTCGTTCTCCTTTCTATGTACGAAAGTCCTGATACATTCATTCAGTAGCATGTCCTTTGCAGAACTTCGCTCCCATAACAACCTTCCCGAAAACCTCTAGATCATGAGCAAGATGTCCCGCGTCTGATACACCCATCTGGAGATCATCCGCCACATCCAGCACCCATCTTCTCTTTGGCCTTCCTCTTCCTCTCTTCCCAGACATATACCCTTCCATTATTGTTCTCTCCAAACTTTCGTGACGTTTCAAGAGACCAAAATACTTCAATTTTCTTTGTTTTATCGTCTTTAATAGCCAACCCTCCTCAATATTCAACTCTTGAAGTATGGATGCATTTGTTCTTTTCTTTACCCAAGATGTTCTTAGAACTCGTCTATAACATTTATATTCAAAGGCGTTTATGCGCTGTTCAGCTTGTTTAGTAAGTGTCAATGTCTCACAGGCGTATGTGGCTATGGGAAAGATTCATGCTCTTAAAAATCTAATTTTTGTAGTTCTGTCTGTCCCAATCCATAATTTATTCAGCTGTTTTAGTCTTTGAAGAGCAATGGATAGTCGCCGTTTAATTTCTTTCATTGTGTCACCGTTATTGGTAATCAATGACCCAACATATTCAAAATTTTCCACCACCTCCAATTTTCCCCCATTAATGTATATTTCTTTCTCCATAGTAGTTTTATCTGTATGCAATATCTTTGTTTTTGCTATGTTAAGATATAAGATGTGATTTTCACTATTCAATTGGGTTGAGGCTATTAGTTTTTCTATGCCATTCTGTGTTGTGGATAGTAATACTGTATCATCAGCATACCGAATCTCTGGTATGTCATGACCGCCGATATTTAGAGCATCATATAGCTCGCTGTTTATATCATCTCTTACATTTCTCATTATATTTTCGGCGTACAGGTTAAACAAACAGGGTGAAAGCACGCAGCCCTGACGGACTCCTTGCTCGATGTCAAACCAATCTGATATCTCGCCATCTATTCTACTGATCCTAGTCCTGATACACCTATCACAAATTCTAAAGAATTGCTCTAATACTGTTTTATTTACCGATTGTTGATGCGGCTTTAAAGTCCATTTAGGAACGGGTTGAAAATCTACACGAATGTTACAATGTATTAAAATGTCTTTCTGAATTTCGAGAAATGCCTGATGAGGACATTTTACATTCTTGCTTTGACTTACATGTTTCCTCTCCAGTTAATAAAGGAATATAAAGTTAATAAAGGAAGCAACAGTTATACGGATATTGATTGTATTGAGCTCTTTAACGAGCGGGTCACGTACAGTTCTGAGCTGCGAAATTGCAGATTGGACAGGCCGACTAAACAAACTTAACATATATAAATACAATTAACTTAATGTCATCGTTTCCTAATTTATTTATATTTAATTCCTCAGCCATTAGTAGTTACTAAAGCATCAGGCGAAAGGAGTATTTCGAAAATCAGACTAACGATGACATGTTTAAGGGCGCCAATAACTAGTGAGAGGTTTAATGATCAAGAACTGCATTCTATAGTGAAAGAATTTTGTAAAACGTCTGAGTTTAGGATGTAATTGGTGAATTGGCAAATAAGAAAGCAAGAACAATGAATGTTAAACTCTGCGGATACATAAATGCATTTTGTTAAGTTACGGTACTTGTGCATGTTATTTTTGTCCAGTTATACTTCGAATATAAGTTTTTAAAATGCATGTATACAGTGTATATTACGCATAATTATTATATAATATTTTTATCCCTGCCAACTGTATCCAACAGGGGAAAGAACTACCCTAATGCCGTAGGTTGGGTTAGGAATCTAATGGCATAGTTACGTCTACTCGATCCGCATTGGCATGGACGGCAATATATCTGTGTCACGACGGCTGCTAACAGCCTAGAACAGGCTCGGATATTTGTATTAATGGCTGTAGTAGTAGTAGTAGTAGTAGTAGTAGTAGTAGTAGTAGTAGTAGTAGTAGTAGTAGTAGTAGTAGGAGTAGCTGTAGTAGTAGTAGTAGTAGTAGTAGTAGTAGTAGTAGTAGTAGTAGTAGTAGTAGTAGGAGTAGCTGTAGTAGTAGTAGTAGTAGTAGTAGTAGTAGTAGTAGTAGTAGTAGTAGTAGTAGTAGTAGTAGTAGTAATAGTAGTAGGAGTAGTAGTAGTCGGAGTAGTAGGTGTAGGAGTAGTAGTAGTAGTAGTAGTAGTAGTAGTAGTTTTAGTAGTAGTAGTAGTAGTAGTAGTAGTAGTAGTAGTAGTAGTAGTAGTAGTAGTAGTAGTAGTAGTAGTAGTTTTAGTAGTAGTAGTAGTAGCAGTAGTAGTAGTAGTAGTAGTAGTAGTAGTAGTAGTAGTAGTAGTAGTAGTAGTAGTAGTAGTAGTAGTAGTAGCAGCAGTAGTAGTTTTAGTAGTAGTAGTAGTAGTAGTACTAGTAGTAGAAGTTTTAGTAGTAGTACTAGTACTAGCACTAGTAGTAGTAGTAGTAGTAGTAGTAGTAGTAGTAGTAGTAGTAGTAGTAGTAGTAATAGTAGTAGTAGTAGTAGTATAGTATTAGTAGCAGTAGTAGTAATAGTATTTGTAGTAGTAGTTAGTATTAGTAGTAGTAGTAGTAGTAGTAGTAGTAGTAGTAGTAGTAGTAGTAGTAGTAGTAGTAGTTTTAGTAGTAGTAGTAGTAGTAGTAGTAGTAGTAGTAGTAGTAGTAGTAGTAGTAGTAGTAGTAGTAGTAATAGTATTAGTAGTAGTAGTAGTAGTAGTAGTAGAAGTAGTAGTAGTAGTAGTAGTAGTAGTAGTAGTAGTAGTAGTAGTAGTAGTAGTAGTAGTAGTAGTAGTAGTAGTTAACAGCAGCAGCAATCGTGCTAGCTATACTAACAGTGATAACTGTGGTGGTGGTCGTGATAGCAGTACTGGCTGTAACAGGAGATAACATTGAAGTTAAAAGAACCACATTGTTACATGCGTAATGGTAGTAACCACATGTTAAAGGCGAATCGACCCGCCTGTATCTGCACTACCGTATATCATCCACTTTCACCTACTGGTAATGCTTTGAAAATGCAACCCTATCGATTGATCAGTGAAGCGAGAACACCAGGAGAAAACAATCGATACTCTTTGTTGGCCAGAATTATAGGATCGAATGCATAAACAAGTACACACAAAAATCGACATAGACCACATTGGAGTAACAATGCAGAGGAATTCAATCTTAGAAGAACATAGGCAATTTGGAGTTTACAATTTCTAGATACTGCTCGAGTCGCCTTGCTTTCGACTGTACGAGGGGATTCAAATGAAAACCTTAAAAGTGTGATAGAAATTAAAATAACCATGCCATTTTCTCGTAACCTATCAATTATTGTTAAGGATGTCAAGAGTGTTAAGCACATAACATCACGGTACAGACGAACACGGTGACGACATACGGACAGTTTAAAAATGGCCACCCCACTTTTGACATGCACCAAAGAGGAGCAACATTGTTATCCAGTTTTGATAAGTGAAGGGGTGAAACCTATAGAAATTCATCGGCGAGTGAAGGTCCAGTATGGTGATGCATGCTTGTCAGTCCAGCAAGTGTATGAGTGGAGTAGTCAGTTTAAAAAAGGCGTGACTTCTGTGAAAAAGTACTTGCATTGAATGTAGTGAAAAATGATACATCGAAAAATGATACATTTGTTCTTTACTTTTTCAGAATATATTCACCACTCAATAAAATATGGCTTTCATCTAACGCCCCCTCGCATTTTGACACAATTTAAAGGTATTAAGTAATGTAGATGTAGATTAAAATATATTGAAAAGCAGCCGTACAAATCAAAGCAAGGAATCCGAAATTATAGTCCATACTAGACAATACAGAAACTGAAAACTATAATTGTATTGTAGTCTATGTTGTATTGTTTGTTGTCATGAGCCATATGTATAATGTCCAATTAAAAGACCGTGATATACATGGCTGTTAGGACAGGGGTTGGGTGGGGGTTGTGTATGTTTATACTATGTTGTCTAGTGTATCTTAAGTTGTTTAGTCTGTCGTATATTGTCAAGTGTAAGCTATTTTATATATTTTCCCTGTTGTCCAATACATTCTATATTGTCTTGCGTACCTCATGTTGTCTAGTAGTCTAAAGTATCTATGTTGTGTAGTGAGTCCTGCGCTGTCTAGTCTCCCTTATATTGTCAAGTTTATGTTATTTTATATATTATTTTCCAGTTTGTCTTTTGTATTCTATGTTATCCATTAGTACCTAATATGTGGTGTAATCTATGTTGTCTAGTGTATCCTCTTTTGTCTAATGTAGCCACCTTTGTCTTATATATCCTCTCGCGTATAGAGTATTCTTTTACTAACTCTATCCCCTCTTGTCGTGTATAGCATCTCATGTCTAGTTTTTCCTCTATTGTCAAGTGTATCCTATCTTATCTAATTTATCCTCTTTTACTGTGTATATCATTTACTAGTTTGTATATATGTTGTCTAAAGTATCATCTGTTATCTTAGTATATCCTTTGGTGTCTATTTTATCTTATACCGTCTAGTATACCCTATATTCTCTAGTATATTCTATATTGTCTAGTTTATCCATAGTTCTCTAGTATGTCCAATATTGTACAGTATACCATATATTGTCTACTTAATCCTATATTCTCTAGTATATTGGGTATTCTCTAGCATATCCTATATTCTACAATATATCCTATATCGTCTAGTGTAGTTTATATTCTCTAGTAAATCTACATTCTCTGGTATATACTATATTCTCTACTATATTCCACATTGTCTAGTACATCCTGTGTTCACTAGTATATTGAATATTGTCCAGTATATCCTACATCACTACTAGTATATCCAATAATCCCTAGTACAGTCACATCTCGGTTTTCGTCGATAATCCGTCCGAAAACAATCGGCGAAATTCGAAACCGACGATTACCGATTCAATTATTTCCATATGAATCAATGTAAATCCAATTAATGCATTCTAGAAACTCCAAAATACATACCAAACAACAAACCACATTTTGTAGATAATAAATATAGTGTTTAATACTATTTTTCGGCCTCAGACTTGTCCAAACTGGCACCTTCGTCGTGCCTAGTAACACTGCTTATGCCAGTGTGCCCCTTGAATTTTTCAACCCATTCTCTGCTGGACTTAACATCACAAAGACACTAGCATTCGTCCCAAGCACTTTATTAATGAGATCGGCATACAAGTCTATTTATTTTTGTGTCCATTTATGATTGCCTCCGAAACAGAATCGCCATCTAACTAGTTTTGATTGATCCAATTTAAATATAACTGTTCGACATCTTCAATTGTTTGTAATCTCTATTTCGTTAGCACATTCATGCCTTTCACTACATTAGCCTCCTTTATTTCTTCCTCTTTGTCGCCACAATGAAACTTATCGTTGATGGCGATTTCCTATACATGCGGACGATTTCAGCAATATTAATACCACTCTCGTATTTTATTATTAACAAGTGATGCTCACACAACGAAAAACAACGCCAAACTGAGCAAAAGAAAGCGTGGGTCCCTTTGTTTAATTAAAATTAGCAGCGAGGTCGTGTGGCACGCCGACGAAATGCGAGGCAATCGACCAAAACCTAAACCCATTTTTTGCGAAAAAAATCGGCGAAAACCGAAACCAACTAAAACTGAAGGCAACGAAAACAGAAGTTTGACTGTATATCCTATATTATTTAGTATATCTCACATTGTCTAGTATATCCTATATTCTCTAACATATCCTACATTTTCTGGTATATCCTACCTATATTCTCTAGCCCATCCTATATTACCATAGTGTATCCTTCATTCTATAGTATATCCTATATCATATAGTATATCCTATATTGTTTAGCATATCAAATATTCTCTAATATATCCCACATTGTCTAGTGTATCCTATATTCTCTAATATATCCTATTTTCTCTAATATATCCTATATTCTCTAATATATCCTATATTGTTTAGTACATCCTATATTGTAGAATAAATCATATATTGTCTAGTTTATCCCTCGTCCTCTAGTATAACCTATTTATAATTGTATCTTCTGATATCAGCTTTACGAGGGCGAACTATGACGTCCGTGTTTTCACTAACTATATGGCAACAATATTGTTTCTGTTGTTTGTCCATCAAAAATGATGATAACAATTCATTTCATCCAGTGGGGTTAAAAGTATGGAGCCGTGAGTTTTAAGATGGCTGGTAAGGCTTAATTTGGCTCGAAATGTTCTTTGACAATGTGGGCAAAGAATGCTTGACGTTCCAGGAGGGGGATCTCCTGCAGTGGTTTGTCTGTCCAGCTTTTCTTCGCAGCTCTTGCAGGCCTGTTTGCTCCACAAGTGACTGCACCTTAGCGTAATGATGAACGCCACGTCTTTCGGTCTGTGGCAGCAGTCTCCCAAGTGCCGTGATGAATAAACAATATTATCATTGCATGGTCACGTGATTCGTCATCAATCAAAATGAATAAAGTCCCTTGCCGAGCGTCGGGCTCATTACAACCCGCTAAACAGCGTCTCGATCCTTCACCAGCTCCCCTGTCTAAAGTATTTCCCCGCCCTGGATGTTTTTACTGTCCTTTGTCCATCGTGATGATGATGGACCTGCCTCGCTTTCTAGAACCCATTCCTTCCACTGGTGTTCTTACTACACCACTGATACTTGTGATGTGAGTGGGTGAAAGGTGTGATGTGAGTGGATGTGAAGTGTGATGTAAGCGGGTGTGAAGTGTGATGTGAGTGTGTGTGAAGTGTGATGTGAGTGTGTGTGAGGTGAATTTCTCGTTTAAACACCGTCAGGTGAATTGGGTATATGGTGCTAGTCCCGTATTTATATAGACAATGCGTGGTCGACTTGAGAGGCTGGGTCGACTTGAGAGGCTGGGTCGACTTGAGAGGCTGGGTCGACTTGAGAGGCTGGGTCGACTTGAGAGGCTGGGTCGACTTGAGAGGCTGGGTCGACTTGAGAGGCTGGGTCGACTTGAGAGGCTGGGTCGACTTGAGAGGCTGGGTCGACTTGAGAGGCTGGGTCGACTTGAGAGGCTGGGTCGACTTGAGAGGCTGGGTCGACTTGAGAGGCTGGGTCGACTTGAGAGGCTGGGTCGACTTGAGAGGCTGGGTCGACTTGAGAGGCTGGGTCGACTTGAGAGGCTGGGTCGACTTGAGAGGCTGGGTCGACTTGAGAGGCTGGGTCGACTTGAGAGGCTGGGTCGACTTGAGAGGCTGGGTCGACTTGAGAGGCTGGGTCGACTTGAGAGGCTGGGTCGACTTGAGAGGCTGGGTCGACTTGAGAGGCTGGGTCGACTTGAGAGGCTGGGTCGACTTGAGAGGCTGGGTCGACTTGAGAGGCTGGGTCGACTTGAGAGGCTGGGTCGACTTGAGAGGCTGGGTCGACTTGAGAGGCTGGGTCGACTTGAGAGGCTGGGTCGACTTGAGAGGCTGGGTCGACTTGAGAGGCTGGGTCGACTTGAGAGGCTGGGTCGACTTGAGAGGCTGGGTCGACTTGAGAGGCTGGGTCGACTTGAGAGGCTGGGTCGACTTGAGAGGCTGGGTCGACTTGAGAGGCTGGGTCGACTTGAGAGGCTGGGTCGACTTGAGAGGCTGGGTCGACTTGAGAGGCTGGGTCGACTTGAGAGGCTGGGTCGACTTGAGAGGCTGGGTCGACTTGAGAGGCTGGGTCGACTTGAGAGGCTGGGTCGACTTGAGAGGCTGGGTCGACTTGAGAGGCTGGGTCGACTTGAGAGGCTGGGTCGACTTGAGAGGCTGGGTCGACTTGAGAGGCTGGGTCGACTTGAGAGGCTGGGTCGACTTGAGAGGCTGGGTCGACTTGAGAGGCTGGGTCGACTTGAGAGGCTGGGTCGACTTGAGAGGCTGGGTCGACTTGAGAGGCTGGGTCGACTTGAGAGGCTGGGTCGACTTGAGAGGCTGGGTCGACTTGAGAGGCTGGGTCGACTTGAGAGGCTGGGTCGACTTGAGAGGCTGGGTCGACTTGAGAGGCTGGGTCGACTTGAGAGGCTGGGTCGACTTGAGAGGCTGGGTCGACTTGAGAGGCTGGGTCGACTTGAGAGGCTGGGTCGACTTGAGAGGCTGGGTCGACTTGAGAGGCTGGGTCGACTTGAGAGGCTGGGTCGACTTGAGAGGCTGGGTCGACTTGAGAGGCTGGGGGGACTTGAGAGGCTGGGGGGACTTGAGAGGCTGGGGGGACTTGAATGGCTGGGGGGACTTGAGAGGCTGGGTCGACTTGAGAGGCTGGGTCGACTTGAGAGGCTGGGTCGACTTGAGAGGCTGGGTCGACTTGAGAGGCTGGGTCGACTTGAGAGGCTGGGGCGACTTGAGAGGCTGGGTCGACTTGAGAGGCTGGGTCGACTTGAGAGGCTGGGTCGACTTGAGAGGCTGGGTCGACTTGAGAGGCTGGGTCGACTTGAGAGGCTGGGTCGACTTGAGAGGCTGGGTCGACTTGAGAGGCTGGGTCGACTTGAGAGGCTGGGTCGACTTGAGAGGCTGGGTCGACTTGAGAGGCTGGGTCGACTTGAGAGGCTGGGTCGACTTGAGAGGCTGGGTCGACTTGAGAGGCTGGGGGGACTTGAGAGGCTGGGGGGACTTGAGAGGCTGGGGGGACTTGAATGGCTGGGGGGACTTGAGAGGCTGGGGGGACTTGAGAGGCTGGGGGGACTTGAGAGGCTGGGGGGACTTGAGAGGCTGGGGGGACTTGAGAGGCTGGGGGGACTTGAATGGCTGGGTGGACTTGAGAGGCTGGGGGGACTTGAGAGGCTGGTTGGACTTGAGAGGCTGGGGGAAGGACTTGAGAGGCTGGGGGGACTTGAGAGGCTGGGGGGACTTGAGAGGCTGGGGGGACTTGAGAGGCTGGGGGGACTTGAGAGGCTGGGTGGACTTGAGAGGCTGGGTCGACTTGAATGGCTGGGTGGACTTGAGAGGCTGGGGGGACTTGAGAGGCTGGGGGGACTTGAGAGGCTGGGGGGACTTGAGAGGCTGGGTCGACTTGAATGGCTGGGTGGACTTGAGAGGCTGGAGGGACTTGAGAGGCTGGGTCGACTTGAATGGCTGGGTGGACTTGAGAGGCTGGGGGGACTTGAGAGGCTGGGTCGACTTGAATGGCTGGGTGGACGAGAGGCTGGGGGGACTTGAGAGGCTGGGGGGACTTGAATGGCTGGGTGGACTTGAGAGGCTGGGGGGACTTGAGAGGCTGGGTGGACTTGAGAGGCTGGGGGGACTTGAGAGGCTAGGTGCACTTGAGAGGCTGGGGGGGGGGGGGGGACTTGAAAGGCGTAGTGGACTTTAAATTCGTGGTGGACTTGAAAGCTCACGTCAATTTTGAAAATTCACGTCGATGTTTTTTTCGAATGGCTTTTGATGTGGGGTCAGAGAATTTCAAAGAGTCATGGCACGGTTTGATAGCCAGGTTTCTTCAGTGTTCACATCTTCTAGAATTATTTTGTTTATTTTCTCGATCGAGGCAAACATTTCTGTAATATTTACGTTCACAAATCTTATTTTCTTTTAAAATACAGATGTGGTTTTATAGAAGAATGATGAGAACATAGTGGGCGTGTAGAAAGACTAATGCAGATATCTTGGAAGAATTTAACTCACAATGAAAACTGGTTACTCTCATCAGATGAAGACAGTCTGCGTTCTGTGAGCATGTTATTAGAACTGGGAAGTTGGAGTATGTCGTCACAACGGGAAGGCTCGTTGGGATCAGAGGCAGGAGAAGACTAATACAGAAGATTCTGAACAGTTTGACATCGTGATATTGAGGAACGTCGGAATCAGAAATGATTAGTAGCACATGAAACAGAAAGCTGTGGAGAGACATGATCACTACCGCTACTCGGTATGGGCTATAAGAAGAAGAATATTGATAAAATAGTGTATTGACACATGCCTGGGGTCATTGACATTAAGATCAGTGGCCTGGATAACAAGGATACACATAAACTAGTTCACAAGATAAAATAGGGCGGGTAGGAAGTCCCCCAGAGGGCGAAAATGAGAAGACAGTAATTGAAAGGGGGAGCTGAGAAGAGGTCAGCTGGCTAGGATAATTGGGAGGCAGACAGTTGGAGCAGTGAGGTGGTGTTTGTGTAGATGATTGTGAGGGGGATAGAATGGTTTAAAAGACAGGGACAAAGATTGACCCAGGGGAGTTGATGTTTTGGACTCCGAGCTGAGGGGGAGTTGAGTTGAGACCGGACTAGGAGGAGGTCGTGGTCGGAGAAAGTGGAAAATTGTGACGGAGTTAGGAAGAGACTCCGCACTGTGGGTTCCATGGATAGTGAGTGGAATTCGAGACCCAGAGTGGGTTACTTTGAGTCGGGCCTAGAGAGAGGCTAGTATACCTGTCGTGTGGGACGAGATTTAGTAAGCCGTGAGAGTCAGTGTTATTCGAAGTGTTCCATTGGGATGGAGATATATTCTTAGAGAATTATTGTTCCTGGATTTATATGTTACATGTGTCTGTGTTAATTCAGAATTAAAGGAATAGTATGTGCGCAAATTAACGCTTGTTCACTGACTGGTGTTTTGTTGTGCTGCATCTTGGTTAATCTGTTGTTCAACATCACATTTACAAGGACATACCCTAGACACAACCATAGCCACTCTATCTGTCACTCTGTCATCATTTACTTTGTGACAGGCGAGGAAGTGCGGGCTCGTCAATCAAATAATTCGGTATATGGATTTACATCAGTATGAATCAGTTCGTAAGTGTATCAACATGGTTTTCCAAGTTCAACCCTGTGGAAGTGAGTAGACAACGGTCAGACTGGGTGTGTGTCAGATAAATTAACGCAGACAGTTCAAGGGAGGATACGTGTATCACCACTGTCACGGGACGACGAAGACAGTATTCCAAACCAAAGCTATTTCACGAGAAAGCCACCACAGGTAAAACCATTGCCCACCCGGAGAGGGAGAGGGGACAGCGGGGTTTACTCACAGTACACAGACAAGGTTCGCGCTGCTGAGAGAGTTGTCTGGCGGACAGCGGGCGAAAAAGTCGGGTTGACAAAAATGTCGGCGCTGTTTAGGACAGGTTGTTCACGAAAAATAGACAGGCGCCAAAGGTGAAGGTCAGGTGAACTTGTGGACAGCGAGTGTGTGTGTGTACGGCGTCTTCAGAGTTCGGTGCAGATAATAAGACGGAAAGGGGCGCCAGGGGAGTTACGAGGGTAATTCATGGTTAAAAACTCGCTCGGGAAGGGGAGTTAGAGGAGAAAAGTGTGGAGAACACACACAAGTGACAATCCTTGCTCCACAGAAAAGTAAAAGTTTCTGCACGGATTATTGTGATAAAGAGAAACAGAGATGACCGGCGGGTTCAAGGCCGTGGACAATGGAAAGTTACTGAAAAATTGTCCAGAGTAGAACGAGATAAACACGTTGTTTTTCTACTGAAACGAGGATTTACGTTTAATGTATTTGTGTGTGTGTGTCATCATCGGGTCATCAGGAAACAATCCACAACAGTCATTCAGGTGCGGTCATCGCAAGGATGATCGCATTTCTCTATCAAAAAAGACTTGCAAAAACGGATTTAACGCGCTAGATCATTTACTGACATTCGTTGGTTTAACCTTTTCGGCGACAGTGAATACCATACCATCATTTCAAAGCGACAGCGACTACACAGTTAAACATTCATTGACTTTAAAGGTATTTTCGTCTCCCCAAAAAAGCATCAGAACACTAATTCATTGTGGGAAGCTAACGTCGTAATCTTTTCAAAACAGTAACCGACAGACATTTCCAGGCGATTTTCGGAGACTATTGAAAACAATCGAAGGACTTTTATGAGATTTCACCATCGCATTGTTGTAGGCTACCTTTTTTTTTGTTTCTGTTTCTCTCATCGTCCTAAGTATCGTTGTTGTGCGTTACGTAATTATTTGTATTTGGTCCAGAGGTCGTAATAAGTAGGATATTTTTGCATTGTTTCGCGACGTGCGGGAGACAAAGCAAAGATAAATTGTCTAGGTGCACACTGTATGTTGTTGAGAGGCAGCTGACGAGTCAGTTTGTTTTGTGCGATTGAGCATTGGGTCGTCTCGACTTTATACACGGTGTCCAAGTGTCTATCGTCAGATATATGTACATTATTCATTTTATATTTGTTCTTTTTACTGTTTTCTCTTTACTGTTACATATGATATTTGATTTCTTTGGATGTATGGTATTGTTGTAATTCTTATGTTAATACAGCTTCTATCTAGATGGTATCTGTCAGTTTATATTATGCGCACGGTATGGTCTTTCATGGGCATGTTTATGTCAGTGGTTTTTATTTCTATGTAATCATCCGTCTGCGTGTCACCGGCCTATGCGTCTAGCGTTTAATAGTTGGCAATCAGTGTGTATCATTCATTTGTGTATGTATATCTATGTTTAACACTATTTCCAGGAAATGTTATACAACTATTTGTTATAGATATATGCGAGGGAGTATAGGTGATACTTCCCATCACTACCTAGTGCTTATAGAGTGACTGTTTGAGTACAGAGTGATAGTAGTAGTACTACGAAGTTACATACAGTCTGAGTGGTGGTGTACTTAGGGAAAATACACAAAGACTAGCAACAGAGTCTGTACATCGATAGTTGGCTGACAGACAGCAACGGGTCCACAAGTATAAGATGCCTACTTTAATGGAATATATTGAAGCAGGTGAACGGTTAGGCCTGAAGAGTCAAGAGTTACAGGAGTTTGCAGAAGCATAATTGAAAGAAGTTCAGCACTGGGAGAGAGAGGAGAGGCATAATTAACGCGAGGCAAAACGCCTACAGGAAGAGAAGTTGGCTGAAATGGAACAACAAAAACGCCTACAGGAAGAGAGAGAGAGACACAAGTGAAACTAGATATGGAACAAAAGCGCCTACACGAAGAGACACAAATGAAAATAGAAATTGAGAAAGAGAAGCTCAAGTGTCAAATGGAAACTCAAATTGCATTAAAAAAATTAGAACTAGCGTCAAAAGGGCAGGGTGAGGAAGGCAGAAGACCTTCGCAGTCGTCACAGCGACTAAAACTGCCATATTTCACGGACCGAGACAACCTTGAATCTTATCTTGACAGATTTCAGGCATCAGCGAAAGTGTTAGGCATCCCAGAAGAACAGTGTGCTATTAGACTAGGTGAGTTTCTAACTGAAAGGCCCTAGATACTATGTTTAATTTACCTGTAGAAGAAAGAAATAATTATACGATTCTGCGTCAACGCTTGCTTACAAAGTTCCAACTAACTGAGCATGGATACAGAACAAAGTTTAGACAATTAGTGCCAGAGACAAATCAAGATTTTACAGATTTTGTAAATACAGTGAATAACACATTTAATAAGTGGATGGAGCTGGCAGAGGTAGGAAAAGATTTTAATAAATTAGTGGATTTAATGCTTAGAGACAAGGTGTTATCATCGTGCAATACTAATTTAGTGGCTTTCTTTGAAGAACGTAAGCCAAAGAACATAGACACAATGTCTCAGTTAGGGCAAAATTACATGACTGCACATCCCAATAGTTCTATAGGCAGACAAATTGATGAGGAAATGGTATGCGCAGCGTATACGAAACAGGACCAGAATCCAGTTATCAGACCAAGGGCGAAAAGTGTGGATTCAGCACAGAAGTATGAACAACAAGAGTCTCAAGATAATGGTTTCCGTGGCAACCACTTTGGCAGAGCAGGACGGTACCCATACAAAAGGGGGAATTTTCAGAGACGTCCAAATAGTTATGCCGGATGTTGGAATTGTGAGAGCTGGAGACACAAGGCAGCACAGTGTGACGTGCAACAAGCCAGTGGGCCAACAAATAATAGGAAGAAGGACATTATTTGCTTCAATTGTGGCGGGACAGGGCATGTTAGCCATGAGTGTACGATGGGAAAAACAGAGCACTCTAATGCAGCGCAAGTAATTGAGACGCTTAACAACGAGAATTGTAGTAGATGCAAACCTCTATTTGAAAAAGACGGCCAGTCAGTCTTAATATGTGGTCACACAGTTAAAGCAGGATCAGCAGTGCATGAAGGAGGAAGTCTGAAGATGCATCACGGGTTTGTTAATGATAGGCCAGCGTTAACAATTAGGGATTCCGGATGTACGTCCATCGGGGTGAGAAAGAACTTAGTACAGCCCTCGGATTATACAGGGAAAAAGATTAGATCCATAACATTTAATGGGACAGTAGAATTCTACCCAGTAGCCGTGATAACAGTGAAAACACCATACATCACAGGAAGAGTGACAGCATGTGTTTTACACTCACCAGTGGCAGATCTGATCATAGGAAATATGTCAGGAGTTAAAGATTGTATAGAAGAAGAAGTAGTTTATTGGGACCAAAAACATAGGTTAAGTAGTAACGAGGTAGTTACCAAAAGAAAACCTAAATTAGAGAGTATAGCTGAAGAAAAAGAGGCACTTAAACACTGAGGACAAGGATAGGACAGCTGAGCAGGTGAGAATGGATCTCAAATGTAGCTGTAGGGAATCCCAGAGACAAGATACTACTCTTGACAAATGTTTCCAGGGGTGTAGTAAAGTGAGACATAGAAAATCAAAGAAGGGTAGATGGAGCTTCGATAGGAAGAACAATGGTTTCACTCACCGGTTTCCAGATGGCGGAACTGCATGTGGGCAAGTAGCAGTACCGGTAGCACATAGAGACCGATATACAAGAACAGCTCAGGATAGGGCATGTGCAGGGCACTTAGGAGTAAGGCATAAGCAGCAGAGAGCAGGATGCCAGGGATATTGGCCAGGATTTAATAAAGAGGTCAGACTGAACAGAGACTCCAGTGTAACGGTACAATATGTGGATAGCAAAGTTAAGGCAGTTCAAAAGAGTGTTGGCGACATCACTGAAACAGGGTTAGGAGTAGCAAACAGATGTTTTAAACATATAGGAAACATGAGGCATGGGTACATGAAGGGTAGACACAGCATCGACAGGAATCAGAGGTTGGTTGATGCAAGAAAAGAACCACCTGATATATGGTCGGTACACAAACTCTCCAGATAGTTGATGGAAGACAGAGGCAATGCAGCGCCTCGACATTTATTCATGGACTAGTATTAGCAAAGTTACATGGGTTGTGGGCTATTGCAGAGAGGAATAGACCTGCGGGTACACAAAGATTATGTTTTTTATGATGTATTTATTATTATGCAATGTTTTAGTTCATGCATTGATACACAATATGAAAAGTTGGTTGTATTGATGTGTAAAGAATATGGGAGTTTACTATGAGTATTTGATATATTATTAAGTGTGGTAGCTAGAGTAAGTTGGATTTATACTTACGACTACCCAGGCAATGTGTCTGGGTCACATATTTGATACGTATTAGCCTCCCATCATTTGAAAACGATGTTTTCTTTTGAGGAGGGGGTAGTGACACATGCCTGGGGTCATTGACATTAAGATCAGTGTCCTGGATAACAAGGATACACATAAACTAGTTCACAAGATAAAATAGGGCGGGTAGGAAGTCCCCCAGAGGGCGAAAATGAGAAGACAGTAATTGAAAGGGGGAGCTGAGAAGAGGTCAGCTGGCTAGGATAATTGGGAGGCAGACAGTTGGAGCAGTGAGGTGGTGTTTGTGTAGATGATTGTGAGGGGGATAGAATGGTTTAAAAGACAGGGACAAAGATTGACCCAGGGGAGTTGATGTTTTGGACTCCGAGCTGAGGGGGAGTTGAGTTGAGACCGGACTAGGAGGAGGTCGTGGTCGGAGAAAGTGGAAAATTGTGACGGAGTTAGGAAGAGACTCCGCACTGTGGGTTCCAGGGATACTGAGTGGAATTCGAGACCCAGAGTGGGTTACTTTGAGTCGGGCCTAGAGAGAGGCTAGTATACCTGTCGTGTGGGACGAGATTTAGTAGGCCGTGAGAGGTAGTGTTTTTCGAAGTGTTCCATTGGGATGGAGATATATTCTTAGAGAATTATTGTTCCTGGATTTATATGTTACATGTGTCTGTGTTAATTCAGAATTAAAGGAATATTATGTGCGCAAATTAACGCTTGTTCACTGACTGGTGTTTTGTTGTGCTGCATCTTGGTTAATCTGTTGTTCAACATCACATTTACAAGGACATACCCTAGACACAACCATAGCCACTCTATCTGTCACTCTGTCATCATTTACTTTGTGACATGTATGATTCACACTTAATCGATACATAGCTGCAATATACCCCTGAGTTTAACGTATTCGCCGACGTGATCTATGAGAAGTTAACATGAACATTTGGTTTATAAATTGTATTGTACCGTGGGCGGTAATCCCTGTTTAATCCTCACACGATGTACCTACCGCTTTGTATTAAAATCTTGTATTGTAAGATAAGAATACACAAGTAACAGACACGGGGATTCTCGGCCAAGTGATCAAGGGCCTGCATCGGGATCCGAAAGTTGTGGATTCGATTCTCGACTTTGTCATTCGATTCACGTGTGCAGTTTTATCGGAGATTCCTTGAGGCCGTCCTGAAATGGATACTCTCGCATTTCAAATCATTTAAACAAGTAACAGACAAACAAGAGAGAAACACGATAAAGGATAAGAATCTGCAAGATTATAAAATCGATCAATCTATCGATTGCGTTGACAAATAATTTATCAACAGCTGGCAAGATATCGATCGGCAAGGCCTTCGAATCAGGAGTTGGCTGGCAAACGGTGCACAGACAGGATTAGTGACAGCAGTTCTGTGTCGTGCAGGGATGAACCCCTGGGACCTATGGGTATAGACGGTTCTTTTGTGCGTGTGTATGGTTGTACCTGGGCGTGCGCTGGGGTTTTGGCCTCCACCGCTTTCTGTTAACTGACCTGCTAGATCATGTCTGTACCTTGTTGGCGAATTGTTTCTAGACCGACACTTTTAACACTGGAGTAAAATGACTTAGGAGAAGAATATTCTTCTTATTTTTATAGTCTTCTTAAGAACTGGAGAGTTCTGGCTATCATTGACCACCACTTCTGGAAGGGAAAATCCCAACAGCACCTCACAGTGGTAAAGGATGGGAAACACGACACGGTGATGCTAGCGCAGCCACGGGAACCGAGTATCCACCGGAATAAGTGGACAAATCTGCAGCTTAGCAGAGCTGGGCACTCACTTGTCCTGACAGTCGGAAATGGCTGTCAAAGGCAGTGGTAACATATTACCATATAGATGTGGATGGCTAGGGGAAACCATCACATTATCTCTCCAATATTTCATGGCAAAACACATTTAAGAGATAGTGAACGACATTAATGGCTGTCTTAGGACATCCTCGTCCGGTAGGGACAGTCATGAGCCACAGGTGACACTAGACCGTCATCCAGCTACTGATGGCAAAATCATAACTAAACTAAATAAATTTAGAGTAGGAACATGGAATGTTAGGACATTAAATGAGCTGGGAAACTTGAACAATGTTCTAAGAGAAATGGAAAGCATGAAAATGAATATACTAGGTCTAAATCGGATGAGATGGAAGGGATCGGGCAAAGTTATAACTGACAAAAACAGAATAATTTATTCTGGATGAGATGCACACGAAAAAGGTGTAGAAATAATATTTGAAAAAGGTGTAGAAATAATATTTGATGAAAATACAGCCAAGTCAATTAATGGATACTGGTGTATTTCAGAGAGAGTTATTTTGGTCAAAATCAAGGTAAACTGATAGATATAAATATTATACAAGTATATGCACCAACAACAAGTAGTAGTGACGAAGAAATACAACACTTTTACGATGAAGTAGAAATTGCGTTGGCTCAAATTGGATCACAAGAAATAAAAATAATACTGGGAGATTGTAATGCAAAAGTGGGAAAGGGAAAAATGGAGGAAGTAGTGCGGAATTATGGTTTAGGTACAAGAAATGAAAGAGGAGATAAACTAATAGAATGAGCAAATATTAATGATATGATAATTCGAAACACGTGGTTTAAACACCATAATAAACGACTATACACATGGAAAAGCCCTGATAACTTTTTTTTTTTTTAAATTCGCATATCCTTTACAGGACATCGCTGTCAACATCAGCGTCCTTCAGCTGATTGTTGATTTCTTGGCAAAATTACGCTCAGTAGTTTGCCACTGCTTTCTGAGCGGCCGGCTCATTATCCCGCAAGTCACCAGCGCGGGTAAAACCGCTTCCAATTCTTGCGCGCTGCGAGACCCCGCGTGGATAAACGGGATTACGGAGAAAGTCGTGTAACCCCTCGGCCAGAGAGACCGGCTGATAAGAACATACGCAACCAAATTAACTACATACTTATTAATAAAAGATTTACAAATGCGTTAATTAATGTAAATACAATGCCTGGTGCTGACTGTAATAGTGATCATGTAACACAATGTCGACAAATAAAAGTAAGATACAAGAGAGGTAAAAAATGGTTAAGAACATGAGACTTAATAAAGAGGTTCTGAAAGTAGATAAAAAATTCAAGAACAATACACAGTTACTGTTCAAAATATGTAAAATACAATAGCTAAAATACAGAGTATAAATGAACAATGGGAAATGCTAAGGGACTCCATTCATCAAACTAGCAAAGAAATATTACCAGAGAGAAACCAAAAAGCTCAGAAAATGGATGAATGAAGAAATCTTAAAGCCGGACAGAAAGAAAAAAAAAAAAATAAGACAGAGCAAAAATGACAGACAAGAATATGCTAAGATTAAATAAAGAAATAAGGGATAAAAGCATGAAGGCAAAAGAAAGTTGGTTAAACGAGCAATGCAAAAAAAAAAATAATAGTATTGAATTAAATTCCATTAAAGATACAAAAAATATGCACAAGCAAATCAGTGAAATAACGGGAAGAAAAAAATAAAGAATAAATATAGGGTACTTGAAATCAAAAACAGGAAAGATATTATTGGAGAAATGTGCTATAATAAAGAGGTGGAATTAGTATATAAGAGATTATATGATGGAGAAAGGGAAGATTTAGCAGAAGAAAGTAACTTAGAAGGTCCACCTATTCTAAAAGAAGAAGTCGCTAACGCTGTAAAACATATGAAGAAAGGAAAAACAGCTAGGCCAGATGAAATCACAATAGAAGAATTAGAAGTGTTGGGAGAATTTGGAGTAGATATATTAACCAAAATGTTAAATGATATTTACAGCAGTAGATATTTACCGAGCGATATGTTGAAATCTGTATTTATAGCTATACCAAAAAGACCAGAAGCAACTGAATGTGAAGATTTTCGTACAATTAACCTCATAAACCATATCACCAAGCTTCTACTCAGAATCATAATGAGAAGAACCAGAAAGAAAATAAAAATGGAAATTAGTGAAGAAGAGTATGGATTTGTGGAGGGAAAGGTTACAAATAATGCAATATATACATTATGAATACTAGTAGAAAGGTCAATAGAGACACAAACAGACAAATAGTTGTGCTTCATAGATTATACTAAGGCAGTGGTTCTCAACCTTTTCTGGCCCGTGCCCCCCTTCACCATATTTTCAGAGCGTCATTCCCCCTTTTCGTATTGCCTAAATAAAAATTCCGCCCCCGCCCCTACACAGTATACGTAATAATGGAAGCTAAATTTAATAGCACATACTAAAACAAGTCTAGACGTTCACATAAAACATGATTTGTGGATCTACTTACTTTATAAAATGAATTTTAGAAGAGTGAGACGTACAGAACCGTACAGTATGAAGGAAAAAACAATATCAAGTAATCGGTTCTTGTATTAACGCGATCTTGAAATAATCTTAATTCCCCCCCCCCCCTCCCCCCCCCCGCCCCTTTGGAAACCCTAAAATCCCCCCCCCCCCCCTCATAGAGGGGAATTCCCCACCGGTTGAGAACCACTGTACTAATTCATTTGATAAAGTAAAACATGATGAACTGATTAACATGTTGGAAGATATCAACATTGATGGGAAAGATTTAAGAATAATAAAGAATATTTACTGGAACCAAGTAGCAGCAATTAAAATGGGAAATAAAGAAGGTAGTTACGAACAGATAAACTATGAGTACGACAGGGGTGTGTCTTGTCACCGGATACCTTCTCCCTATATCTATCTATCATGTGCCATGCCAATAAGCATGAAGGGTCATGATTCGCAATTTTACTCGATCACCAGAGTCGTGGATCAGCTCAGTTCTCCCTATATAGCGAATGAATAATGAAAGAGATCAAAGAGACGCCAGGAATACTAATCGGAGCTTATAATATAAATATATGATATGCAGATGACACAGTATTGGTGGCGGATAATCCAACAGACCCTACAACTATTGTTGGACATTGTAGTAAAAGAGAATGTAAAGAAGGGACTCTCCTTGAATATCAAGAAAACAGTAACAATGGTGATATCAAAGAAACAATCAATCAATCAATCATGTGTCATGCTGGAAAGCGTGGGCGGTCATGACTCGCCACTTTACTCGATCACCAGAGTCGTGGATCAGCTCAGTGTTCCTGTCTCGTCCATGCCATGTGGCCAAGCCATCCAGGTATTTTCCTCTCGGTCTTCCTCATGGTCTGTTCCCTTCGATCTTGCCAGTTGTCAGCAAGTTCTCCAATTCATTTCTTCTCAGAACATGCCCAATAAATTTTGACTGTCTACGTCTAATGTCTCTAATCAGTTTACGATTTCATTTGTCTCCTGTAGTACTTGGTCATTGGTTTTTATGTCTGTCCATGATATTCTTTGCATTCTCCTCAGGAATAAAGAAGGTAGTTACGAACAGGTGGAAAATGTACAACAGAGATTAAGAGCAGAATAGAGCAAGCAAAAGCCGCATTTCAGAAAATGAAGAGTATCTTATGCAATAAGTCACTATCACAGAATGTAAGAAAGAGAGTGCTGAAATGCTATATAGAACCAGTTTTGCTGTATGGCAGTGAATCTTGGAATGTAAATGACAAAATTAGGAAGAACTTAGAAGAAACAGAGATGAGGTTCTTGATGCGAATGTTGCGAATTTCTTGATCTGCCAGAGTAACTAACAACGATTGCTTGAAAGAGGCTAATGAAACTAGAACATAATATACAACAATAAGAAAGAGACAAACAGCTTTCTTTGGTCATGTGATGAGAAGAGAGGCATTGGAGAACATCGTGACAACTGGAAAGGTCAAGGGGAAGAAAGGCAGAGGCAGACCAAGAGCAATGATGCTGGATGGGTTGAAACGGTGGTATGGAGGAATATCAAGAGCAGAGTTGATCCATAACACCAAAGACCGAGATATATGGAGAGCCATGAATGCCTACGCCAGCTGGCAGGGCACTTGAAGATGATGATGATGACTCAATACTAACAAGGAGAAGTACTGTAATAATAATAATGACAACAATATTACTAATAACAAGGGCAATACCATTATAATAACACCCAGAATAACATTAAGTACAATAATCCGAATAACACTAATAATAACAATGAGAATAACACCGATAATAACAATGAGAATAACACCGATAATAGGAATGAGAAGAACACTAATAATGACCACCGGCTACCAGGTGGATGCAGACAAAAATGAGTACTAGAAACTGTCCGGCAAGGAGATGCGACTGGTGTGATTGTGACCTATTTATTAATCAAATACCACTGGATGAAATGAATGGTCATCATCATTCTTGATGGACAATCTACTTTTGATCAATGTCACGAATTGGCCGCCTTAACATCCCAGAATATTTTTCTCGGTCTCCAAATTTGAGAGGCCAAATTGAGAAAGAATGAATTAATCACACTACTCCAAAATTATCTAGTCGTGAGGTAAGATTATTCACAAAAAGCCTCTAGCCATGACGTAAGCTTGCAGATGGCAAGTAAAATGGCAACTAGATAATCAGTATACACCTTGGGAAACTGCTGACCCAGACATGCTGAATCAACAATGAACTGGGCCATGGACTGTGTAATTAAAACCACCCAGGCGTGAACAACATTGACACAGGGAGAGATAATGGCCCCAGGGCGGTACACAAGCCCCGTCCACTCGGACTGGCAGACTCTGCAAGGTGTGAAATCACTGATAAGACTGTGAAACTGATCTGGGGCTGGCAACGCAAAACCATCCAGGTGTGACACTATGGTGAGGGTTAGTGGTTAAAAGAATTTTTATGACTGGACAGACTTGGATTTAATTGCAATCACTGTCAGGAGGAGATAAGAAGAATTTATGACGGGAATGCCAAAGAGATAATAGTGTCTCAAATACTGTCTGCTTGACTCAGCTTAAATAAGGGTCCCTAGCCTGTTTTATGTTAGATTAAGTGTGACTTCAGAACAGGTAGGAACTATCTCAATGTCTGTAGTCATATGCATGATTTTTTTTGTTGGCTTCTAGGAATTATTTCTTAGTAACTAGTCCCTTAGTAATTCTCTTAGTTTCGTAGATGGATGGACCGATTTTCAGTCTATATCTGATCTAGGTTATTGCAAGAACTATCATTGTCATAGGTTACTTGAGTGTTCTTTCTGAGTTCTGTGTTCAATATCATTGTGCTGTAAGTGCTACTCTTCTGAGAAGTAGAAACTTATGGAAGGCAGGTCTTGTCTAGATATACTTGAGGTGTCGTAGCAGATGCTTGCCATCTCTTTCTAAACCAGACTAGTCTCGTTTTAGTGTGTGCATTTGTTGTACAGAATATAGTCAACTGACTATTTATTTAATTCTTACAACAGCAGTAACTAAGTGTGATTAAACCGGGCAGCTCAGCAAATATAGCTGGTCTGTGTGGTAACTTCAATTAGACTTGTTGTATATCTCATTTTGTAGCTATACAATATTAGTTCTCATTAATAATGCCTGATGCTATTATGTTGAGTATAATTAGATGTCCATCTTGAAGTAATATAATGTCACGGATATGTTGGATGTATGTATGTGTAATTTCATAAACTAACTAGTGCATTATGCTATGATGTTAAAGTATCATAATATGTCTAGTTTAATCAATATGTTTATGTGTATTGGATGTTTGATATATTGATTTGTCATATGCAAACCTGCCAATATGAAGTGTTATGCTATTGTCTGTGCATTGGCACAGGGGCCAATGATTGTGTTGGAAGCAGAGGTGTAATGGTACAGACATTACCCACAAGTGGTAGTATAGGGTATATGGTGCTAAACTTTCTCAGTGTATTGTGGGCGTGCGTCCACGGTAATGCACGGAAACCTGGCACAGCTACTGGTCACGGCTTGCAAGCCCGGATGATCAGGCATTGTTATAATACCCTTACCGACCCTGTGAGCTGCTAAACTAACATTGGACGGAGCGGCTGTACGACACAGAATTTCTGTATTAGCGACATGGACATGGGGCGGCAGAAATGTAATCATTACAGGCGTGTGAGACAATTGAAAAGCCCGTCCGAGACTAAAGACAGTAGGGAGAAGGAGGATGGTGAACATAGTAGAGCTGGAAGATAAACTTGGCCAGACTGGTCATTGTATATGTTTGTGTTATGATATGTTTTAATTAGGATTGCGCTGATGTAGAACTGATATAACACATTCTCGACTTTCTTTCAAGCTCTCACAAGGAGCCCTATGTTATAGATCTCAAGACTAGAGACTACTGACTAGGAGTGTCAGGACTGACAGGATCTCAGAATACCGGCAAGCTGTTCTTTTTCTTTTGTTGAGTCTACTGGAGAGTGGGGATCTGGACCACAGTTCCAGATAGATGAAGTAACAAGTAAAGTTACGTAATGTTTCTCATCACAATATGTATATGATTTCATCATCCTCATCTTGAACCATCAGATGTCTATGATTATGATTAGTAAATAAATGTTGTAGTATTGTAACTCATAGTTCTGTCGTTATCTTTTAATTCCAATTGTGCATACGTGTTGTGTGTGTACATTGGTGGGGGTTCACTTACACACCAAGGAAGGGAGCAGTCAGGGAGAAAAACCTGTACTGAGAATAGTCGTCTATATTCATATATTTAGACTTAAACATCTATCTCAGCTAAACTTCTCTTTCCTGATCCTTGGCGAATATTCAGCACAGTTCATTTCAATTTTGTAACGAGCCACTAGGAACTGTACGTTGGATATTCAAGGGCTTAATCTGTAGGTCAGCCATATAGATTTTGTCCCTAGTCAGTTTCTGACTATCTGGGGTTGCTCGCCAGTGAATAATACATTCATCTAGCCGGTGGGGCACCCCGACTTCTGACAGGTTGGGGGCTCGTCCGGGATTTAATTTTAACCCAATCCTACTGATTGGGCTTCTATTTGAATTCGGACTTCTCGCTTTCAATAGACTCCGGTACTAGACCCTAGACATACGATTTTAAAAGTTAACTCTTGTAATCTTCAGTCATCAAAATAGACTATCATCAAATGTAGCTACTTTTAGTTGAGGAAGTTTCAGAGTACATATATAACTTTTCAAAAGTATAACAGATAAGAACTTATGAGAAAACTACCATCATCTATCATTTAGTGTTATCATTAATCATTTATTGATAATTGGACACTTTAATCATATTTACATTGATGTGTTTGATGATTTAACTGCTTGACTGATTTGCAATTTTATGCTAATATATGCCATGTTCATTTTGACATGTATGCAGTGCATTTTAATGTTTATTTAGATAAATATTACTGTTGATTACTGTGTAGTATATCTCTCACACTTACTTCACTGCTGTCGCCAGGTACTACTTGAATATTATTTTCAGTTGTCTTTCACTGCTGAGGCTAAACTATACACATTGGATAGCGTAGACTGTCAGTAGTTAACTCTTGTCTTTCTAGCTTAGATCTGATTTTGATATATACATAGGAGCTTACCGGAATATAGTCCTTAGCAATTATGGCCTTACGTTACCGGAATCCTGAAGAGGACATGAAGGCGCGCGCAGATTTCGCAGAGTCCGCGAAAGGGTGGGGCATAAGAAAAGGCTTAAAGGGGGAGCAACTAGAAATGTATATCATAGCTGAGTTAGAATGGTGGGACCAAGAAGAAGAAATTATGTTTAAAGAAAATGATGAGTTCTTTGGAGCACAAGAGCGTAGCAAAACTGAAGAAGCAGAGATTAATAAACAGCATATGGAAACAGTCAATGTGGAGAAGCTAACCTTTCTAGCGGAACATAAGGTAGGAGATACGGATGCTCACCCAACCAGGAAGGAAGGGACATCTTTGCCAACCACCGCGGAATCAGAGTTAGTGGACCGGGAACAACAGGTTCTCATTCGACCCTGTCCTAAACGGAAAATAGGGAAGAAAAAACGTGCCAAAGGCACTTCAAACAGTCACAAACGTGATAACTGTTTGTACCACGGCAATGGTGGTTTAACTGTACAGGACCTTCAGGAAAACCACTTGACTTCTATGAGAAATGAATCTCGAGAGAAAGAGGAACTGAAGACAACCTTTAATGAGGTCGCAGGCGGAGACCTAGCCGATTCTCACATTCCCTTCTGTTCACAGAATCATGAAGTGGAATTACATCTGACTGAAATAGGGAGGATGGAAGTAACGGAATCCCAGGTGAATTTCATTACTGCAACGCGGGAAGAATCACTAATTATCAGTTCAGATAATTTAACTGGTCCGCCAGTACAAGACTCCCAGGAATCTCATTTTACTTCAACGAGAGGTGAAACTCAAGAGGAAGATGACCTGAGGACATCTTTTAAGGAGGTCGGAGATCGAAAGGTAACCGACTTTATTATTCCCTTCAGCTCAGGAGAGGATGAAGTGGGATTAAATTTGACTGACAGAGGGATGAAGGAAGACCCGGAACCCCTTGTGATCTTTGAGGCTGCAGCTCAGGAAAAGACACTAGACATCAGTTCAAATGATTTACGTAATGTGATGGATTGCTTAGACAGCCCATCACAGGAGTTACCTCAACTGGACTTAGCCCATGAAAGCACGACCAGAGAGGAACATCCAGACCAGGAAACATTTCCAGTTGTTATCTCGGAGCATACCAGTTCGGAGACTCAGGAAACACAGGGAATTGTTAGTAGCCAGAATATGGACTCTGATATTGTGCAGACAACATTGTCTGTAGTTGCTAAAGAAGAAAATTCTTTGCACAAGATGGAGGAAGAAACGCCTATCATCTCATTAGCTGAAGTTATCAGGGAATTCCAGCAACAGGAACCTGAAGTAACAGAAGTCAAGAGTGGTTTGGAATCAACACGTTTAGGACTCAATCTACCCTTCAGTCAGGTCGATTTGATAGGAGTAGATCAGCTATTTGTGGATACTTTATTCAAAAGTAACACCACTTTATCGCCCTGGAGTAACTATGTTATTTCTCAAGGCTGGACAACTTGGCACACTAAATTTCCAATTTCTAGCACGGTTTTCACACGAAACTCTACTGCAGAGAAACTCAGCCCGTTAACTGATTATCAGGGGAAGAAACCGCGACACCGAGGAGGGAAAATTGTTACGCCCAACTTTGAAGGAAGAAAGCGCCAGTTGAATTTATATCATGGGACCATGATGTGTAACATTATTCCTTTCAAAAGGAAGTTATTGATGGATCAGTTGAGAATCTATAACGGACGGAGGAAAATCACGGAGACAAGCTTTGCTGGGGCCAGCTTATGCAAGACCTCACTACGGGTACATCCTCGGCTGAAAGGAGTAAATCACGTGAGTGAATGGTGTAAAACAATTGCTGCCCAGAGGCGTAGAAGAATCCCGTTGATTGTGATCTTTCCCAGAGGGGTAAAATTACAACCTCCTGACAATTACCGGATTTTACCAAGCTATTGCATGGAATCCCGGCCGAAAACCAGGTACAAGGATCTATCCAGAGTATCTTTGGGTTATGGAAATGGGACGTCTTTATGCAGAAGCAGGACAACCCACTGCCACAAGGAATATTGGAAACCTTTAGGCAGATACAGAACGGAGAGTGCTTAGGCATTATTCTGGGATGTACGGCGTGCTTTGACAAAAGATTTCTGGTAGAAACTTTTTTTTAAGGGGAAAGCTCTGTCACGAATTGGCCGCCTTAACATCCCAGAATATTTTTCTCGGTCTCCAAATTTGAGAGGCCAAATTGAGAAAGAATGAATTAATCACACTACTCCAAAATTATCTAGTCGTGAGGTAAGATTATTCACAAAAAGCCTCTAGCCATGACGTAAGCTTGCAGATGGCAAGTAAAATGGCAACTAGATAATCAGTATACACCTTGGGAAACTGCTGACCCAGACATGCTGAATCAACAATGAACTGGGCCATGGACTGTGTAATTAAAACCACCCAGGCGTGAACAACATTGACACAGGGAGAGATAATGGCCCCAGGGCGGTACACAAGCCCCGTCCACTCGGACTGGCAGACTCTGCAAGGTGTGAAATCACTGATAAGACTGTGAAACTGATCTGGGGCTGGCAACGCAAAACCATCCAGGTGTGACACTATGGTGAGGGTTAGTGGTTAAAAGAATTTTTATGACTGGACAGACTTGGATTTAATTGCAATCACTGTCAGGAGGAGATAAGAAGAATTTATGACGGGAATGCCAAAGAGATAATAGTGTCTCAAATACTGTCTGCTTGACTCAGCTTAAATAAGGGTCCCTAGCCTGTTTTATGTTAGATTAAGTGTGACTTCAGAACAGGTAGGAACTATCTCAATGTCTGTAGTCATATGCATGATTTTTTTTTGTTGGCTTCTAGGAATTATTTCTTAGTAACTAGTCCCTTAGTAATTCTCTTAGTTTCGTAGATGGATGGACCGATTTTCAGTCTATATCTGATCTAGGTTATTGCAAGAACTATCATTGTCATAGGTTACTTGAGTGTTCTTTCTGAGTTCTGTGTTCAATATCATTGTGCTGTAAGTGCTACTCTTCTGAGAAGTAGAAACTTATGGAAGGCAGGTCTTGTCTAGATATACTTGAGGTGTCGTAGCAGATGCTTGCCATCTCTTTCTAAACCAGACTAGTCTCGTTTTAGTGTGTGCATTTGTTGTACAGAATATAGTCAACTGACTATTTATTTAATTCTTACAACAGCAGTAACTAAGTGTGATTAAACCGGGCAGCTCAGCAAATATAGCTGGTCTGTGTGGTAACTTCAATTAGACTTGTTGTATATCTCATTTTGTAGCTATACAATATTAGTTCTCATTAATAATGCCTGATGCTATTATGTTGAGTATAATTAGATGTCCATCTTGAAGTAATATAATGTCACGGATATGTTGGATGTATGTATGTGTAATTTCATAAACTAACTAGTGCATTATGCTATGATGTTAAAGTATCATAATATGTCTAGTTTAATCAATATGTTTATGTGTATTGGATGTTTGATATATTGATTTGTCATATGCAAACCTGCCAATATGAAGTGTTATGCTATTGTCTGTGCATTGGCACAGGGGCCAATGATTGTGTTGGAAGCAGAGGTGTAATGGTACAGACATTACCCACAAGTGGTAGTATAGGGTATATGGTGCTAAACTTTCTCAGTGTATTGTGGGCGTGCGTCCACGGTAATGCACGGAAACCTGGCACAGCTACTGGTCACGGCTTGCAAGCCCGGATGATCAGGCATTGTTATAATACCCTTACCGACCCTGTGAGCTGCTAAACTAACATTGGACGGAGCGGCTGTACGACACAGAATTTCTGTATTAGCGACATGGACATGGGGCGGCAGAAATGTAATCATTACAGGCGTGTGAGACAATTGAAAAGCCCGTCCCAGACTAAAGACAGTAGGGAGAAGGAGGATGGTGAACATAGTAGAGCTGGAAGATAAACTTGGCCAGACTGGTCATTGTATATGTTTGTGTTATGATATGTTTTAATTAGGATTGCGCTGATGTAGAACTGATATAACACATTCTCGACTTTCTTTCAAGCTCTCACAAGGAGCCCTATGTTATAGATCTCAAGACTAGAGACTACTGACTAGGAGTGTCAGGACTGACAGGATCTCAGAATACCGGCAAGCTGTTCTTTTTCTTTTGTTGAGTCTACTGGAGAGTGGGGATCTGGACCACAGTTCCAGATAGATGAAGTAACAAGTAAAGTTACGTAATGTTTCTCATCACAATATGTATATGATTTCATCATCCTCATCTTGAACCATCAGATGTCTATGATTATGATTAGTAAATAAATGTTGTAGTATTGTAACTCATAGTTCTGTCGTTATCTTTTAATTCCAATTGTGCATACGTGTTGTGTGTGTACATTGGTGGGGGTTCACTTACACACCAAGGAAGGGAGCAGTCAGGGAGAAAAACCTGTACTGAGAATAGTCGTCTATATTCATATATTTAGACTTAAACATCTATCTCAGCTAAACTTCTCTTTCCTGATCCTTGGCGAATATTCAGCACAGTTCATTTCAATTTTGTAACGAGCCACTAGGAACTGTACGTTGGATATTCAAGGGCTTAATCTGTAGGTCAGCCATATAGATTTTGTCCCTAGTCAGTTTCTGACTATCTGGGGTTGCTCGCCAGTGAATAATACATTCATCTAGCCGGTGGGGCACCCCGACTTCTGACAATCAACTATACATACATTGGCACCTTGCCATCTTGACAGACGATAGTTTGTGCTTTAAAAAGGCATAATAACTTTTACCTATGGCGGTAGCGAATGTGACTGATAAGGCCAATTTGCGCTGTAAATATCCGTTCACACTGGGTGCATGTGAACACGTGGTCATTTCCACCATCATGCACCATCTTACGTCTCAAACGCTCGGCGTGTGACTTATCTGCAATAATTTTGATCAACTACCATGGATGAAATGAATGGTCATCATCATTCTTGATGGACAAACTACTTTGATCAACTACCACTGGATGAAATGAATGGGTATCATCATTCTTGATGGACAAACTACTTTGATCAAATACCACTGGATGAAATGAATGGTCATCATCATTCTTGATGGGCAATCTACTTTGATCAACTACCACTGGTTGAAATGAATGGTCATCATCATTCTTGATGGACAAACTACTTTGATCAACTACCACTGGATGAAATGAATGGTCATCATCATTCTTGATGGATACACTACATTAATCAATACCACTGGATGAAAAGAATGGTCATCATTATTCTTGATGGACAAACAACAGTCATCAATTAGCCAAAAGTATGGGGCTAACACTATTTATGCAAGAGACCTTGTGATGTATAAGGTGTCTTGTGAGTTACCAGAAATACGTACCTTACAACGTACCTTACAACGTACACCTAATCCTTTTCTCGTCCCATTCAAACTGAACACGGCAACTGAATATAAGAAAGCGTGCGATTCGGAGAAACACGATCACATGAAAGCCACACTGGTGGCTGCAGTACTACCTATAGTACTACCGCTTGTGGCTCGCGCAATTTTCATTTCCTTGACACAGACATGATTTTAATCTCAGCGGACTTAACTCTGGCTCACTATTTCCTGTATTCTGATCGAAATAGGTCACATCTGAAGATAGTATTTTCTCCCCTAATAGAACACAGCAATGGCAGAAAGCTTGCACAGAATACAGAGGCAGTATGTTTCTGATGGATATATTGCTTGAAAGGATGAAGACAGTATCATTTGCAAAGAAATGACCTTCTGCTCTCATATGTTGTTTGTCCATCAAGATTGATTTTCTCCCCTAATAGAACACAGCAATGGCAGAAAGCTTGCACAGAATACAGAGGCGTCTCCCTTGTCACTCAGGATGAAAACAATATTTTGCAAAATTCAAAAGAAAAGATCATCAAATGCCTCGCCAGCTGGCGTGGGCGATCATGTCCCTCAACAAATTGCGATTTCCGACGTCATGGATCAATTAGTGTGTTGACTCCCTTCCGTGCCATAACACAAGAATTTTCTCTCGCTGTCTTCTTCTATCTCTCTTTTCACAAATCTTTCCCGTTGTCACAACATGTTCCAGATTTTGTCTTCTCATAATGTGGCCACAAAAATTATGACTGCTTCTTTCTGATGTTTGTGGTAAGTTGTCTTTGCGACTCAGCCTCCCTCAAAATGTCCAAATTTCTCATTTTGGCAGTCCAATTAATTTGCAGCATTCTTCTATAAATCTACATCTCCAAGACTTCTGGGGAATTTCTCGCCTGTTTACTAATTGATTATTTGGTTGTTTCGGGATTTGAAATTTAAATATTGAGCACAACCCACTACTGGCAACGCTGATCGTATTCTGGTATGAACCTAAGGCTTATCCATGTTATCTCTGTCATCTGTATGTCTCTCTGTCTGTATGTCGAATTGTCAGTCGTCTGTTTGTACGGATGTATTATGTAGGCGTGTCTAGCTACCTGTCGTATGTTTGTATGCGTGAGTTTGTCTGTCTATATGGTGGTGTGCCTGCCTGTCTGTTTATGTATCAATGTGTCTGGCTGAGTGTTTGTGTTATGTCTGTATATCTGGCTGTCTGTTTGTCTGTATGTTCATGTATCTGGGTGGCTGCCTGTCTATGTGTCTGTCTGTTTGTCTGTATGTCGCTGTGTTTGTCTGTCTATGGTCAGTCAGAATGTCAGCCTCCATCTGTCAGTGGTGATTCTTCAACTAGCAATTGGTCAACTTCTATATTTTAGTGTTGATTCTTCAACTTCCATCTGTCAGTGCGGATTTCTCAACTTCCATCTGTCAGTGCGGATTTCTCAACTTCCATCTGTCAGTAGTGATTCTTCAACTTCCATCTTTCAGTGGTAATTCGTCAACTTCTATCTTTCAGGGTTGATTCTTCAACTTCCATCTTTCAGTGTTGATTCTTCATCATCCATCTGTCAGTGGTGATTCTTCAACTTCCATCTTTCACTGGTGATTCTTCAACTGCCATATGTCACTGGTGATTTTTTAACCTCCATCTCTCAGTGGTGATTTTTCAACTTCCATCGGTGAGTTGAGATTCTTGTTGTTATGGTCTTGAGCCTGAGAAATTAACGCTATCTGGCTAGTGAGGTCGCCGTGATCTGTACAGGTTAAGGCTTTCTTTTTTCCCCCGACAGATCAAAAATAAATAGCTTACTGAGGATTTAAACCCGGGTCTTCCAAAGAACAACCCGGCATTCTTTGCCACTCGGCCAGTTTGACTATTTCAACCAGCGAAATTGTGTCTCCAGGAAGCTGCACTCGTGTCGTAACAAAGTATTAGAATCATACACTTGGTTATGTCCCTTTGGCCACAAAACATTAATTGAGTTGGTTATTTGTTTGTTATTTAATTTTTTCATATCCATTTTACAGGACACCGCAGTCAACACCAGCATTTCTGCCGCTGTGATCTCTTACCAAGTTTACGTTCAGTAGTTTGCCTTTGCTTTCTGAACGATCGGCACTGACACCGACGCAAAACATACGCAACGTGGTCTGCTGCCAAATCGCATGCAGCGGTGTTTCGAACTCGAGTATACGGGATTATGAACTGCGTCCGTAAAACCTTGGCCACAGAGACCGGCGGTCATTTTTTTACTATCGACATATTATCACACTTGTAGGGGCCGTGGTCGCCTAGTGGGTAGACACTCGCCTGCCAGACATGCGTTCGATTCCCATCGGAGCGGATTCCTATTGTGAAAATCGACCTCTGCTCATAGTCATAACATACAAATGTTGCCATAACATACAAATGTTGCCATAACATACAAATGCTGCCATAACATACGAGGATAAGTTAATAAGTAAGTCACAAATGGCTGTAGAAAAATAATTAAATATGATAACAACTTGAAACCAGTTTATTTTTATACATACAGTGTCCTTTTATTTCCCAACATAATTTCCACCAACATTGATGCACTTATCCCATCGTTTTATCAGTCCTCCCAAACCAGCTGCATAGAACTGCGTGCCCCCCTTTTTTTTTAAAGGCAATGAAAGAATCAACATAAAATGAGACGTTGATACAATCCACTGATAGTCGTCTTACGCACGCCAGTCGCTCCAAGCTAGGATACAGATTCAGATAAGTACCCTTAATATTGTCATGTAGTGTGTTTCATGTAGTTTTGTGTCGGTTTGTGTTTGATTGTTCTGTGCTGACGAAGGCTTTGGTCGCAACGTCCAATTTGTTTCTTGTAATCGTGTTTCAGTAAAGCTCGCAATCTACTACTCGTTTTTTGATGATTCATTCATTGCCCGAATTATCGCCTGGCAATAGTTCGCTGCATCTCGTCACGTGCATATTGCAGAGTTATATATCATATAAGGCGAATAAAAGAATGATATTAGGGGCGTTCATTTGAAACCCGTTCCAATGGATTTATTACAAAAGCATGAAAGAAAAACATTAACAGATGTGGTAGAATTAAACAAAGCATTCATTTTGAATGAATTATGCACCATGGGTTGGTCAGAAGAAGTCGCCGTAGGCATTCAGGCAAGCAGCCGTTGCTTAGGTACGCGGCGAATGCCGTCCGCAAAAAAGGATAGTGGTTGCTCACTGAACCAAGTGTATTCCGCGTTCATTTCGTCCGAGCAAATGAAAATCACATGGTGACAAATCAGGACTATAGGCTGGATGTTGCAGAATTGCCCACTTCTTCCTTGCTAATGCTTCCTGCACAATATTTGTGACATGCGGACGAGCATTATCGTGCAACAAAATCACACCGCGAGAAAGCATGCCGGGTCGTTTATTCTTGATGACTTTTTGCAGCTTGTCTAGTGTTTCCAAGTAGTGGGTAGAGTTGATGTTGACACCAGGTTCTTTAAAGTCGGCCAACAATAGCCCTTCATGGTCAAAAAATGCGCTCAGGATAACCTTACCAGCGGAAACCTGTAACTTGAATTTTTTTGGCTCTTGGTGATCCAGCATGCTTCCATTGCATGCTCTCTCTTTTGCTGCTCGGCTCAAAGTGGTGACACCATGATTCATCTCCTGCCACTATGCGGAAGAGAAATGCATCACTCTCCACTGTGTAACGCAGCATGTGGTTCAAACACCATCCCATGCGTTCCTCTTTTTACGTGGTCGGTCAACAGCCGTACCCACTGTGAACACACCTTCCGATATTTTACGAACGGCCTTTTGAATTGTCCCAATCGACATATCAAATTCTGTCGCTAGTGAACGTATGATTCGACAACGGTTCATCTGTACTGTTGCGTCAATTTTGGCGATGGTTTTTTCTGTTGCAACAATATGCGCTTGACCCGGCCGTCGAAGATCTGTCGTGAACTGACGTCCTTTCCGAAACATTCGTGCCACGTCTGTCACTGTTTTCTTCGACGCACATTTGTTACCGTACGCTGTCTGCATTCTTCGATGAATGGCCACTGGTCGACATCCTTCAAATGAAAGAAACCGAATCACCGCTCTTTGAGCTTCTTTGGACAGATTTGGGATCAACCCGGCCATTTTCTCAACGGTCAGAAAGAGAACCTATGCATCATGGGACGATAAGCACTTGCTCTTTTATTCATTGGTCAGTACTTATCACATGACTATGACATGATCATGTTCAACGTACGCAATTACGCGCGGTGCGGCACGAACGGATTTTAAATGAACGCCCCTTAACTTTAGTTGAAACAATTAAACATACAGTCACAGGTATTGTTCCAATGTGGAGCTTCTGTGATCCTCACGGAGATTTCAGATTTAACAAGAACCCTGTCTCCTTATTGTATTCATTGCACACTTCATCAGCAAATCATCATCATCATCATGTGCCATGCCGGTAAGTGTGTGTGGTCATGTTTCGCCATCTTACACGATCACCAGAGACGTGGATCAGCTCTGTGTTCTTATCCCGAGCATGCTATGTGACTAAGTCATTGAAATATTTACTTCTCTGCCTTCCCCTTGTTATTTTCCCCTCATTCTTACCAGTTGTCACGCTTTTGTTTATGTCTTCTCATAACGTGCCCAAAATTGTTACTGTCTAATTTCTCTAATCAGATTGCGGTTTTCATTTGTTTCTTGTAGGACTTGGTCATTAGTTTTTCTGTATGTCCATGGTATTTTTTGCATTTTCCTCAGAAACTACAGTTCCACTGTCATTAGATGTGTTTCAGCTTGACTGTTCACCATCCACGTTTCACATTCATATAAAAGAACAGATTCTACGTAGCACCTCAACACTCTTTTTTTCCGTTGTAATTGACATCATTTTATTGGTCAGTATGTTGTCCATTTTGCAAAAAGCTACATTTGCCTTAGCGATTCTTGTTCTAATCTTTTCAAGGGATCTCCCATAAAATGTTATGACTGTTCCGAGATAGTGGTACCGATTCATTTGTTTAAGAATATTCCCATTAATCCTTTTATTACATTGTCGTGTTTCTTTCTTCTTAGAGACGAACATAATCTCTGCCTTCTTTCAATTTAATTCTAACCCTACTTGTTGACTGTGTACGATACTCGTATCTATTAAATGTTTCATCCACAAATAGTTCTTTAATGGTGTAAATTACCTTCGGTTCTTCATTGTTCTGTTCTTCAAGAAGTGTTGTTGCGGTCTCTGTTTGGCTGGTTTCTTTCTATACGCTGTCTATAAAGGTTATGAGCAAGAGGGGGGAGGGGGGGGGGGGAAGAGAGAGACAGGACATAACTTTGTCGTACTCCGGATCTTATGGTGAAGGGTTCTGAGTGTCCTCCATTTGTTGTTACAGTGTATTCACTTCTTCTGCATTGTTTTTTAGATGTGCCCCATATCGTTTAAGGATTTCCAACGCTTTTTTTTTCCTACCTACTCTATCAAATATCTGTTCTTGGCCGACAAAGGCTAAGTAGAGTATTCCACTAAATTCGATTGATATTTTTCTCAGTTGTCTAAGAACAAAGAAGGCATCTGTGCATCCTTTGTTTTTCCTAAATCCAAGTTGTGTTTCGTATAGCTGAGGTCCTATTGTAGGTCGTAGTCTGTTCTTCTGTGTGTTACATAGAATCAATTTTAACACATGACTGCAAATCCTGGACAATTTGTAAACAAATTAGTAATCTGGCGTGTCCAGCGTGTGCCGCGTGGTTACACACCCGCTTCACACGCCAGTGATCCGGGGCTTGTTTCCGGATCCAGTCAGGGATATGCACTACTGACGAGCTCAAACGAGAGCGAAACTCGAGTATAGTGCTTCCATATTGACGTGGATAGGCCTTAGGTTCATACCAGAATACGATCAGCGTTGCCATTAGTGGGTTGTGCTCAATATTTAAATTTCAAATCCCGAAACAACCAAATAATCAATTAGTAAACAGGCGAGAAATTCCCCAGAAGTCTTGGAGATGTAGATTTATAGAAGAATGCTGCAAATTAATTGGACTGCCAAAATGAGAAATTTGGACATTTTGAGGGAGGCTGAGTCGCAAAGACAACTTACCACAAACATCAGAAAGAAGCAGTCATAATTTTTGTGGCCACATTATGAGAAGACAAAACCTGGAACATGTGACAACGGGAAAGATTTGTGAAAAGAGAGATAGAAGAAGACAGCGAGAGAAAATTCTTGTGTTATGGCACGGAAGGGAGTCAACACACTAATTGATCCATGACGTCGGAAATCGCAATTTGTTGAGGGACATGATCGCCCACGCCAGCTGGCGAGGCATTTGATGATCTTTTCTTTTGAATTTTGCAAAATATTGTTTTCATCCTGAGTGACAAGGGAGACGCCTCTGTATTCTGTGCAAGCTTTCTGCCATTGCTGTGTTCTATTAGGGGAGAAAATCAATCTTGATGGACAAACAACATATGAGAGCAGAAGGTCATTTCTTTGCAAATGATACTGTCTTCATCCTTTCAAGCAATATATCCATCAGAAACATACTGCACACATTTTCCCACATTGGGAAAGGCAGTGGAGCCAAAATTATTACACAAAAGTCACAGGTAGAAAGGCCTGGGAAAGTGGAAACAAAAGTCGGATTTCCCTCCAGACCTAACACTCACAGACAATATGAAACTGTATGAGATCATATTATCATATGACCCCAAAACAACACACAAAGAAACATGACTAAAACTAACATAACAAATCACATATATTCTACACAGGTATAAATACAAAACAGAAACAATATTTGGTAGAAGCACAATCGTTAACACATAAATCATGCCAAAAGTAATATATTTAGTGACATTGTTAAATTCCCCAAAAACAGACAATCACAGACATAAATAAATACATCAGACAATTCATCTTTAGCAAGACAATACACCCTGCAGCATAAAACTCTCATACTGGACACGAAACAAGGAGGAATAGCACTCCAGGGCGTACAAATAACAATACTTAGAATAAGCCACGTAGGTCATATTATCAGATATCCAAAGCAACATAGATTAGCATTATATTATTTAGCACACACAATAAAACATCTCACAAAACTACACAATGCAGTAGCACATGGACATGAACATTTAATCCAGGAAACGACAAGGGAAAAATACAAACAGTTAGTTAGTAAACAAGCATCATCACTTAAACTGAGAATAAAAGAGGACAAACCTGCTTCATGTCAGACTACACATCCAACTTTTCCAACTTACACAACAAACACATCAGACCTGAAGCAAGAGAAATCACCTACAGACTGATGTTTAATATGACACCCATAATACCCAAAGGAGCATGCAGATCCAGACAAATAGAAAAATGCCAACTATGCAGGAACAACAGAGACAGAAGAGACAGAAGAACACATATACTACACGTGTCAAACAGTCACAGCTGCAGTGAAAACCCTCAAACAACTAATACAAACACACACAGGCAAACAAACAGACACGTGTACGGCAATCTTTCTGAACACTCTTCATAAAACACCCAAAGACACACAAAGAAAACTACTTCAAACACACTAACAGAATACAGAAACTTAGTTTGGACTTGCAGAACCAAGGTTAGGTTCAGTCCCCTTACATATAATAGAAGCTTATTTTTGCTAATGTTCAAATACAAACTATCTACTATATATCCTGAATGTGTAAATTTTCATTAATTTCATGTTCTCTTGTAATTAGGATTATTGTTTGAGTCTGTTGTGCACTTGTTGTTGATTAATTATTATATCTTATAATTAGAGGTGCATTTGTGTGCATGGAAAGTAAAATAAAATGCATGTATATGGGGGGGGGGGGGGGAACAACAAATAATTCACAACCCGGTGCTGTGAATTGTGGGATAGTGAGATTGCATGTCACAATTGCTTGTCACACCAAGTCGAGGGTTCAAAATAAGCATCGGGCGATTTGGAAGCAGACCATTTCACGTTGATTGTGATGGTATGAGGCATTGTCCATTCAGAAAGCAATGGCAAACTACTGAATTAACATTGCCTAGTACATCATAGTCATCCAATAAAAGCGGGATGGATAGCAGCGTTATGTCAACTTCACGTAACTAACATATTTTAACTTTCAGACAATCATTGGTAGTTATTCTTCTTGTTCAAATTATTCGCAACATTCGTCTCAGAAATCATACCTCTATTACCTCCAAACTATCCTAATTTGTTAGTTCACATTTAAATGTTCACTGACATACAGCAGAATATATTCTAAATAACATTTCTGTTCTCTTTTTCTGACATTCAGGGTAAGTGACTTATCATATAAGACACGATCCATATTCATATAGAAAATCACGAAGAGGACATTTTCAATGTGTATGCGTGCAGTTGGGAATTCCCCTAAGTGTAGGCTGATTGGGACACAACAAATCTGGGAGCTGGAGATTTCAAAGCTTGGTGAAACCAGTTGGACAATCTTACAGAAAACAGACAGGATAGTGTCGGGCGTTGCAAAGGACAATCAATCAATCAATCATGTGCTATGCCGGTCGGAACCAAACAAAGAGTAGGTTTGGATCAAATGAAAATGGATGGCAGAAAATGGGAAGTATGAGTGTGTTGCAGTGACAACCTAAAAGGTGTTAATATGATAGCAGAATAGTTGTCTGTGTGTATTTTATAACAGGAGACCTCTGTGTATGTATTATGGTGCTGAAGATCAAAGTCTGTGTGTATTATATTGCTGAAGATCAGAGTCTGTGTGTATTCCATTGCTAGAGATCAGAATCTGTGTGTATTATATTGCTGATGATCAGAGTCTGTGTGTATTCCATTGCTAGAGATCAGAATCTGTGTGTATTATATTGCTGAAGATCAGAGTCTGTGTGGATTCTATTGCTTGAGATCAGAATCTGTGTGTATTCTATTGCTAGAGATAAAAGCCTGTATGTATTCTATAGCAGGAGATTGATGTCTGTGTGTTTGTATTCTGTAGCAGTAAATCTCTGTCTGTGTGTAATATATAGCAAGAAATCTCTGTCTGTGTGTAATATACAGCAGGAAATCTCTGTCTGTGAGTGTAATTAATAGCAGGAGATCTCTGTCTCTGTGTATGTATTCTATAGCAGTAAATCTCTGTCTGTGTGTGTGTGTGTGTGTGTGTATTCCATAGCAGGAGATCTCTGTCTGTGTGTGTATTCTATAGCAGGAGATCTCTGCCTGTGTCTGTGTATTCAATAGCAGGAGATCTCTGTCTGTGTGTGTATTCAATAGCAGGAGATCTCTGTCTCTGTGTATATATTCTATAGCAGTAAATCTCTGTCTGTGTGTGTGTGTGTATTCCATAGCAGGAGATCTCTGTCTGTGTGTGTATTCAATAGCAGGAGATCTCTGTCTCTGTGTATATATTCTATAGCAGTAAATCTCTGTGTGTGTGTGTGTGTGTGTATATTCCATAGCAGGAGATCTCTGTCTGTGTATTCTATAGCAGGAGATCTCTGTCTGTGTGTGTGTGTGTGTGTGTGTTTTCTATAGCAGGAGATCTCTGTCTGTGTGTGTATTCTATAGCAGGAGATCTCTGTCTGTGTGTGTATTCTATAGCAGGAGATCTCTGTCTGTGTATTCTATAGCAGGAGATCTGTGTGTGTGTGTGTGTGTGTGTGTGTGTGTGTGTGTGTTTTCTATAGCAGGAGATCTCTGTCTGTGTTTTCTATAGCAGGAGATCTCTGCCTGTGTGTGTGTTTTCTATAGCAGGAGATCTCTGTCTGTGTATTCTATAGCAGGAGATCTCTGCCTGTGTGTGTGTTTTCTATAGCAGGAGATCTCTGTCTGTGTGTATATTCTATAGCAGGAGATCTCTGCCTGTGTGTGTGTTTTCTATAGCAGGAGATCTCTGTCTGTGTATTCTATAGCAGGAGATCTCTGTCTGTGTGTGTGTTTTCTATAGCAGGAGATCTCTGTCTGTGTATTCTATAGCAGGAGATCTCTGTCTGTGTGTGTGTTTTCTATAGCAGGAGATCTCTGTCTGTGTTTTCTATAGCAGGAGATCTCTGTCTGTGTGTGTGTTTTCTATAGCAGGAGATCTCTGTCTGTGTTTTCTATAGCAGGAGATCTCTGTCTGTGTGTGTGTTTTCTATAGCAGGAGATCTCTGTCTGTGTATTCTATAGCAGGAGATCTCTGTCTGTGTGTGTGTTTTCTATAGCAGGAGATCTCTGTCTGTGTTTTCTATAGCAGGAGATCTCTGTCTGTGTGTGTGTTTTCTATAGCAGGAGATCTCTGTCTGTGTATTTTATAGCGGGAGATCTCTGTCTGTCTGTGTGTTTTCTATAGCAAGAGATCTCTGTCTGTGTATTCTATAGCAGGAGATCTCTGTCTGTGTGTGTGTATTCTATAGCAGGAGATCTCTGTCTGTGTGTGTATTGTGTAGGTGGATCTCTCTCTCTCTCTCTATCTATCTGTGTGTGTGTGTGTGTGTGTGTGTGTGTGTGTGTGTGTGTGTGTGAGAGAGTGTGTATGCGTGTATTGTGTAACACGTGATTGAGCCCGTTTTGATTGAAGCACGAGAAAAGAAATAGATATCAAAAACCATCTGGGTTTCAGTACGTCACTGTATAATGTTCGCAGTGCCCCACTCCCCCTCCCCCAGCTCTTAATGACATACTGGCCATATTAATTTAATTATGCTCACAGAAACAATACTCCAGGAACAATTCTATCATTCAATTGTAAACAAACAAATTGTGCCCACTAGAGGCATATTTCGTGGCACAAATCGCCAGTCAGACATGACATGGTCACATGCGAGAAGTCATGAAAACCCAGACATGACGTGTGGTCTTACTCGGAGCAATGTACCCCAGAGGCCCTCAAATTGCTCTCGTTAATAATTTATATTAAATGTTTCGTATCAATACCCTCTTCAGGGAAATTGTGTATGGTATGTGAATTGTATCTGGCATGTGAATTTTATCTGGCATGTGAATTGTCTGGCATGCTATCCTCATGAATTCTGTTTTTTGTTTTTTGGTTTTATTGTCTGGTATATTACCTCATGCACATCGATGAGATTTTTTAAAATTGTGACAGATAACGATGGGCTTTCATGGACTGTCGTCAACCCAGTCGGGTATGTTATATTAGGGAGATGACGTGAGAAAAGATGTTGCTTACTCCTCCTACTTCACTTCCTCCTCCTCCTCCTCTTTCTCCTAATCCTCCTCTTTCTCCTTATCCTCCTCTCCCTCCTCCTCCTCATCAACATCATTACCACCACCACCACCACCACCACCACCACCACCACCACCACCACCACCACCACCACCACCACCACCATCGTCATCACATACATCATCATCACATACATCATCATCATCATCATCATCATCATCATCATCATCATCATCATCATCATCATGATGTGCCTCGCAATGTGTCTGTAAATGTCGTATCTACCCACATATCTCTGTTCCTGGTCAACTGGATTAATTGTCTTGATGATGTTCCTCAACTCCCCTATGTAAGTAGTTTAACTCCTACACCAGACAGAAGTATTCGTCATGTCTGCTCACATTATAAGAGAGGTTATTCATGCGTTCGTTTTTTTTTTTTTTCGTATTCACTCCGACAGACGTGTTCTCATCAAATTCCTCCACCCCACCACCCCTTTACCCCGGTTAACTCTCTTTGAACTTAAGCGTAGTCTACATTGGTCTGATGTTTGAGTGTGTGCCAGCCTTCCCTTTTACCAGTGTCCCTCGCCAGCAGGAGAAACTAGTTCCAGTTAAGAGGTACTTCGTTTTTTAACGCTCGCTCGCTTTGACCTCAAGCGTAGTTCAGATACACCACTTCTAGTAATGCTGGACTGAATTTTGCGTGTGGATTAACTTTCCCAATTAACATTGTCCCTCGCCATCTACCGAACCCATTCCGGTTTCAGAGGTACTTGTAATTTACGTCTCCAAGTCAAGGACGATAGGTCAACATCTTAGTCCAACTGTCCGGTGTAGGGTTGAACCCCTTACCTCGGTATCAGCACACCGGATGTTTAAGAACACGCGTTCTTATCCATTCGGCCATGCTGACCTACAGAGGTACTTGTAATCTAGTCCCCACATCAAGGACGAGAAGTCAAAGTTTAAGTTCAACTTTTGAATTCAGTGCAGTCTCATTCGTAGTTTTCGCAATTCGTAATCTCGCATACCACGTTCGAAACACAGCTTTGTGTCATGAGTTCTCATAGTTCTTTGTCATGATTTCTCATAGTTCTGTGTCATTAGTTCTCATAGTTCTTTGTCATGATTTCTCATAGTTCTGTGTCATTAGTTCTCATAGTTCTTTGTCATGATTTCTCATAGTTCTGTGTCATTAGTTCTCATAGTTCTTTGTCATGATTTCTCATAGTTCTGTGTCATTAGTTCTCATAGTTCTTTGTCATGATTTCTCATAGTTCTGTGTCATTAGTTCTCATAGTTCTTTGTTACAAGTTTTTATATTCTTTGCCATGACTTTTCATAGTTCTTTGTCATGACTTCTTATAGTTCTTTGTCATGAGTTCTCATAGTTTTTTTATTATGAGTTCTCATAGTTCTTTGTTATGAGTTATCATAAATCTTGGCTATGAGCTCTCATAGTGTTTCGCCACGAGTTATCTCATAATTCTTGGTTATGAGAAAATTAACACTGGCATATGTGCAAGGCTGGATCAACGCGACAGAAAACTATGTGGAACTGTGGGGGTGTGGCTTTACAGAAGGATGATGAGAATACCATGGGCGGATAGAAAGCGCAATGACAATATCTGAATAATAATTTAAAAAAAAAATATTTGAACACACAAAGAGAACTGGTTACTCGCTTTAGAAGAAGACAGCCCACATTCTTTGCGCGCGTCATGAGAAGGGGAAAGCTGGAGTATGTGGTCGCAAAGGGACAAATTGGAGGCAAAAGAAACAGGGGAAGAACAAGAGAGAAGATGCTGAGCAGTATGACAGCATGGCATGAAGGAACATCGGTATTTGAAATGATTGCCAGCACAAGCAACAGAAGGCTGTGGACAGACATGATTACCCACGCCACAAGGCATGGAGTATAAAAAGATTAAGTCTGTGTGTATATGTGTGTATGTATGTGTATGAATACATATGGTTGTTTGTGTGTATACATGCATGCGTATGATTGTATATGGTCGCATGTGTGTATGCATGTTTGTATGTGAATGTAGGCAATGCATCTGTGTATGTTTATGGCCTATATACTCGGACAGTCCTGACAGGCTTTATGTTTGAACACATCCAGAAGCAGATAATCAGTATCAACGTCATAAAGATGAGCCAGGGAAAAGTATGGAATAAATGAACGTACGCAAAATAATAGTTCTAGGAATAAAGAATTAAAAAAAAAAGAACGAAAGAAAGAGAGAAACAGAGAGAGGAAGAAAGAAAGAAAGAGAGAGAGAGAGAGAGAGGGGGGGGGGGGAGAGAGGAGGGACAGAAAGAAGTACAGAAAGAAAGAAAGAAAGAAAGAAAGAAAGAAATAATGACAGACGCAAAGAAACAACGATAGAAAGAAACACAGAAAGAAGCAAAGAAAGTAAGAAACAGAGAAAGAAGTGAAGAAAATAAGAAATAGGGAAAGCAGCAAAGAAAGTAAGAAATCAAGAAAGAAGCAACGAAAGAAAGCTCAGACAGACAAGCTAAATGAAAGCTCAAGCATTCACTCTCTATAACAGACTAACAAATGCAGACACAGAATGTATGTGTGTGTGCCCGCACGTTAGATCACCTTAACGTATCTGCACGAGTGTGTCGACGCACAGGTGTGTGCGAATCCGTTATGTCCTACACACAAAAGTTTTACCACAATGGTCTCTACACAACAGCATGAAATACGTGAAACAAGAACACAAATACAAGAATAAAGATGTGGAAGCAAACAGAAACAGATTATGTAAACGTGTTTGATTATTTATTGGAAGCAGAAATATCAAAGGAAAGCAATGTAGACACTCTCATTGGGAAAAAAGAAACTCTCAGTGGATCGACAATAAAGACATGATAAAGATATTGCCTAGAGGCGGGGCATTGGTATATATTTCAATTCTACAAGATGATGTCTTTGTCAGGGAGTGGGGATACACTTAAATGGCCTCTTGTGTCTGCCTTAAATCAATGCAACTTGGGCCCATACTTCTGGGCATCATGCTGGTGTTAGGGTTTGCTCTGCATACGACTAGATGTGTCACATAGACACCAAAGTCATATTCGCAGGTGTTTTGGGTATCTGGCGAATGTATTTCCTAATGACGTTGTCAATCTAGAGTAGCACAAGCGGAAGTATTTGCCATTGTGGTAATTTTAGCTTTCAGTATATTGTGGTATTGTATAGTTTTGTAAGAGACGGAGAGAGAAAGAGGGAAGAGAAAGGAAGAGGGGGGGGGGGAGGAGAGGGCGAGGGAAGCGAGAGAGAGAGAGAGGGGAAAGGAGATAGGGGCAAAGAGAGGGGGAAGGAGATAGGGATAGAGAGACGGGGAAGGAGAGAGAGAGGGAATCAGAGAGGGAGAGAGAGAAAGGCAGAGGGAAAAGGGAGAGATATTGATAAATACAGTGGTTCTCAACCTTTTTTGGCCCGTTCCCCCTTCACCATATTTTCAGAACGTCATCCCCCCCCCCCCCCCCCTTACCTATCAAAAATTTGGCCCGTTCCCCCCTTCATCGTATTTTCAGAACATCATTCCCCTCCCCCCTTTCATATATCCTATCTAAAAATCCCCCCACCCCTATACAGTATAGGAAAAAAGTAAGGTAAATTTAATAGCACATACTAAAACAAGTCTAGACATCCACATAAAACATGATTTGTGGGTCTACTGACTTTATAAAATTAATTTTCGAAGGATTAGACGTACTTAACTGTAAAGAATGTAGGGAAAAACAATATCAAGTAATCGGTTCTTGTATTAACGCGATCTTGAAATGGTCTTCATCCCCCCGTTGGAAACCCTAAAATTCACCCCTGGGGGGGGGGGGAATTCCCCACCGGTTGAGAACCACTGGATAAATAGAATGATAGTGGACAAGTGAAAAAGAAAAGAGAATGAGTGAGAGAAAGAGAGAGAGAGAGAGAGAGAGAGAGAGAGAGAGAGAGAGAGAGAGAGAGAAAGCGAAAGACAGTGTGTGTGTGAGTGATATTTAGAGTGTGTGAGACTGATAGAGAGAATGAGAGAAAAAAAGGGGGGGGGGGGAGAGAAAGTTAGATGGACGGACACCTATATATATATATATATATATATATATATATATATATATATATATATATATATATATATATATATATGTGTGTGTTTGTGTGCACGTGTGTGTGGTCTATGGCTAAGGGGTAATGAACGTAGTTTACAATACTCGGCATAACAGGTCCAGTATTCGGTAACAGTCTGTGACATGTTTGATAGTTGACAGAGGACCTATTTAGTAGTGTTCTCTGGAGATATATCTTGAATAATAAATAGACAAGATAAAGGATATGATTTTGCACGTTTTTGTCTAGAGGTCTCTCAAATGAGATAGATAATCATTCCCGCCTAGCTCTTTTGGAGAACCATTTTTCCCTTGGCTCTGAAATCCCCACTGTGAGACTACCAAGTATCTACACATAAATTTATAAAAGAAGAAAAAGGTTCCCTCAAGGCCAAAAGAAGATCTGAACTATTCACCCCTGTACAACTGAGGATCCATTTCACTCATCATAATGTTGTCAGTGTGCTGTTAGTCCGTCATATTAGATCTTCCCTTATTTTATTTGTGTCAAAAGTGACCTATATCAGTTGTCCAATTATACCTTAGGACTTTAGGATTCAATATTAGTAGACACACTCAACAATAACTGTACATAACATCTGTTGAACAAGACATCTACATGACAGGTTCTTGACAAAAGTGGGACATACATTTACATGGAAATGTTTACACCAACCATTGCACAAGACATACATCATGAGAGATACTTGACAACATCTATACAAGACTTTTCACAATATCTGTAACCAACAACAGTAACTTAAGACATTCACCAGAGACAATACTTGACAGCAACTGTACAAGACATTCTCCTGAGACATGTACTTAAAACACTGGTTCATTAATACTCTTTATTGAGCTGCTGGTGGGTCAGAGTGAAGACCAATGGTTCATCGTTGTGTCATATCTGCACTTCAATAAATACATGCATAATGTACAAAATATGCAGAACATGCATGCAGATAAACATGATACAACAACTCCTAATTACTCCACCAACCGAATATACTCTCCTCCTCCTCTCTAATCTCCACTACACCACTGATTTTCTGTATCTATCATCACTTCCTGTCTCTTGGGAATTTTATAAAATCCTATCATGGGGAAACTTAAGGGAGGAACTACTGTTCTGGATCAGTTGCATCCTGTTATCATCAGCAATTGATGTTGGGAAAGCTCCAGGTAGCAGACTTCCTATAATAAGTTCCATGACAGATTATTTCCTCTTGAGAACAGAATTTGGGATAATGATGTTATACCGAATCTCAATGTTGACCAGACTGTCTGTGAATGCTGTCACTGGGGTACTTCAAATAGTTGAGGATAGCACTCTCCTGAAATTGGGAGATGTATTCTCGGTACATGTAGAACATGACTTGCCAAAGAGACTCAGAGATATGAACAAAATCCAATATATTGCAGCATCTCACCCAGCCAGTCACACTTCACCTACTTTTCAAGTCTCATTCAACATCCACTGTGTGAGCACCAGGCTGTTTATTCTCCAAGTTAAGTCTCAGATGAACAATCACTGCAAGTTACTTCACCAGATTTCATTGAATGTAGTTAATAACAAGAGACTTGATTTTAATTTCTCAGATGACACTGATATAATTCATGATCACTGTACTGATCCCTATAATAACCATTAAAATTCTGATAATGGAATTCTTAAGAACTGTTTTTCTCCCATTTTACATTCAGCGGTTAGAGAGCTGAGATGAAATTCTCCAGGAAATTCCTGCATTTTGGATTCCAAGAGAATGAATAAGTGGTCCATTGGGGCACAGGATTTACTTTCTATGTACTCGACCGAGACAAACTGTAGACAGGGGTCTTCTTTATTAAAGCATGTTTCACTGTGCACCAAGACAGGTTCACCAATGTCGACCAATCCTGCTTCCTGTTCAAAAACAGTTACTTTCAGTTGACTTGGGCCAAAGGTTGTCATGAAAATAAAGACTGGCAATTCAGCCTGTGTTCATCTGTGATTATCCCTGGATTACATTTATCGGGAGTTAGTTCTTGGTCTGGGACTCCTGGTTAGTTGTCCCAGAGAAAACACGAAGGCCTCTCCACCATCCGTTGTTCTCTGTTGATATACAAAATGGTACAGCATTTCTTTACATTTGTTCAGGACAATGTTATCAAACATCAACAGACACAGATGGAAATGGGGAAGTGAGGGGAGGGGTGTTGACCAAACACACCTCTCCTGGTTGATGATGGGAGTGTATTCCACTTTGATGGACTGTGGGTGATATGTTTTCATTATTCACCCCTATCTGTGGTAATCACAAGCCTATATGCTGAGACAGGGGTAGCTTACACAATTACAAGCATTTTATATGTCGAAGTTCTCACAATGTTTAAACCACAGTAGACCTGGGCACAGTTGAGGAACAGACAGTAAAGCAAGCACCATAAGGCAGGCAGCATGAGCAAGCATTGTGACACAGCAACATGAGACAGGCATTGTGAATCAGCACATGAACAGGCATGGTGAGGCAGAATGGAAAATAGGCATATACAACTGCAATATGCAATATGTATTAAACTAATGGCATTTATCCCATCAGCAGACCAAACATCAATTTCAATGGTTTTTATGTTGGTGCATGAATGTCCTATTCCATACACACTCACAATGTCCATATCTACTACAGTAGGTAACAGAAGCCAAATTGCATAAGCAATTGTTCACATATGCACCAAAGCACATATGGGAAAAACATGTTTTGTCCTTGTAAATTTGCATGAGCCATACATTATATTCAGCCGACTAAGACACAGGTTCACACACCTATTGTCCTTTTAGGAACTAGTTTATATGAACCTACCAACAGTAGAGGTACCAGTGTAATACTTCAGAGAGAAATTATATTAATTCTCTTGAGCGTAATCTAGCCACCAGGCATCACAGGAACTTTGCAATTCTGGCGTGCCATACACGTCCCGCCTACATATGGATATGAAGCATCTATCTTTCTATCAATGTGAGAGGCTACTTATCAAATCACCAGCTCACTCACTCCAACATTCTCAGCATTTACAAAGGAACTTGTACATGTTTACATCACACATTCCGATCCAGACTGCCAAATGTTAACTCGCAAGAGCAGCGTACAGTTGGGTTAAGAATGAGTCATGCTAGGCATTTAGAATGCACAAAGGGTTTGCGAATTTGCATTGTAATTTACAATCATCAAGCATACGCAACCAGTCACAACAGAGGAATGATATGCACTTAGAGTATTACACAGCGTGGAAGACCTGACAGGTTGAAGAAGCAGTGTTCAGAATACCTGCACACACAAATTCTGTTTTCACTTTCACATTTTCTTCATAAAATAATCGTATATTCTTCTCTTTCGTTCACTAGGCATAACCACAACATTAAAGTATGTTTGCAAGTGGTACCTGTTGTCCAGAGAACAATATTTTACGGAATCTTTAAGGGCATTTTTGGGTCCCCACATCACAGATAGCGACTGCTCCTGGTGGAATCCGAGCTCAAACTGATAGATTTTCAAATTTGGCCTAGTGGATAGCGTGGGCTGTCACAATTAGCCAATGAAAAGGCGAGCGTACACCGCTGCCCTACCCCACCGCGTTCCAGAACATTCGATTCTATAATTAACCCTACTATCTGGATGGTCTCCGTTCAAGATTAAAAGTATTATTATGGATGTGTTGGACTGGGAATGTGGATGCCTGATCCATTGTGTCACACAGTCACAGGTGGTTTGGAAGTTAACCGCTTTGCGTTGATTTCAATAGTATGAGCGTTGGTCGGTTAGAAAGCAATGGCAAACATACTGAAGCCAGAAAAGGAGAGAGAAGGGGAATGAGAGAGAGAGAGAGAGAGAGAGAGAGAGAGAGAGAGAGAGAGAGAGAGGAGAGAAACGGAAGAGGGAGAGGGGAATAGCTTATGCAATGATCAACAGCGTAAAAATGTTGGGACTGATTGCGAAGTTCTTCTTCTTCTTCTTCTTCTTCTTCTTCTTCTTCTTCTTCTTCTTCTTCTTCTTCTTCTTCTTCTTCTTCTTCTTCTTCTTCTTCTTCTTCTTCTTCGTCAATGGTAGTAGAGAGAATTCTAAACACCCTACTCAGGTACTTTTAAAGTAGAAGAATACATAATATATTAATTACATTTTATAGCAGGAGATCTCTGTCTGTGTGTGTGTTTTCTATAGCAAGAGATCTCTGTCTGTGTATTCTATAGCAGGAGATCTCTGTCTGTGTGTGTGTGTATTCTATAGCAGGAGATCTCTGTCTGTGTGTGTGTTTTCTATAGCAAGAGATCTTCATTTAGAAGTAAACAATAGGAAACGAACTAACATCGCCAACCACAGCAGCCTGTCACAACTCTACCTACAACTGACATGTCCAGTCATCATAATTGGTTCCAACAAAAGAAGCAACTCAGCGGTGGCGGGCCAGAAGAGCAGCATGACCTTACCCTGGAGCACTCAAACACTCTAGTTTTATGATCAAGTTTACTTAACGTCAAAATGTAATATTGATTGCAGAAATCTTCCTGGAGCGTACGATCTTTAAGGAAACTTGTAATTTTTCCTAACTATACTTGCCTGAAGTATTGGAAAGATTGGTTTGTGTGACGGTTTGTTCCTTGCTCAGCCTTCGTAGACTTAGATGGATAGGACACGTTAGGAGGATGGATGATGGTAGAATACCAAAGAAAGTCGTTTTTGGTGAATTATAGATGGGTAAAATATCTCGGGGTCGGCCTCTACTACGATACAAAGATGTGTGTAAGCGGAACATGATTGACACAGGCATTGATATTGCACAGCGGGAGCAAGTCGGTATTGATCGTGTTGCTCGGAGGGCAGAGATGATTGCAGATAGGTCACACACTGAGCGCGTGAGTCGTAAGATTTTGCGTGATGGTGGAAATGACCATGTGTTCAAATGCAATCATTGTGGACGAACATTTACAGCAGGAATCGGTTTGATTAGTCACATTCGCTACCGCCAAGGGGTGCAGATTTTATGCCGTGTAGAAGCATAATGTAAAACACTATCTTCTGTCAAGACGGCAACGTGGCAATAGTAGTAATACTTGCCGAACAATCTCAGAACTCAATCGGGGATTGTAGGGCTCCTGGGTAACTATACCATGCTTGGTGCAACAGCTTACTGGCAGGTATAGTACATGTTGGTTGCTCTTTGCAGGATGTTGCGATCAACGCCAGCCTTATTTAGTGGGCAATTTTACTTGCAGTAGTCTGCCATTTGTCGGGCTCCCTGGCTAAGTTGTTAAACGACTTTTTCGTAATCCCGTTTATCCACGTAGGGTATCGTAGCGCGCGAGAACTGGTAGCTGTTCTCGGCGCGTTGGTGACTTACGGGATAAGTGAGCCGGCCGCACAGAAAGCAATGGCAAACGACTGAGCGTAATCTTGTCAAGAAATCAAAAGCAGCGGAAAATGCTCGTGTTGTAAAGGATATGCGAAAAAAATGTCTGCCATTTATTTCGAAACGAGAAGTCAAATTTGGTTACAGCTAATCGGCGTAGATAGAGATAGAGAGAGAGAGAGAGAGAGAGAGAGAGAGAGAGAGAGAGAGAGAGAGAGAGAGAGAGAGAGAGAGAGACATAGAGAGAGATAGAGAGAGAGATAGAGACAGATAGAGAGATAGAGATAGAGAGAGAGAAAGAGAGAGAGACAGGGAGAGGGGGAGAGAGAGACAGAGAGAGAGAGACAGAGAAAGAGATAGAGAGAGATAGAGAGAGATAGAGAGATAGAGATAGAGAGAGAGAAAGAGAGAGAGACAGAGAGAGACAGGGAGAGGGGGAGAGAGAGAGGGAGAGAGAGAGAGAGGGAGAGAGAAACACAGCGAGAGAGACAGAGAGAGAGAGAGAGAGACAGAGAAAGAGATACCGATATCCAGCCGCCAGCATAGCAGCAGTGTACGAGCGAACGTTCTTATCCATTCTGCGAAGTTGACCTCTACACAAACATAAAACACACACATACACACAGACACACACACAGACACAGACACAGACACAGACACAGACACAGAGAGACACAGATATATACATATATATGACTTTGATTACTTTGGTTTGGTAATACATACACGAAGCTCCTAATGGCGTGGTCTAGAGAAGCACAGACTTTGTGTATATCGTTCGGGTGTTTTAGATGTTAATCTGCTATTGATTTGTGTAGCTTTTGTGCGCGCGCACACACACACACACACCTATATATATATATATATATACACACACGCAACACACACACACGAACATGTACACGCGCACGCACACGCACATACACACACAGGCACAGGCACACACACACTACACACTAGCACGCACATGCACACACACGCGTGCACACACACACACGCGCAAACACATACACACACACACGTACACACACACACATAAATATCATTATCGTTATCATCATGTGCCATGCCGTTAAGCGTGGGCAGTTATGTATCGCCATCTCATTCGATCACCAGAGTAATGGATCAGCTCAATGTTCAGTTCTCGACCATGCCACGTGGTAAAAAGCCACCCAGGTATTTACTTCTCTGCCTTCCCCTTGTTCTCTTCCCCTCAATCTGGCCAGTTGTCACCAAGTTCTCCAATTTATTTCCACTCATAACATGTCCCAAATTTGTATACGTCTAATTTCCCTAATCAGTTTACGATTTTCATTTGTTTCTTGTAGAACTTGGTCATTGGTTTTTCTGTCTGTCCATGGTATTCTTTGCATTATCTTCAGAAACCACATTTCCACAACCATCGGATGTTTGTTAACTTGACTGCGCATTGTCAACGCCTCGCATCCATACAAAAGTACAGGCTCTGTGTAACACCTCGACACTCTTTTTCTCGTTTCAATTCACTGCTTTTTATTGGTCAGTATGTTTTTCATCTTGCTAAAGGCTACCTTTGCCATGGCGATTCTTGTTATAATCTCTTCAAGGCATCTCCCATCAGATGTTATGACTGTTCCAAGATAATCATACCGATTCACTTGCTTAAGACTATTCCGATTTACTCGTATATTACATTGTGGTATTTAGTTCTTCATAGTGACGCCCATAATCTGTGTCTCCTTACAATTTAATTCTACCCCTAGTTGTTCACTGTGTGCAACAACTGCATCTACTAAATTTTGCAGGTCCGTAGTTCATTGTCTGCAATCAATACTGTATCATCCGCATATCTAATGTTACTGATGTTTATTCCACCAGTGATGAGTCTTTTCATATCTTGTATATTTCTGAAAATATTTTCACTGTACAGGGAAAAAGAAAAGTTCTGGAGACATTACACATCCCTGTCTCACACCTCTCTTAATGGGCTCATAGTTACCTAGTTTATTATTAATCCTTATGGCAGCTTGTTGCTTCCAATATATGTTTTTTATAAGTCTAATGTCTTTTCCATCAATCTATAGATCTTCAAGCATCTCTATCATGTTGACATGTCTCACTTTATCGAAAGCTTTTGTGTTGTCAATAAAGCAAATATGTAGATCTTTGTTGACTTCTATAGAACGGTCAATTACTGTTCTCAGTATATACACAGCATTTACTGTACTATTTCCTTCTACAAACCCACATTGTTCTTGTCTTATTTCAAAGGAAGAGGCCGACCAAGTAAACGATGGACGCAGGGAATAACAGAGTCCATGGGAATATCGATACATGAAGCCCATAAGCGGGCACTCTCCTGCTGTTTATACTTCACCTCGACACCGCAAGGTACAAAAGGAACATGATGAGATGAGATGATATGAGATTGAGATTTTCTTCTTAACTCTTTACATGATAATTCTCAGCAAAATCTGCGTGATGTGACTCATTATACTAACACATTCCAAGACTCCTGAATTCTTTGAGATTGCAATAAAAACAGAACTACATAATCCTGTCTATACGCGGACATTACGTTAGACTTAAGCTTTGACTTCTCTTTCAGAAAGCAATGGCAACCTACTGAACGAAAATTGCCTAGAAAATAATACTGGCGTTTATTGTTACGTTCTGCAAAGGACATGTCACATTTTTGTTTTGCCGTCCCTAATTTGATATACAGTCAAACCGAGGTTTTTTTCGATAATCCGCCTGAAGACAATCGGCGAAATCCGAAACCGACGAAAACCGAGGCAAATACTCACAAATGAATCAATGTAAATCCAATTAAGTCGTTCTAGACACTCCAAAATGTACACCCAAAAAAACAAAAAATACATTTGATAGAGAATAAATATAGTGTTTAAGACTTTTTTTTTGGGCCCCAAACTTCTCCGAACTCGCTCCTTCTCCGTGCCATAACAATGTGTATGCCAGTGCGCTTCTTGAATTTTTCAAACCATCCTCTGCTGGCCTTAAAATCACTAAGTACACTAGCACTCTTCCCATGCATTTTCTTAATGAGATTGGCATTCAACAGTCTCGCCTTTTTACATATGATTACCTCCAAAACAGAATCGCCACCTAACTGGTTTTGATTTATCCAAATTAAATAATAACTGTTTGATATTTTCATTGTTTGCGATCTTTGTTTCGTTAATTCATTCATATCTTTTGCTACATTAGCCCTCCTTTATTGATTCCTTTGTCCACACAATGGAACTTATCGTGGATGGTGACTCCCCGTACATGCGGCCGATTTCACCAATCTTAATATCACTCTCGTATTTTATTATTAGCAAGTAATGCTTAACAACGAAAAACAACGCCAAACTGAGCAGAAGAATGCGTGGGTCCCTTTGTTTTCGCAAAACAGCAACGAGGTCATATATATATTCTGACATATTACTCTTTCTCTCATTTCTCCTCCACATGTATTTCCATCCATATCAGTGTCGTTCTGTTGTATTGTCAATCACAAATTCACGCCCATAAATCTATAAGCCCGGTGGGGCAACCTGCTCCCGGGAGGAGAAATACAGAAACCTCAACCAACGAAGTCGGAGGCTCGTGGCGTAACTAGCACGGTATTAGAAAATGGTTGCTCTGCGCCATCTTGCCTGAGATACATTCTGGCATAGACACATAACAAACGCTGATCGCAGCAGAAGACGCCCAACATTTCATACATTTGTTTACTGACATCGTTTCCTTGGAAAGGGTATTCATCTTCTATGACAAGCCTCCCTGTTTCTTTGTCTAGACTCTGTAATAACTTTGATATACGTCGATCTCACACGCAGGCACACACATACACGCAGGCGCTGGCTCGCGCGAGCGTACACACGGAGTTTACAAAACGTCTAATTGTCTGTTCCTATCCTGCGTGAAATTACCAGGGGGAGACGCCAAAGACGGTAGACCCTCATACGTTTGACGCCTTTACATGAGGTGTTGTTTAGGATGCGTCGAATCGGTGGAAAGGAGGCGCCGGCTTTATTGGGAATTGTGACAGTTCGTCTGCGGCTTTAAGAAACATTTCGAGTCTTTTTATCTAAACAATCATTATGGTCATCATCATCATCATCATCATCATCATCATCATCATCATCATCATCATCATCATCATCATCATCATCATCATCATCATCATCATCATCATCATCATCATCATCATCATCATCATCATCATCCATCATCATCCTCATCATCATCATCATCATCATCATCATCATCATCATCATCATCATCATCATCATCATCATCATCATCATCAAGAACAGCAGCACCATCAATATCGTAATCACCAGCATATTGATAATGATGATGATGATAATAATAATAATAATAATAATAATAATAATAATAATAATAATAATAATAATGTAACGTCATCTTCATAATCATTAAAAACCTCCTTCATTAGCATTATTATCAGCATTATCATCACCACTATTATCATTTTTATCATTACTATCATCACTGTTATTATGATCATGATAATTATTATAAAGATCATCGTCGTCATCATAATTGTTATTATCATCATTAATATCATCATCGTCATCGCCATAATCATCATTAATATTATAATCAAAATCAATGCTATCATCATCATCATCATCATCATCACCATCAACAAAATAATCACTGCCTTGCATTATTTACATTACACTAACCACATATTTATAAAGCCCCTTCGGCACTCATTGTGTGATATCTTTATGATTAAAGCTGAACCCCTTTATTACCCTTGCTATTTTCTGATACCATTCTCTGGGCCTGTAACTGTGCCAGTTTGTATAAATGATGTACGTATTTTAGGCTGAGTCGATTTGGAAACGTGAACTGCATATACTTTGCAGGACGTCACAATCAACCATAGCAAAGTTTTTAGCTGTTTGTGATTTCTTAGCATGTTTAAGTTCAGTAATGAGCCCGTGCTTTCTGAGCGAGCGGCACTCATACCACTAAATGAAAACCAGCGCACGGCAGTCTGCTTCCTAATCACCCTCAGCTCTGTTTAGAACTCGGTATGCGGGATTACGAATTGCGTTCGTAAGCTCTTCACCACAGCGAAGGTTCATTTAAAATAAAATCCCTGACTAGAGGTAGAACCGAACACTTGACTTCTGAGTCGGTAGCCAGTCGGAGTGTCCGCTGCGCTACAGCCATTCCCATACACAGACATAGTCAGTCAGTCTCCTAGTAAATAAAGTCACGTCATCAGACACATTGGGCATATCTGGCTAGTTCCATATCTTTATAGATCAGTCGGCACTTGGTGGGTGAGAAAATTAATATCTTTCCGGTCGCTTTTGCTTCTGAAAACATTTTTGGTACCTATTTTCGACTGGATAGACTTGTGTCGATATATGTTAAAACGATATAACTGAAGAAAGTGTGGAAAGAAAATACGAAATTACTTCAATAAGCCGATTAGACAATTAGTGTAAAATTAGCAAATGGCCGTCACGACTTCGACTGGTTGTTTCAGAAATCATCCGGTCGCTTCTGTCTAAGCAATACCACAGAAGGTGTATGAAGCGATTTGACATCCACGCTGCGGAAGTTGAAGAGTATAAATTAATGTCTCAATTGGGGAGAAGTAATGTAATTAATTAACTTATTGCATCATTTTCTTCGAGGTCACGAAAGGTGCCTTGGGGGAAAAATAGCAGGAGTGTCGGTAAGAAAATAATACACAACATGCTTTTTCTCAGCAAATAATAAAGTTAGAAACCGTAAATTTCGCGAACTTCAAATTTGGGGAATCTATATTGTGTATATGAAATTGCTCAACATTTGAACAATTGCAACAGCTAAAACAAAATCTGTTAAAATAGCGTGTGTGAGCAACTTGTGTTACAAACAGCAAACTTAAATATAAATTTGTGGTTGTTGAAAAAGAAACCGTCGTAAACATTCACAATCGTTTGCGTACTGTGTATAGAAATTGTGCAATCGATAAGGGCACCGCCTGTCACTGGGTTCAGAGAGTTAAAGCTTCAGACAGTGAAGAGACGGAGCTGTATGATGATAACGAGGGTGTGGCTCATGCAGACAAGACATGGCTACGTGAGCAGGACAACACCTGGTACAGTCAAGGCATGCATGCACGTGCTTCACGGTGTAGTAAGGCCATACAGGTTGATGGGGATTATGTATGGACATGTATATATATATATATATATATATATATATATATATATATATATATATATATATATATATATATATACATATTGTTTGTAAATTTCATTCATTTTGAACAGCTTCAGTAAAAATAATGAATGGTGCATTACTTTCTGACCGTTCCTCGTACATCGCTTAGTTCTCCAAAATGAGTGCATGAAATATACGTCATTTGGCGTTTAGTATCCTTCTTCTTGTTACAAGTCGTACCTCAGTCATTTAGTGACAAGGCAAAATGAATCTTATGGGGTAGAATTCGACTCGTTTCGCTTTGATTTGAAGAATACCAGCCCAGATAACATGCCCAAATCCCCAGCCATGACACCTGGAAGCTGGCAACAATTCTGTGGGGCTCGTCCTGTTTTAGACCGTTTCATGGCAGTTCTAGTGCGGATATTATGGGGTCTTCTGGAATATAAGGTTACAGCCTCTTCTAGTGAAACTGTTACGGTCTCTTCTACTAACCTTGCCATTGCCTGTTCTTGTTGTTGCTACATCGTGGTTTTCCCTGGTTTTCCTGACAAAACAGTCACGGCAACGATGTGGTGGTTTCTGCTGGATCCATGATCTGTCAGTTATAGTGGTGACGAATGAGGTCTCATTTGGAGTGCTTGCCATGCCAGTTCTAGTGATGATGTATGAGGTATCATTTGGAGTGCTTGAAGTCACAATTCTAGTAATAATTAATGGGGTCTCTTTTGGATTACTTGCAATGACAGTTCTAGTAATGATTAATGTGGTATCATTTGGAGTGCTTGCAATGACAGCTTTAATGATGATAAATGGGGTCTCATTTGTAGTGCTTGCCTTGCCAGTTCTAGATATGATTAATGGGCCTCATTTGGAGTGCTTACCATGACAATTATAGTGATGATGTGGTCTATTCTGGAATACATATATGACCCCCCCCCCTTCAAATAAAAAAAAAACACTCTGTCATCTGCTGCCTATAATATATTTCGGCGTAGGACAGGAGGGTCCTGAGCCTGAGGATGCATACATACATGACTATGACTATTGTAGTGAGGATCTGGTATATTCTAGAATACATACACATCTCTTATTGTGACAATATCGTCTATTCTGGAATACAAAAGTGATTATTTTAGTGATAATATCGTCTGTACTGTAATACACGCCGGCTTCGTGGCTTAGAGGTTATGACTTTTCTCCGTAATCTCGTATACTCTCGTCAGGTAACGTGATGACGGTTCAAATCAGCAGTGGTTCGAATCGCATCGGTAACTTACGGCGTATGTGAGCCGGCCGCTCAGAAAGCAATGGCAAACTACAAAGCGTAATTTTGCCAAGAGATCAACATACAGCTGAAAGATGCTGGTGTTGACAGCTAAGTCCTGTAAAGGATATGCTTCCAAAAAAAAAAAAAAAAAAACAAACTGTAATACACACATGATTAATTTAGTGATAATATCGTCTATTCTGGAATACACATGTGATTATTTTAGTGATAATACCGTCTATTCTAGAATACACACATGATTATTTTAGTGATAATATCGTCTATTCTGGAATACAAACGTGATTATTTTATTGATAATATCGTCTATTCTGGAATACATACTTGTCTCTTCTTGTGATAATTTCGTTTATAAAGTCCATACACGACAGTTCTAGTGGTAAAGTTTTTATTCTAACGTTCATACACGACAGTTCTAGTGATGCTGGAGTATATTCTAAAGTCCATTCACGACAATTATAGTGATGTCGTGTTCTATTCTAAAGTCCACATATAAAAGTTACATTGATAATATCGTCTATTCTAGAATACATGCCATGACAGTTCTAGTAAAAATGTTTCTCCAGTGCGAACATGGTCAGTAAAATTCTGCAGCCTGTCATTTACAACTGTTTCATGACCTACTAGGCTGCCCCGATAAACTATATTATTTGCCTTCATCTTTCACCAGAAAGTTCTAAGAATCCACTTGAGACTGAGAGCTTCGACAAATGACACAGCACATTTCCCATTACCCAGAATGCCTGTACTAAACACAGATACATTATGCCGGCTACTCATTTCCATGTATACATTGGCGTGGTGATATGCTGAGAGAAGATAGCTAAATATCGCCACAGGTGACACGAAAGTCGACAGCTTGAAAATCCAGCTTGTTACGTGTCATTTAATTGTTACGTTGTTACAAGTATGATGGCCACGGGCGAGGGAAATGATATTTCTACTCAGCCATTGATCTTATTTTATTTTCTCTCCAACCGCTGTTGAGACATATTCCCTCTGAACCAACTCACTCCAAGGCTTCCTACCCTAGCTATCTCATGCATCTCTGTCCTTGTCCTCCCTTTAATATTCATTCTGTTTCTAGTTCTCTTCTCCGTGTTTTCTCACAGTAAACAGTTAAATATTTAACACATTCCGAAGCCTAGGATTGACTTATACAAGACAAGCTTAACGTACTCTGCAGCTCAGCTGTGGAACAATCTTCCACATGAAATTAAAGACATCACCAATCCCTATACATATAATAGCAAATTATTCGAACACTATCCAGTACGGATTACCTTCCCCTTTAATAATAATAATAATAATAATAATAATAATAATAATAATAAAACCCTAGTATAACAGCTAGTCCCCTTTTGGTAGGCCAGTATATTCCACATTGCTAATAACAAGTGTTACACCATTATCTAATATTACTGAGTCATGTGGTATTGATGTTTGCATTTTGCCCATGCCTTTATAATGCATATTTTTTATATTGTTGCTGTTCTCTGTTAGCCTTGAATGATGTGTGAATGACATAATGTATGAAAGAGAGTAATAGAAGGGCAGAATGTTAGACGGGCCTGCATGCCCAATTCATAAGCCTTTGAAAATAAAGTTTGTTCGTTCATTCGTTCGTTCGTTCTATATATGTCTTATCAATCTTTTCTTCAGAAGACAGAATCATGCAGGCAACGAGGGTGGAACGGATAGAGATAGAATAAAAAACAGAAGATAACACTAGAAAATTTGGGAATGTCAAAATAAATTAACCTTAGCAAAGACTTAAAATATTAAATTATAACGTTATACTACCGAACGGATCAGAAAAGTTGAGAAGAACGAAAACACAAATAAACAACGAACATAAACTGATGCCTGCGCAAAATCAAAATCAAGTGCCTTGCCGACTGGCGTGTGCGATCATGCCTCTCAACAAATTGCGATCTCCGGCGGCGTGGATCAATTCGTGTGTTGACTCCCTTCCGTACCGTGACACACGACTGTCAATAATTTACTCCCGCTGTCTTCCTCTGTCTCTCTTCTCCGCAAATCTTTGATGTTGTTACATCTTTCAGCTTTCTCCTTCTCATAATGTGCCCATACAATTATGACTTCTTCTTTCTGATATTTGTGATTAGTTGTTTTTGCGGTTTAGCCTCCATTAAAACGTCCAGATTTTTGACTGTCAGAGGACTTTTCATCATTCGTCTATAAAACAACAACTCCAAGGTTTCTATGAATGTTTTCACTTGTTTACTAATTGTTCAGGATTCGCAGACGTATGTTAAAACTGTTTCTACGTAACCTGCTAGAAACCTTTTTCTAAATGTCAATGACAAGACTTAATGCATCCCATTCAATGCTCCTCCTACTCTGTTCTTTATCTCTGTGATGCATCTTCCGCCAGATGTTACCCATGTGTCTATATATCTTAATTTCTGCAGTTGCCCCAAAATAGCATCATTTACTGTAATTGTACATTTATGAACACTCGGTTTCTTTGAAATCACATGGAGTAGGAGGCTGTCATCATCATCATCATCATCATCATCATCATCATCATCATCATCATCATCATCATCATCATCATCATCATCATCATCATCATCATCATCATCATCATCATCATCATCATCATCATCATCATCATCATCATCATCATCATCATCATCATCATCATCATCATCATCATCATCATCATCATCATCATCATCATCATCATCATCATCATCATCATCATCATCATCATCATCATCATCATCATCATCATCATCATCATCATCATCATCATCATCATCATCATCATCATCATCATCATCATCATCATCATCTTGTGTCATGCCAGTAAGCGTGGGCAGTCATGTATCTCGCCATCTTATACGATCACCAGAGTTGCGGATCAGTTCTGTGTTTTTGTCTCGATCATGCCATGTGGTATAATATGCCTTCCCCTTGTCCTTTCTTGACAATGTTTTTTTTTTTCCTATGTGAATGTAACATGCACAATTGATAAATGAAAATGAGTGATTGGAAGGGCCGAATGTAACACGGACTTGCGTGTCCAATTTGTTGCCCTTTGACAATAAAGTTTGTTCGTTCGTTCGTTCGTTCGTTCTTTTCTCCCCAGTCTTCCCAGTTGTCACTAAATTCGCCAGTTTATTTCTTCCCAGAACGCCCCCAAAAATATTGTCTGTCTACGTCTAATTTCTTGTTATCAGCTTATGGTTTTAATTTGTTTCTTTTAGGACTTGCTAATTGGTTTTTCTCTCTGTTCGTGGCTTTCTTTGCGTTTTCGTAGAAACCACATTTCTACCTGCCATTAGATGTTTTTTTCATCTTGTCTGCTCCTTATCAATGTTTCACAGTCATTCAAAAGTACATGTTTTGTGTTGCACTTCAATACTCTTTTTCTCGTTGCAGTAGAAATCTTATTATTAGTCAGTATGTTTTCCATCCTGCAATCTCTTCAAAGCACCTCCCATCAGATGTTACGAGTGTTCAGAGACAAGTGTACAGATTCACTTGTTTAAAAATATTCAAATTTTTGCCTATATCTCATTGTGACATTTCTTTTGACGACCGTAATCTCTGTCTTCTTACAATTTAATTTCAACTCTACTTGTTTACTAAGTACAATAACTTTGTCCTGTACAAGAAATTGCACGAAAGAACATTTCTATTCATAATTTTCTCTAAACATTTTATTCTTGACAATCTTAATATCAAACGGCAATTTCTGTGAATACATTTTCACATAAAACAGTGCTTCGGCAATTCTAGCGAACACTGTGTCACACAATTGATTTTGTTCTGTACGCACTTTCATGAACGACAGTCAAATATGCACTGCAAATCGGCTACAATTCATATAATTCATTGATGTTTGTTTGTTGGGAATGCTAGAATAATATTGTTTATCAGAAGCCAAAAATACACTATCTAAAACTACAGAAATAGCTTTGTATATACAGCAATCAAGTTATCTTCTAAGATGGTTAGATCGGCTAGTTATGAAAGCCAGCATTGTTGTAATGACGCTACATGTTCGTCAGACTTGGTAGATTTCATTGCAAAGATGTTCTTGTACAATTATGTTGTATCCTGTTGTTATTCTTGTTATTGTTCCTCCTCCTATCCTCCTCCTCCTCCTCCTCCTCCTCCTCCTCCTCCTCCTCCTCCTCCTCCTTCTTCTTCTTCTTCTTCTTCTTCTTCTTCTTCTTCTTCTTCTTCTTCTTCTTCTTCTTCTTCTTCTTCTTCTTCTTCTTCTTCTTCTTCTTCTTCTTCTTCTTCTTCTTCTTCTGCTGCTGCTGCTGCTGCTGATGCTGCTGCTGCTGCTGCTGCGCTGGATGTTGTTGCTTTTGCTGTTGTTGTTGTTATTGTTGTTGTTGTTGTTGTTGTTGTGGCAAAGGAGTTACAAATGCGATCTGCAATGCAGCATACCGCTTTCGAATAAATCAACAGACCGCCTTACGCTGGTTTTCATACAATTGTATGAGAATTCGTCATTCAGAAAACAATGTCAAACTGCTGAATATAAACTTGCCCAAGAAATCACAGACAGCCAAAATATGCTATATATATATATATATAGATAGACATTGATCATCCATTATGTAGACGGCGGTTATGGTATCTGCAGTTTAAATCAATGGGTTGTGGCATTGAATAATTTTGTGATCAGATAATTAATAACATAAATCAAGCATCTGAGACAAGATCAAAAGGAAAAGAAGAAGAAGAAAACAATAAGAAGGAAATGAAGGAAAAGAGAAAGAAAAATAAGAAGATGGAAAGAATATAAGAAGGTAAACAGACATAATTAATGAATGTAAGAACGCAAAATACAAAGCGTGCAAGAAAAAGACAAAGCATGAAAGAAAAAGACACATCAAGAAAGAAGAAATCACGAAATAAATAATGAAACAACGAAACTCACAAAAACCAAACAGAAAAACAAAACAGAGAAAGATATAAAGACAGATTTAAAGTATGCAGGATGGGAAGAAAAAACAAACGAACCCAAAAACATATAGACAGAAAGTCAGAAAGAAAGAAAACAAAAAAGCAAGACACATTACCGGTAAAAAACAGACGTTGAAGAAGTACCCAGTTTACAGTCTCAGCCAATCACGGAGAAAACCAGACGTGGAAACTGGACATTTGGAGTAGACAAAAATCACTCCAGTCTTTGAGGCGTGTTATCGATTATTGCTGTGTCTTTTCTGATTTGATTGACAGTGGAATAACTTCCTCACACTGAACATTCATGTCAATTGGTATGAAATATTGTAGCGTTTATGAATCGATAATCCTTGTGCAAGATCTCATTCTTCAATGTGAATTAAATTATGGGAAATTTATGATCTGAATTAGATTATTTGACTGTGGCGAAGGAGTCTTGAACATGATTCGTATTTCTACGTAATGCGTTCGAAATTAGCAGGCCATTTATTAATAATACCGCCTTGTGTTGATTTTTAACAATGGTGTGCGTGTCGGTCGTTCAGAAAGCTGTGGCAAAACACTGAACTTAAACTTACATAGTAAATAACAAATGGTCAATAAATGTTGAGGTTAGTTGCGACGTCCGATCAAGGACATACATCTAGAGTAGAATATCATAACTAAGGCATGATATAAGACAATGATGAATGATGTGACTTGCTAATGTTGACGTGAATTCAATAGTGGAAAGTAAACATTTAGAAACAATAGGACTGTCTCCACAAGGCATGAGTATTAGCAGTGGAAATGTGGCTTCTGATTAAAATGCAAAGAATATCATAGACAGACAGCAAAAGCAATGAGCAAGTCCTACAAAAGCACATGAAAACCGTAAACGTAGTGAAATTAGAAGCCGACGGTCAAAATTTTGGGGCACCTTATGAGAAGACATAAACTACATAACATAGTGTCATCCTGAAAGGAGGAAAAGAACAAAGGGAATGCAGAGAAGTACATATCTAGATGACTTGACCCCTTAGCATGGTCTGGACGAGAAAACTGAGCTGATCCACGACTCTGGTGATCGTGTGAGATGGTGAAACATGACCGTCTACGCTTACGGGCATGGCACATGATGATGATTAGACAATGATGCGAATTCTATATATTCACACAAATTAGAAGAGCGAAAGAAAGACAGCGGAAGAGAGGAGAAGAGAGAGAGAGAGAGAGAGAGAGAGAGAGAGAGAGAGAGAGAGAGAGAGAGAGAGAGAGAGAGAGAGAGAGAGAATGAAAATAGAGAAAGAGGGGAGGTGGGGAAAGAAACGGCTGTCTTAGGGAAAAGAAAATAAGCGCCGTAGCTTGCAAACAGAATCACTGCGTACAAATACAATATACCATCGGGTTATTGGCCGAGAATTTCTCAGCTGACGCCAGAGAACTGGCCACATAATGATGAGATGAAATTGTGACCCCAGACTGCTGGGACAAGATCTTGTAGGTGAGGAAAACAGCAAATCGTTTCCAGTAGCTCGAGATGTTGCTGGGACAGATAGTTAAATGCCTAGATTCTACATGTCACAAAATCAGCACACGAAACATCAATGTCTGACAGAATTGTCATAAAAGTACTACTTGTAACATATTTAAATTAAGCAAGAAATGGGATGGACAGGGGTGAAATTTGACGATATTAATTGTATCCATTCCGTGGGAGAGAAACAACAAAGATATGTAGCAATTATTATGGAAATAAATTATAATATAAAGGACATTTTTACACTCTGAAAGGTGCCTCGTCTGGCTCCGTGGCGAAGTAAGTACTTACGCAGTTCGTAATCTCGAATAAGCGTTCAAAACTCAGCTGAGACGATTTGTCAGCAGACTGCCTTGCGTGTTTAAAAAAAAAAATGAAATGGTATGGATGCCGATCGTTCAGAAAGGAATGGCAAACTACTTAGAGTAAACTTGCTCAGGAATCACGAATAACCATACAATGCTGGGGTTGACTGCTAGGTCCTGTAAAGAAAATGCAATTAACTTCAAAGGCGCAACTGACATATGGTGCTTGAGCCATGTGTTTATAGACAACTCGGCACCTAAACGAGATGTGGTCAGTATTTAGCTGACCGCCTGAACGAGATGTGGTCAGTATTTAGCTGACCGCCTGAACGAGATGTGGTCAGTATTTAGCTGACCGCCTGAACGAGATGTAGTCAGTATTTAGCTGACTGCCTGAACGAGATGTGGTCAGTATTTAGCTGACCGCCTGAACGAGATGTGGTCAGTATCTAGCTGACCGTCTGAACGAGATGTGGTCAGTATCTAGCTGACCGACTGAACGAGATGTGGTCAGTATTTAGCTGACCGCGTGAACGAGATGTGGTCAGTATTTAGCTGACTGCCTGAACGAGATGTGGTCAGTATCTAGCCGATCCCCTTTATTTCCCAACACATTCTTGTTACCTGTTCTAAGCTGGGTCACCCTGGGAACCCATGTCAATTGTAAAAAATCCGAATCTGCACAGCTGTGGATCGAACTCATACCCTCCGAGTCGGCAAGCCTGTGTGTGATTATGACATGACTACCACTCTCTATTATGGCTAAGGAAAGATGAAAATGTATTCAAGGATACCGGGCAGCGTCTGAGAGAATGTACTGGACTGTTGCTGGTCTGACAGAATGTTACTGGACTGACAGAATGTTACTGGTCTGATAAAATGTTACTGGTCTAACAGAATGTTACTGGTCTGATAGAATGTTACTGGTCTGATAAAATGTTACTGGGATGACACAATGTTACTGGTCGGATAAAATGTTACTGGTCTAACAGAATGTTACTGGTCTGATAAAATGTTACTGGTCTAACAGAATGTTACTGGTATGATAGAATGTCACTGGTCTGATAAAATGTTACTGGGATGAGACGATGTTACTGGTCGGATAGAATGTTACTGGTCTGACAGAATGTTACTGGTCTGACAGAATGTTACTGGTCTTACAAAATGTTACTAGTATTGTTAACTGCCAGACCTTCTCATGCTACTATCATTCAAGTATATGTTTAGATGTATGTTATAGTGACCTGGATAACGCTAGAACAAGTGTTAGTTAGTCGCTAGTCGCGGTTCCAGCTTTATGGCATAAGGTCACCCCATAATGCTCCGATCCTGTACCAGTGAATATCACACAAAATGCTCCTCACTGTCCCATATGACAACTGAAACAGACAGCAGTTCCGACAAATCAACAGCACGCACAGGCATGCATGCATAAGGCCGCAGCCAAAATGCCAACACAACAGCCCGCCACTATTATTACAATTCATCGTGAATGGAAGGGAAAGTCACTATAAAACCAGCAGTTGCACACACATTACTGCATTAAGCAAAAGCAATTAGTTCAGCAAACGGCAGTCTGCTATTTTTCTAAACATGCAGTCCACAAAACAAACACAACAGACAGATGTCAAAGTATCCCACGTGAAATCCACAGCTCACAGTGTCGCCAAACGCACTAAACTCAGTAGCTGGGCGACGGAACAATGTACTACTATTCCAACTTGAGAAAATGCTTAAGCAACCGTAGCCAGAAGCAAAACCACTCCAGACGCCTTAAAAGCTCAACAGCCTATCCACCACACTGGACCGGAAGTTCTAGAAGAATATAAACATTTGAAATAAATATAGAAATGCGAGACTGTAAAGCTAAAGTTAGAAACGAATAAGTTGAATGTAGAGTATATACTTCTGGACTAGTAGAGAATAATGACAAAGAAGACAGACGTGGGTAGGGTGGGAAGAGGGGAGGGGCAAAAGAGCATGAAATTATTGTTGGAAACACCCGATATTTGTGACATTCAAGGAGGTTATGAAATTGGAAAAAAAAAAAAACCATATCAGAAATCATGTTGAGTATATTCTAATCAACAGAAGATTTCAACACATATTATTAATGGTAAAAACTGTACCAAAAGAAGACTGCTCCATGTATTAAACAATAAGCATAATCATTATACATAATCAAATAAAGAAGGTCATATACACACCAAGAAACATTATATTTGATCTGTGTGCTCTGGTGAATTAGGAGATGAAAGACACAATCAACATTGGAATATACAGATTTGACACATTGTCTGACCTTGAAATTCTATTTCAAGATGTCAATGACAAATAGGCTTTGTTGAAAAACTCAATCAGACAGGCTGTAGAAACAACTTTTCCAAAATTTGAGATAATAGTACGTAAGAAATTGATGACTGAAGACATCTGAAAAATAATGGAAAATAGGAAAAACAACAAGCAAAGCTATGCACATAAGAAGCAATTCAAAGAAAAATGGGAACATTATGCAATGAGGCAAAAGAGGTAACACAGCAGCCACCCCACCCCCTCCCCCTTTTCTTCCCCCAATACCAAATTAATCCACACAAGAAATAATGGCTTCACTTAAAAGTAAACAACGCACACAAGGGGTTCATGAAAACGAAAGAAGACAAAATCACAATGAACAAGGATCATGTTTAAAATAATTTCTCAGAGTACACAACGCGCGTTTACATCAATGCAGGAAAAGAATAATATGGTATTTCCTATAATAATGAAGGGCCGGCAGTTTTAGAAGAAGGAAGCTGAGATTTTTCAGTTAAAACTGACAAAATGTGGAGTCCAGACAGCATCACAACTGAAATGATCAATGCCTTAGTGGAATATGGGCTGCTCAGCACAGAATATAGTAGGGGAGATATGCTTCCTGTGCTTATGTCAATCCCGAAGAAATCAGGAGCCTTGGAATGGAATAAATATCAAACAATAAGTATAATAATCCACAACACACAATCTGTACTAAAACTCAATTGGCAAAGAGTTAGCGAGAAATACGGCAGGAATACTGTGTGTTAGTGGTAGGCCAAAGTGTTACAAATGATGTGTATATGCTGAAAACATTAATAGAACATTCGACAGAAGTAAACAAAGCCTACATCTTTGCTTCATTGACTTCACAAAGGCTTTCGATAGGGTAAGACATTACCGATATGATAAAGATGCTTGCAGATCTAGAAATTGACGGACAAACCTTAGACCTTTAAAGACTTACTGTTGTATGGATGTGAAACATGAGCAATAATCAGACACGCCGAGAAACATGTAAAGGCTGTGACAATGCAGTTTCTGAGGAAAATGTAAAAAAATATAACGGACGAACAGAAAAATGAACGAGGAAGTCCGACAAGAAACAAATTAGAACCGTCTGTAAACTGATTAGAGAAATGAGACTTAGACAGTCACGGCATGTGGACTCGTTAGGAAGATAAATACACTGGACAACTAACTAATAACTGACAAGTGTGATGGAAAAAGAGCAAAGGAGAAGGCAAAGAGATACATATATGGATAGCTTGACCGCATGTAATGGAAACAATAAAACAGAGCTGATCCACGACTCTGGTGATCGAGTGAGATGGCGAAACATGACCGCCCACGCTTACCGGCATGACACATGATGATGATGATGATGATGATGATGATGATGATGATGATGATGATGATGATGATAGTGTAATGTATGTTAAAGGAGACTAAATGAAGTAGTAAACATTAATTGTGGGTTGTGATTGTTGGTCATATAACAGAACAGAATGGACACTGAGACATAACAGATGACCTGAGGGATGGGCATATAGATAGAGAGACAGACAGATATAAGACACACGGATCAAACTGATACACATAACTATAACATTATTAAGACAGACAGGTATGTAGGTATATAGATAGATAGACAGGCAGATAGGTAGGTGTGTAGGTAGGTAGACAGACAGACAGGCAGATAGGTAGTGTGTAGGTAGGTAGGTTCACAGACAGACAGACAGACAGACAGACAGACAGACAGACAGACAGACAGACAGACAGACAGACAGACATACAGACTAGCAGACAAATATGAAAGAATATTAATAATCCCGTTAAGTGGTAATTACCTCTCTAAATATTACGACAATCTAACCGCTACGAATGATGTCTGAATATCTCAGAGAAGGAGAACAAGAAAACGAATATGAAACTGAAATAGAGAAAAAATACAGCGCATATATCGAATAGTGTGAAATTGCGTTTCAGACATGATAAATTCGCTGCTCAATTGTAGCTGTCTATTATCTTTCTCTAGCCGAACAACCGTATTTTCAAACTACAATTTACTTTAGTTTACTTTTCGAGCCAACCTTGTCAGTTATGACTGCGTTGATTGCGACAATGATAAATATATAAGAACTTAGCGACACAAATCAAAAACAATCTTGTGATTATATTACAATTTCACGTCATTAAATGTCAACAGAATTTTGAATAAAAGAAATCATAAACTGTTGGAATAAAAGATAACGCGATGATGCAATTTTAGCTTGACAAACTCTTTGAGCTCTTATTTTTCTCTTCTTTCTCCTGCTTCTTCCTCTTCTCTCCTCCAACACCCCCACCCCACCTAGTCTTCTTCTTCTTCTTCTTCTTCTTCTTCTTCTTCTTCTTCTTCTTCTTCTTCTTCTTCTTCTTCTTCTTCTAATACTTCCCATCCATCTCCAATGTTACAGGTGTATCTGTATTTTCCTTACTAGAAAAGGAGGGAGGGGGGGGGGGGTTTCCGTGGCAAGTGGTTACGCCACCTGGCTAGCATTCCGAAGGTGTTGGGATCGATTCTCGACTACGTCATTCGGTTCACTGATGCAATTTTCTTGGAGACTCCTGGGGTCGTCTTTTAGTCTAGGATACAATGTTACCTTGAGGTCTTCTTGTCTAGGATACAATTATTTCCTATTTTAGTCTAGGATACAATTATTTCCTATTTTAGTCTAGGATACAATGTTACATTAATGTCTTCTTGTCTAGGATACAATGTTACATTAATGTCTTCTTGTCTAGGATACAATTCGTTGCTCTTCTAGTCTAGGATATAATGTTACCTTACAGTCTTCTCGTCTAGGATACAATAGTTTCCCATTTTAGTCTAGGATACAATGTTTTCCTATTTTAGTCTAGGATACAATGTTACCTTAAGGTCTTCTTGTCTAGGATACAATTCTTTCCTCTTCTAGTCTAGGATACAATGACAACTTATTTCTTCTAGGTTATTTCCTCTTCTATTCCTGCATACATATACCTTATGACCTGGTTAAACCTATCTCTCTGATGCCTGGCCACAAAAGAACCCCATTGATCCACCTGTTGTGTTACTTTAACCACACACAGACACCCAATGACAGTTAACGAGAATAGTAACCCTATCGGTTCACCACAGAAAGCGAGAGTGCTACCAATATACCACCCCCATAGACGCAGAATCAACTTCACCAGATAGCAAAACAATATTAGATTATACTGTTGACTCCAATTTGTATATTCCGAAGTCTTTTTTTGTTGTGTTTTTGTTTCTTACAATCAATTCTCCTGTTTGAAGATCAATTGTCGGGCACAAATTGCTGACACTTTTATCTTGTCTGTATCGACTAATGCATCAAAGTAAGACTTGGAAAGTCAAATTCGTGACGAATTTGACTGTTAGATTCACCTCAGGTTAAAGTTTGAGAAGCAATTCTCTTCAATCAGGCATACCTCCAGCTTTGTTTAACGATTATACTATTACAAACGTTTAGTGATAGTTAAATGTTTTATTTTACAATGTGCGCGCATGCGCGGGTTCTTGGCGGAAGACCGACATGCAGCCGCAATGTTCAAAGTGTCCTAAATTATTTACAACGAGCTGAAAGAGTTATCTGTATTATCACATGCCCTGCGAACTGGGCGTGGGCGTTCATGACTCTCCACAGATCTCGGTTCATGGTGTACTGGATCAACTCTGCTGATGACATTCCTCCATGCCACCATCACAGTCCATCCAGCATCATTTCTCTTAGCCTGTCTCTGCCTCTTTCCCCAATGGTTTTTCAAGTTCTCACTATGTTCTGCAATGTCTCTCTTCTTATCATATGAACGAAAAGTATGCTGTGTCCAATTTATTACAGTTGCATATTAGGTTCTAGTTTCATTAGTATCTTGTTAGTTTCTCTGACAGTCCAAGGTAGTCACAACATTGATCACAAGAGTCTCATCTCTGTTACTTCTAAGCTCTTTCTAATTTGTTCATTCACGTTCCAAAATTCACTGCCACAAGCAAAGCAGGTTCCATATAAAATGTAAGCACTCTCTATTACACTCATTGACAGTGACTTATTGCATAAGATATTTTTCATTTCCTGAAAGCAGCGTTGCTAGACTTATTCTTCTCTTAATCTTTGCCACGCATCTCCCATGTAATGTTATAATTGTCCCAAAACATCATCTTGATGTGAAAGAGCTGTACATGTGGCGGGTGGGGGTGGGGTGAGGAGGGTGGGGTGGGGGGGAATTCAAAGCAAAACCTTTAAAGTAATAGAAATTATAATAACCAAGCCATTGTCTTGTAACCTGTCAGTATCGTTGTTAAGGATGTCAAAAATTTCAAGCACGTGACATCACGATGCAGACGAACATGGTGACGTCATTAGGACAATGTAAATATGGCCTCCCCACTATTGACATGCACCAAAGAGGTGCAACGTTCTGTTGTCCGTTGTTGTTTTTTTTTTTTATCAGTGAAGGGGTGAAACCTGCAGAAATTCATCGGCGAATAAAGGTCCAGTATGGTGAGGCATGACTGTCTGTCCAGCAAGTGTATGAGTGGAGTAGGAAGTGTCAAAACTGTTCGGTCCAATGAAGACGTACAACAGGTGGTACAAGAGGGGTTACACACGCAACCAACATAATTGTTTTTCTTCAGGAACTCAAGCATTTTATCGGCGCTGGAGGACTTGCAATGAATACAGTGGTGACTACCTCGAACAATGATAATTTGCCCTTTACTTTTTCAGAATATATTCATACACATCCACACACACACACAAAAAAAAAAAAAAAAAAAAAAAATAATTAAGGTTTTTATTTGCAGTACATAAGTAAACACAATATAGCTTACCTTATTCAACCGGACTAGATATTGGCTGCTAATAATATTCTTATATGGCTGGGGCTGTATAGAAAGAATGGAAGATAATAGGGAAACAAAACTCGCTTACACTCAGGAAATAAATGACCGTAGACCCCGAGGTAGACCAAGAAGGCGGTGGAGAGATAATACATGTACAGACCTACAAGCACTTGGAATCAACGACTGGCAAGAGAAGGTCCACCAGAGAGATGAATGGAGACGGATTGTATTTGCAGCAAAGAACCTCAATGGCTCGGAACGCTGAAGAAGAAAAAGAAGAATATTCTTATAGGCAAACGGGGTCGATATCTCACCTTTACTTCCCAGAATATATTCTAGTACCCCATCTTGAGACTGGGTCGGCCGTGGAACTGAGATCACTTTATGAAATAAGCCCCAGCTTGAGACAGCCGAGGTATAACATTGGTAGGTAGTGGCTAGTAGCGGTAGTAGAGACTAGTAGTGGCTAGCATTGGGTAGATGTGGCTAGTAGTGGCTAGTTGTGGGTAGATGTGGCTAGTAGTGGCTAGTGGTGGCTAGCAGTGGGTAGAAGTGGCTAGTAGCGGTAGTAGTGGCTAGTAGTGGGTAGAAGTGGGTAGATGTGGCTATTAGTGGGTAGATGTGGCTAGCAGTGGGTAGAAGTGGTTAGTAGCGGTAGTAGTGGCTAGTAGTGGGTAGAAGTGGGTAGATGTGGCTAGTAGTGGCTAGTGGTGGCTAGTAGTGGGTATAATTGGCTAGTAGGCATGGAGGTAAATGTATGTTTCAATTCCATACTTTCGTTCGACCGCGTTTGAAACAAAGCTGTGGGCAATTTAGCAGCAGACCGTTTTACGTTGGTTTCTTTATGAGATGGTATGGGTGCCAGTCGTTAAGAAAACAATGGCAAATTACTGAACGTAAACTTGCCCAGGATTCACGAACAGCCACAAAATGCTGTGGTTGACTGCTACGTCCTGTAGAGGATATGCATCAACGTAACTGGGATCCAGAGATCATTGTTTAAAATCCGTTCCGATGGGAGTCCGAATCAATTGTGGGTTCAAGCCACAAGCCTGTCAATTGAACTGAAATGTTGACTTCTCGTCCTCAGAGGTCGGGGTGAGTTTGCCTGATGTCCAGGGACACTGGTAATGAAAGAAAAAAGGTTAAAAGAGCAGATGATCGATTCCATTGGTTTGGGTTTTATTCGGTATGACTCGGTCCCTTGGTTTGAGTTTTATTCGGTATGACTCGGTCCCTTTCTTCAGAGCAACCTGTCGAAAGCGTCGCACAGAGCACAAATTCCGTAGCTCCAGCGACGACCCCCAGGTGCCCTGGAGAAAATTGCAATCGTGAACCTAATATGGGAGTCCGGAATCGAACCCATAGCCTCCGGAACGTGAAGCAGGCGACGTAACCACATCGCCACGGAGTCTTCCTCGGTAATAGGGAAAACCAACCCTCACTCAAATTCAGTCCGTTGCACTCACAGGTAGCAGGCGTGTCACCTACGCTAGGGTTCAGAGCAAAGGAACGAAACATGAATTATTGGGAAACTATTACACATACATTGTTGTTGTTGTTTTGCGTATCCTTTTACAGGACTTAGCTGTCAACAGCAGCATCTTTCAGCTGTCTGTTGATCTCTTGGCAAGATTACGCTCAGTAGTTTGCCATTGCTTTCTGAGCGGCCGGCTCAGTATCCGCAAGTCACGAGCGGGGGTCGAACCACCTCAGTTCTCGCTCCGCTGCGAGACTCTGCGTGATAAACGGGATTACAGAGAGAAAACACATACATTATTTGTGCAGAAAAATAAGAACTCTTCTAAATCGCAGTTTCGATTGTCAGTATAATTTTAGATCCTAAAAACAATCCTATAATTTAAATTCTGAACCTTTTGTGATAAACATTGCTGAAACATTTCAAAGGTTGAAATAACCGCTCTTAAATTGATTTTTATAAGTGACGTTTAAAAAAAAAAAAAAAAAACCATATTTCAATGCGCTGCTGTCAGTAAGTTGGTGACAGGTCTTTCTTTGCAGGACAATAAACAAAAAAATAATTTCTGCGTGATTTTAAGTATATTTTCAAGATAATCACAGGTGCGTGAGATCTGATTACTTTAGGAATAATCCATAATAATTCCGTTAATTTGAAAGTTCAGTAGCACGACAAATATTTCGTGCTTATGTGTGACAGGGCTAATGTTTCGCGGTTTTCTTATTTCGTGTATGTTAAATGATAATATCTTGAATGCTGTAGCACTGCGGTAAAACAAGCTGGTGCTCATCGTCATCATTCGGGAGAGATGGAGGAGTGTATGCGGTTGTTTGCTTGTACGTATATCTGCTTGTCTGTTTGTTCTTTGTCTATACACAGACGCTTACAAACAAATCTAAGGAAGTGTTAATTAATTGGTACATTAATATTCCTAATTTCACTGAACTTGTCATTTTCTAGCTGTGGCGTCAATTTTTCGACATCTTTCAATCAATTTACGCCTATTTGTAACAGCTTTAGGTAGTCTCAGACTATGTTTTACATCAATTGTAATTTCATCAACAAAGGAGTCTTTTAGTAGTTGAGAAATACATTGTTATTTCATCACTGGAGAATTTTTAAATTAGTTGTGTCATCACTTATTATGTCATCATTCAGTCAATGTTAAACTATTTGTGACAGCAATTGTCTTGTCATCACTCAATCGGTCTTTGACAGTTTGTGACATCAATTTTCCTGTCATCACTCAATCAGTCTTTGACTGTTTGTGACAGCAATTGTCCTGTCATCATTCAATCAATCTTTGACAATATTTGACATCAGTTTTCCTGTCATCACTCAATCAGTTTGTGACAATTTTCGACACCAGTTGTTAAATCATCATTCAACCATTCTTTGACTATTTGTCACATCAGTTGTCACATAATCATTAAACCTTTCTTTGACTATTTGTCAAACCAAATTTTATTTCATCATGAAAGCATTCAATCATTCTTGTCTTACTTGTGACATGAGTTGTTATGTCATTAATTAATCAATAATTGAATAGCTGTGACAGGAATCTCCTTGTCCCCATACACGCATTCTGTCAATCTTGCACTAGTTATCACCTCAGTTATGTAATAACTTCTTGCAGTTTCGCTTGACCTACTTATTGTGTTTTACAGCCTTACACCAGTTGAGCCCATTTCATTTTATAACCGATAATACATGACTGGCCCTGCTCTCTGAGCATGCCACAACAGGTCCAGCTAACATTCGTCTATGTACCGGGACGATAGGGCGTGGAACGCAACGGTCGAGCTAACACTGGTCTATGTACCGGGACGATAGGGCGTGGAACTCAACGGTCGAGCCGATCGTTCGGTGAACATGGCGGTGTTCGATGAGGGGAGGACAATGGATGGGCCAGACATCACCAATGTCACAAGAGATACAGGACAAATAGGTGACTTTGAGGACGCTTGGGAATCTGCTTCCCTGTCTAGAGTGAAGAGATGGGAGTGAAGTGGGGAGCCGCCAGACACACACTCTTTCTTAAGGGCATGAATCTTTGGTTAATCAACACAGAACGGCGGAAATCTGTCGATATACGCTGACAACAACTGGGACATGTGTCAACCGGAAACATTTGCGGAAAGAGAGATAGAGGAAGACAGCTTGAGCAGATTCTTGACAGTTTTGTGTTATTGCACAGAAGCGAGTCAACACACGAATTGATCCACGACGTCGGAGACCGTAATTTGTGGAGAGGTATGATCGCCCACGCCATCCAGTAAGGCACTGTATGATGATACTCTGGTGCAGTTGATAAAATGAGATCGGAGCACCCATGAAACTGTCCGGATTGTAATGATGATGAACTTCACTAATCAGTAATCACCATTCATGAATCAAAAAGGCAATCTGTTACTGAACACAATCTTCAAATCACCCGCAGCTGTGTTTCAAACGCGGTATGCGAGGTCACGAATTGCATTAGTAACTGCATCGCCACGGAGCGGGCAACAGCTCGTAGACACAGCTTTAAAACAAATGGTATATTATATAGTGTTGATTTGTTTTAGAACCCTCATAAAACAAATTGTATATGACATTGTGTTGATGTGTTTTAGAACCCGCATAAACCAAATGGTATAATGACATAGTGTTGATTTGTTTTAGAACCCTCATAAAACAAATGGGTAAAACAAATGATATATTACATAGTGGTAATTTGTTTTAGAACCCTTATAAAATAAATGGTATATGACATAGTGTTGATTTGTTTTAGAACCCTCATAATTACTTCATGCCCTGGACTGGGTGACGCAAAGTTGACTATTAAATTTTGCCTGGTATTTAAAAAAAATGCTCCTTGTTCTTTGGAGGATATTGCCGTCAACCGAAACTTGAGGTTTGTGTAGGCAATATTACGTTCAGTAATGTGAAATTAAACGTCATGTAAAGTTTGGTGAGAACAATTATGGTGGCGTATATGCCCGGAAGAGAAGAAGAAGAAGGCCAAAGAGAAGATGAGTGCAGGATGTGGCGGGTGATATCCAGGTGGGTGTATCGGACGCGGGACATTTTGCTTATGACCAAGAAGTTTTCTGGAAGGTTGTTATGGAAGAAAAGTTCTGCAAGGGACATGCTACAGTGAATAAATGAATGAATTTGAAATTGGCTTGTGAACGAGACGTCAAGGTTGAAGTCCAACTCCTATTTCACCGTCAGCACACCGGAAGTTTAAGCGCAAACTCATTAAGCCAGGGGTTATACGAACATCTTGCCTGGACGGACAAGACTAGAAAAGGAATGGCTATAACTCCCCGTACTTACACAAGCTGAAGACTCTGGGAGTCTCGACTTCTGACAAACTCCGAGAACTCGAAGTCCCCTCTCCCTGTTCGACACGGATGACGAAGTATGTCAGCTAGTTCTGCTTTGGCGCAAGACTCGGTTGAGAGAATTGTATGTTGCTGGAATTCAGAAGCTGGTAGTCCGATGGGGAAAATGTGTTGCCGTGGCAGACAGGTGGCTATGTCGAAAAATAGTACAGGTTATTTCAGTTCCGCCGGCTTCCTGGCCTAGAGGTTAGCGACTTTTCTCCGTAATCTAGTATACTCTCTTAAGTAACGTGACGACAGTGAGAATCAGCAGTGGTTTGAATCGCGTCGGTAACTTACGGGGTATGTGAGCCGGCCGCTCAGAAAGCAATGGCAAACTACTGAGCGTAATCTTGCCAAGAAATCAACAATCAGCTGAAAGATGCTGATGTTGACAGCAATGTCCTGTAAAGGATATGCAAACAATTTTTTTTTTAAATTTCAGTTCCTCTCTCATTGTTAGCTAGAGAGGACATCAGTGAGGACATCTCACTGGGCGACATTGTATATACAGCTGACAAGGTCCCTCCATACACTCAACTCAGTTGCAAAGCGGCGGAACCATGCACTACCAGTTAACCATGGGGAAAATGCGTAAGCGAACCGTAGAATCCTTAACAGCTCAACCGCCTCTATGCGGGCTGTTAGTTTGTGGAGACTCCTGTCTGTTTCACATGGGGTAGTGAGGAGCATTGTATGTGATATTCACTGGCACAGGAACGGAGCATAATGGGGCCACTTTGCCGTAAAGTTGGAACCACGACTAACTAACTAACTAACTAACTAACTAACTAACTAACTAACTAACTAACTAACTAACTAACTAACTAACTAACTAACTAACTAACTAACTTGTGGTATAATAAAACGTCCTTACCCTTTCCTATTTATGGACTCCCTTAAAAATAAACAAACCCTTACAATTACTGTTTAAGTAACTTACTTAATGTAGGAGAAAATAAAACAGCGATAGACTGACCGTGGCACAGCTAAATTTATTTTGGCTTGTTTTCTCTCCCTTATCTGGCCAATCCTGGCGAGGGGGAAAACAAAGACTGAAGCGGGCATTTCTAGTCAAGACACCACGCAAGAAAGTTGACCTTTCCCTTCGGGGAGAAGGTATTTTGCCTTAAAAACATGATTCTCTTCAAGCTATTGGTATGTTATCTACATTATTAAGATATATTTATGTATTACATTGACCAGTATGTTTAATTAAGAATTAGTTACAATTCTCTTAAACCAGGCTGGATGATGTTTACTAAGGAAACACAGGTGGGCGCCACGCTGTAATTTTTCCTATGTCTTCAAATCCCTATGTTAATATCTTTTATAGGCATTATGAACTTATATCTAACTAAATAGTGTTTATAACCTATGAATAGTATGTGTACTGTAGTACATAGAGTATCAACTCTCATGTCAGAAACTCTTTTCAATTTAGGAAAGACTCCTGATTCATACTTCAGAGAAGAAAACTCGTTTCTGCCAATTTCATAGTCCTATGAAAAATAACTTCTATGCAATGGAACTATATATCCCTATCAATGCTTAGAAATCTGCAAATAATTTATGTACTGTAGAGATTGGACTTTAAAGAAACATTTTCTCAATGTAGGAGCAGACTCTTGATTTCATACTGCACAAGTAGAGAACTGGTGTCTGCCACCTTCAAATATCCTATGTAGTGTAAATGCACTGGTAAGGATGTCTCTGAACTTGTTTTATCCATGCGGGGACATACAAATGATTACGCATATTCCTGACTCTTACTTAGTCAGGGGATAAAATATTTTGCCACATTATAATCTGTAACTTGGAAATATAGTGCTAAATTTTAGTACCATTCTTTTGTTAACAGATTAGTAACCACTCCATATGAGGGTGAACATATAATCATTTCATAAAATAGTGTTAGGGACATGCCATGTTTGAATATAAATTCATGAACAATTAAAGTAAACGCGTGATGAAAATGCATGTTCGGATAGGATTCAATCCCCATCGCCACACCGTAGTAGAAACAGAAGCGAAGATTGATGTGAATAAATTGCTTGCAATATTCAGAATACTGGACCGTGCGGCATATGTTATTCTAATAAATACCCTCCGAATAATAGCAGTCATTGGCAAAACATATCACAGCGATTACTATCCTCATGTGCTGCACGCAGTGGGGGAAAACAGTGGATGTTTTAGTTCATGAAGATAATTCAAAAACCTAGGCTCCCTGCATCATCATTATGATTATTATGTATGATTATCATGTACTTAATATCAGAGAAATGTACATGTATGTTTTTTTTTGGTATGAGAATTTTCTCTGTTCTGATTGTTACTTTTTACTGTGGGAAGATACATTTTAATGTTGCACCTTGGGATTAGAGGATGTTGATGTAAGAATCCATGTGTTTGTCAGTACTTTAAGAAGCCAAGGTTGAATAGTCTTGACCTAATGATGATTATAGTGCCGAAAGGAAGACGCGGCATTAGAAACCACAGGGATTCTGTATAGGCTATTCTCTTCAAGTAATGAGAGAGACAATATCAACATGTTGGATGGACAGAATGACTTCACCCATCTAATAGTCCCAGTAACAACAGAACAAAATATAAGTGAGAAAATACCTTACTCACTATGAAGAGTCAGAATGGCTCTACTCAGCAATGAGGGACAGTGGAACGTGGACACCCACTCCTTTCCCTTCTCCCCTTGTTGTTTTGTATTTTTGTTTGTAATTGTCTTGTGAAAGGTAACACATCACAGTAGGTTAATGCCCGTGTTGTATTCTTTGTCATCCCTTTTCTATAGAAGAGAAGCAGGTGGTGGTTGAATGTGGTGGGACTATATCACAAAATCTGGATCCTGGGTCAACAGCCAGAAAGTAAATGTCCTAACCATAGTCTGCATCTAGAAATACCCATGGACTGCTGCGCTCAATAGCTCCATAGCGAGCAACAGATAAAGTAGAAGACAACTGACTGGGTGAGTGATTAAGTCCTATTTTAGTAGGAATATCCAGGATGGACTTCAAGATCTAATAATCTACAAAGATGAAGATCAACAGAGTAACTGACAACAGTGTATCGTCTGCTTTACGTCTGAGAAGTATCACCTATAAGCCTTATCACTCAGCAAAATCAGTGAAACTATGGGACAATCCTACAAGTTACTAAAACTAGCAACAGTGAAAGCCCTTCAACTGTTGGTTGGGTTACCAAGTTAATATCCAACAATGGATAAGTCTTCGAAAGAATGTCTCACAGCTGCAACAGTCAAACATGGAATTCAGCTATTCAACACTAAGTTCTGGCTCAACCAAATGGGGAGAAGACACTGAACCACATAAGCCAATACAACCAAGGTACAAACTTAATATCATCTGAAACATAACTACGAAACCAGATTACCTCAAGGTTCCAAACCCTGAACACCATCAGATAAAAGATCATATGAAAGCAGCTAAATGTCTCCACATTTGCAACAAGAGGAATCACCTAATTGTTTGCAAACCTGTTACTGTGCTGGATTTATTCATCTGTGGATATATGTAGATATAGATCAAGTGTGGCCCTAGTCACAGATACTACCATGAGATGCCTCTCAGTCAAATAAAGTTCTACACTGGACTAGATAACGACTAACTCTTTGCTGGTCCAATGTCAACCTAAATGCCATGGGTTATAGACTCGCGACTTGGTGGGTGTAAAATCTTTGTTGAACTACTTGGGATTCTGATATTAAAAGCAGAGCAGCTGAATGGATGTCTACTTGGCACCATGTATGGTGAGATGGTAAAGTACCTTCTGCGGAGCTTAAGTGGAAATTCCGGAAAGTTAGACCAACCTGAGGCCCCAAATTTCAATAAAAGACACCGAGCCTACTGCAACAGAGTACTCGAATATTCTAGCCCGCGGAGGGATTTGTGATTGTGTGTAATTTCTATTATAAAGTATGATTTGCACCAGCCAATTACCAGTGACTAAATAGTAAGAACATAACTGAGTGCATTAATTCGGTACCCAGATAATGGGAAAAGGATCTAATCGACAGCAAAGGTGAACCCTTAACCGCACAACAGGAGCAAATTGACTCTATTAATTAGTTTAATTAATAGTACAAAATGCTGTTTATATGTTGGTTTTTTTTCTGAAGGTAACAGGTCAGTAGTTTTTTCCCAATGGTATATAGATGGTATAGTATTTTGACACCAACTCATTATTTTTAACAATGAGAGAATGGTAAAAGGTGTCAGAAACATGTTATGTTGGGTTCTATTTAATATCTTTATTTGCCTTAATTATGAGGGTAAATGAAAGTAGACCCAATTTGTGGTTGTTGTGTTGTTTGTAATAACATTGTTGTTGTTTTTTCTGGGGTCACTGGGTACTATGTTGTAATACTGCACATCATTCCCATGCCTGTCTGAAAATGCATAGTGTTTATTACACATCTATATATGTAATTGCAGATCTTGAGTTAATACCTGAACTGTTTGTCCAAAAGTGTTGTGTACATCAAGTAAATGTGGTGTCCAACAAGTGGTTGTTTATATGTTGTGAGCAATCAATATCCTTCTAGCACTATAGTTAATTTAAGGGTGATGAAGTGGGAAGGGAAACCTACACACAGATGCCATTGTTTCAAGGATTGAACTCTTTTCTCCTGGGATTTGTGGTAAATATCCCTGATCACCCTGCATTCTGACCAGTGACCAGAGAATCAATAATACCCCCTAGACATTTTAACGAATTATTCTCAGGAATAAAAATCCACATCCAACATGTGTGGGCAACGTCCGTGAATTTAAAACTCATGGTAAACATCACAATTGGTGTATTATTGTGAGTATATGAATTCAGGGAAAACCTCTCGCAGGTAAACAAAGTCACTTCAGAATGTTATAGTGTTAGTAACAGACCTAATCACTCATTAGTATGAGCTGAGTCAAGTGTTATATCAACCCATAATGGCTCAGATAAAGATAAGTTGTTTTTGGTACAAAACTGTTCACAGGTAATATCTTGATTCTGGTAGATGCATCATGTAGTTGGTTGTTGGGTATGAGATTTTTTTAAAAACTCAAATTTTATATCTTATTGATGAGAAACTAAGTCCAGTAATGAACCTCCAGTAGTAAGGTCTCCGGGATGGTAAACTCACATAAGATAGGTAATTCAGTGAATGTTTACAATTCATAGTCATTCCCATTTGATGTTTGAGGTATGGTTCTGCTACTCTGATATTCTCTTTAAATGGTTTAAAAGTGGTGTAGTCATGAACACACTACTATATTATGTATCCATAAGGTTTATGTTCCTACATATGAATCATGTGTTAATTAACTATTTTGTCATTGATTATCATTGTATTTTCATGTATGATATGCTTGTATAATTCATGTAATATTGAAAAATTACCAAGGCAGCAGAGAGTGATAGACAATTTTATAGATAATTAGGACAGATAAGTTAAAAATCCAATAAAAATTTTTTTAAGGGAAAAAATTAATCAACAAATGATGATTCATTAGGACAGTAAATAATACCTGAGAGATGAATTAAACCAGGGGAAAATAGCAGTAACTAAAGTAAATGAACTAAGGTTAAGGCCTAAACCACCACTTGCAAAAATGTAGACATAGTTAATAGAAGGGAAGGAATATTGTAAGAATTTGCAGTATTTAGGGGCACCCTAATTTAATCCTTTGTTTTCATATAACATAACATGTTCTACAACACCGGTAGTAAAATAAAGTGAATAAATGATGGATACTTAGGAAGAAAAGCCATACCGACACTTATTCTACTCCACCGGTGATATGAGTAGTATTATTAACTAACTCAGATGGCCCATATGTTAATGAGGGTCAAAACCAAACTATTCACCTGGTGATGTAAGTGAAACTGATCAACTCACTTACTGACCCAACAGAATATAAGGTATTTCTTTAAATTATCCACCCCGATTCCATTATTAATGGTAGAGGAAACAGACCGTATAGGTATGTAAAAGGTATAATTAAAGAATTAACTTAAGAAATTGGAATTTCAAATAAACTTCAGGAGATACCGGAAAAAATCTGTGCCAATCTCTAGTAAGAGACTGAACATTTCAGATATTGGCTCCTTAACTTTGAAATTTACAGTTTAACCTCACTAAGTGAAATGATCACTATGAGTAGTCCTCATCAAAAAGAGGAATGAAACAGCTTTTAGTTAGCGATTAGCTTACGTAAAGTTATTTCAGTAATTGCCTAACTAAAATTAATATTCTCATAGGGAAGAATTAAAAAGGGCAATAAACGGTACAATAGAGGCGCGCGACTCAATTGTATTTTCTTTAAAACTAACCGAGTAACTAAATTCTAGATAATGCTCGAAGCCTACTAATAGGTAGGTGAATCAGAAATCAATCGCAAGACGAAACAGATTTCTACATCTCAGTTCTGATTTGGATGTTATGCCAGCATTACATATGTGAAAGCAGATCCAGACTAACAGAGATTAGCTTAAATAACTGATACGAATCAGTAAAAAAAAAAAAAAAAAGCAACAATTAAATAAACAACTCTTAAAATAGATGCTGTTTATAGATAGGACGAACCCTTTGACGTAAAGACAGAGGAAACGCCTAAAACTTATACAGTGAACCCATGCTAGAAAAATGGAATATAGCTGTGTAAAAACCAAGCAAATTGGAGCATATAGCTGAAGAATTGCTTGATATTTACTAGATTAGGAATTTCAATCAGGAGTTCAGCTAGTAAATTATATAACAGTTCAAAGATAGACCTTAGTCAATCTAAATAAATCCAGAGTTTCCACGTATTAAACGGATGAAAACAAAACTGGAGAGAAACATTAAGAGTACCTTACCTGTTATCTTGAGGACACAACTCAGGAGACGCCAGTATGAGAGGGATATACAGATGTAATAGTAATTTTACAAAAACTAGTAACCCACATCCATAACTGGAAAGTGAACCAGCAACTTGATTGTCTGGAAGACTATCACAGGAATCACAAAAAGGGGCTTTTAACTTCTCACTGAACTGATTATATATGGTAGGAGACAATACGTCTGAACCTACATAACAATGTATGTTGCTAAGTTGAAAATAGTCTAAAACCTGGAGGGAGACAGACGACGATCAATGTACGCCAAGCGACGCAAAATTGCTCGTAATTCAACACCAAAGCAACAAATACAGAGTGAAACTCAAACACATCAAGTTAGAATTACTAATAAGGATTCTAGCGTAAAATAGATCTAGGTTAGAAGGAAAAGAAGAGAGAGAGAGTAAGCTAAGAATTACTTCGTTTCTGATAGATTCATGTTTCCCGGAATAGTCGGTTCAGAACGGAAATCTAGAAAAATTGGACCTTGTTTACATGTTAGACGAGATTCTCGGGAAAAACCCGCAAGAGAAAGGGACACCACTCTAATCAGTAGTTATCAAAACTGATCGGAAAATCCCATAACTCGACTAATAACCCAAACACATGATGTATTGGATGAAAATGTATTCAACAGGAACCATATTTAGCTTCCTTTAAATATCAGATCTATAGTTAAAACAAACGTCTAACTTACAGGGAGACGGGCGAGTTTAATATGCTATCAGTAGACGCAGAATTAACCGTCGGTTTTAACATAATCTCAAGATTGATAATCTAATGAGAGAGAAATCAAGCTTAATGATGATATCTCAATTGCTTCAAAAAGTCGGTTTGATGCAGACAAACCAGTACTGGAAAGTAACAAATTATCAGATAAACACTCATATTTCAAACAATAGCTGACAACAGTGGAGAGGGTGCTACACTCTTTCACTAAAAGAGAAATAATCCTTTAAGGTTATGCCAGTTGTCGTGACTAAAAGAAAATGGACGTGGCTCTGATTATATAACATAGGGAAGTAATACAAGAAATTAATAAGGAATGGATACTAGGGGAGTCAATGTAAAGACGGAAATTGTAGAGTACTACTCGACCATTTAATTTCTGAAAGAAATAAATGTCTTAAATTGGGGAGGCGTGTGGTATAATAAAACGTCCTTACCCTTTCCTATTTATGGACTCCCTTAAAAATAAACAAACCCTTACAATTACTGTTTAAGTAACTTACTTAATGTAGGAGAAAATAAAACAGCGATAGACTGACCGTGGCACAGCTAAATTTATTTTGGCTTGTTTTCTCTCCCTTATCTGGCCAATCCTGGCGAGGGGGAAAACAAAGACTGAAGCGGGCATTTCTAGTCAAGACACCACGCAAGAAAGTCGACCTTTCCCTTCGGGGAGAAGGTATTTTGCCTTAAAAACATGATTCTCTTCAAGCTATTGGTATGTTATCTACATTATTAAGATATATTTATGTATTACATTGACCAATATGTTTAATTAAGAATTAGTTACAATTCTCTTAAACCAGGCTGGATGATGTTTACTAAGGAAACACAGGTGGGCGCCACGCTGTAATTTTTCCTATGTCTTCAAATCCCTATGTTAATATCTTTTATAGGCATTATGAACTTATATCTAACTAAATAGTGTTTATAACCTATGAATAGTATGTGTACTGTAGTACATAGAGTATCAACTCTCATGTCAGAAACTCTTTTCAATTTAGGAAAGACTCCTGATTCATACTTCAGAGAAGAAAACTCGTTTCTGCCAATTTCATAGTCCTATGAAAAATAACTTCTATGCAATGGAACTATATATCCCTATCAATGCTTAGAAATCTGCAAATAATTTATGTACTGTAGAGATTGGACTTTAAAGAAACATTTTCTCAATGTAGGAGCAGACTCTTGATTTCATACTGCACAAGTAGAGAACTGGTGTCTGCCACCTTCAAATATCCTATGTAGTGTAAATGCACTGGTAAGGATGTCTCTGAACTTGTTTTATCCATGCGGGGACATACAAATGATTACGCATATTCCTGACTCTTACTTAGTCAGGGGATAAAATATTTTGCCACATTATAATCTGTAACTTGGAAATATAGTGCTAAATTTTAGTACCATTCTTTTGTTAACAGATTAGTAACCACTCCATATGAGGGTGAACATATAATCATTTCATAAAATAGTGTTAGGGACATGCCATGTTTGAATATAAATTCATGAACAATTAAAGTAAACGCGTGATGAAAATGCATGTTCGGATAGGATTCAATCCCCATCGCCTCACCGTAGTAGAAACAGAAGCGAAGATTGATGTGAATAAATTGCTTGCAATATTCAGAATACTGGACCGTGCGGCATAAGTTATTCTAATAAATACCCTCCGAATAATAGCAGTCATTGGCAAAACATATCACAGCGATTACTATCCTCATGTGCTGCACGCAGTGGGGGAAAACAATGGATGTTTTAGTTCATGAAGATAATTCAAAAACCTAGGCTCCCTGCATCATCATTATGATTATTATGTATGATTATCATGTACTTAATATCAGAGAAATGTACATGTATGTTTTTTTTGGTATGAGAATTTTCTCTGTTCTGATTGTTACTTTTTACTGTGGGAAGATACATTTTAATGTTGCACCTTGGGATTAGAGGATGTTGATGTAAGAATCCATGTGTTTGTCAGTACTTTAAGAAGCCAAGGTTGAATAGTCTTGACCTAATGATGATTATAGTGCCGAAAGGAAGACGCGGCATTAGAAACCACAGGGATTCTGTATAGGCTATTCTCTTCAAGTAATGAGAGAGACAATATCAACATGTTGGATGGACAGAATGACTTCACCCATCTAATAGTCCCAGTAACAACAGAACAAAATATAAGTGAGAAAATACCTTACTCACTATGAAGAGTCAGAATGGCTCTACTCAGCAATGAGGGACAGTGGAACGTGGACACCCACTCCTTTCCCCTTCTCCCCTTGTTGTTTTGTATTTTTGTTTGTAATTGTCTTGTGAAAGTTAACACATCACAGTAGGTTAATGCCCGTGTTGTATTCTTTGTCATCCCTTTTCTATAGAAGAGAAGCAGGTGGTGGTTGAATGTGGTGGGACTATATCACAAAATCTGGATCCTGGGTCAACAGCCAGAAAGTAAATGTCCTAACCATAGTCTGCATCTAGAAATACCCATGGACTGCTGCGCTCAATAGCTCCATAGCGAGCAACAGATAAAGTAGAAGACAACTGACTGGGTGAGTGATTAAGTCCTATTTTAGTAGGAATATCCAGGATGGACTTCAAGATCTAATAATCTACAAAGATGAAGATCAACAGAGTAACTGACAACAGTGTATCGTCTGCTTTACGTCTGAGAAGTATCACCTATAAGCCTTATCACTCAGCAAAATCAGTGAAACTATGGGACAATCCTACAAGTTACTAAAACTAGCAACAGTGAAAGCCCTTCAACTGTTGGTTGGGTTACCAAGTTAATATCCAACAATGGATAAGTCTTCGAAAGAATGTCTCACAGCTGCAACAGTCAAACATGGAATTCAGCTATTCAACACTAAGTTCTGGCTCAACCAAATGGGGAGAAGACACTGAACCACATAAGCCAATACAACCAAGGTACAAACTTAATATCATCTGAAACATAACTACGAAACCAGATTACCTCAAGGTTCCAAACCCTGAACACCATCAGATAAAAGATCATATGAAAGCAGCTAAATGTCTCTACATTTGCAACAAGAGGAATCACCTAATTGTTTGCAAACCTGTTACTGTGCTGGATTTATTCATCTGTGGATATATGTAGGTATAGATCAAGTGTGGCCCTAGTCACAGATACTACCATGAGATGCCTCTTAGTCAAATAAAGTTCTACACTGGACTAGATAACGACTAACTCTTTGCTGGTCCAATGTCAACCTAAATGCCATGGGTTATAGACTCGCGACTTGGTGGGTGTAAAATCTTTGTTGAACTACTTGGGATTCTGATATTAAAAGCAGAGCAGCTGAATGGATGTCTACTTGGCACCATGTATGGTGAGATGGTAAAGTACCTTCTGCAGAGCTTAAGTGGAAATTCCGGAAAGTTAGACCAACCTGAGGCCCCAAATTTCAATAAAAGACACCGAGCCTACTGCAACAGAGTACTCGAATATTCTAGCCCACGGAGGGATTTGTGATTGTGTGTAATTTCTATTATAAAGTATGATTTGCACCAGCCAATTACCAGTGACTAAATAGTAAGAACATAACTGAGTGCATTAATTCGGTACCCAGATAATGGGAAAAGGATCTAATCGACAGCAAAGGTGAACCCTTAACCGCACAACAGGAGCAAATTGACTCTATTAATTAGTTTAATTAATAGTACAAAATGCTGTTTATATGTTGGTTTTTTTTCTGAAGGTAACAGGTCAGTAGTTTTTTTCCAATGGTATATAGATGGTATAGTATTTTGACACCAACGCATTATTTTTAACAATGAGAGAATGGTAAAAGGTGTCAGAAACATGTTATGTTGGGTTCTATTTAATATCTTTATTTGCCTTAATTATGAGGGTAAATGAAAGTAGACCCAATTTGTGGTTGTTGTGTTGTTTGTAATAACATTGTTGTTGTTTTTTCTGGGGTCACTGGGTACTATGTTGTAATATTGCACATCATTCCCATGCCTGTCTGAAAATGCATAGTGTTTATTACACATCTATATATGTAATTGCAGATCTTGAGTTAATACCTGAACTGTTTGTCCAAAAGTGTTGTGTACATCAAGTAAATGTGGTGTCCAACAAGTGGTTGTTTATATGTTGTGAGCAATCAATATCCTTCTAGCACTATAGTTAATTTAAGGGTGATGAAGTGGGAAGGGAAACCTACACACAGATGCCATTGTTTCAAGGATTGAACTCTTTTCTCCTGGGATTTGTGGTAAATATCCCTGATCACCCTGCATTCTGACCAGTGACCAGAGAATCAATAATACCCCCTAGACATTTTAACGAATTATTCTCAGGAATAAACTAACTAACTAACTAACTAACTAACTAACTAACTAACTAATTACTAACTAACTAACTAACTAATTAGCTAACTAACTAACTAACTAACTAACTAACTAACCAATTAACTAACTAACTAACTAACTAACTAATTACAGAGAAAAACATATCTTTCCCAAATACAGATTGAAACAAGTGAATAGATTTCAGTATATGCGTTCTTTAGTAACATTAAATGGAAGGTCTGTTAAGGAAGGACGATGTAGAATAATCCATGCAAGAACGGCAGCAGAACATTCTCTACAATTTACCTTTATCAACTGAGATGTGGAAAAGTTTTCGTAAGAGTTAAACTGAGCCAGTTAAGTTATATTGAAGCGAATAATGGACAATTAGCAAACAAATTAAGAGTTATGCAGGAATGGCAGAGCTGCGGTTTTATGGAAGAATAATGAGCAATGAAGATGTCTTGCAAGAAGTTAACCCACAAAGAGAACTAGATATTGGCATTAGAAAAAGACATTCCACATTCTTTGGAGTTGTCATTAGAATGGAAAAGCTGGCAAATGTAGTTAAGATGGAACAGCTGGTGGGAAGGAAAGGTATGGGAGTAAAAGATAGAAGATATCGGAGAGTTTGACAGCATGGCGTGCCGGAACATCAATATCAAGAATATGTTTCAGTACACGAGACAAAAGGCTGTGGACAGGCATGATCAATAACGACACACGACATGGACTACAAGAAGATTGACAGTACACGAGACAGAAGGCTGTGGACAGATATGATCACCAACGACACGGCATGGGCTATAAAACGAGAGTAAAGGATATGTTTGTAACCGGAGATAAAAAACATAATTCAAATGAGCTATATGAAACCAATCCAGATATATGGGATTAAATCATGGACAATTAGTAGATTATGTGGGAATTATGTGGAAGCTGCATTGATGTGGTTTAAGAGAAGAATGGCAAGAATAATTAAAATACGTAATGAAGACATCTTAAAAGAAGTTAACTCCCACAGAGAACTGGTAACTCGCACAAGATGAAGGCAGTCCGCGTTCTGTGGGCACGTCATAGAAGAGGGAAAGCTGACGTCGTGACAACTGAGAAGATGGAGGGACAAGAGACAGCGGGTGACCAAGAAAGGTGATGCTGAACATGTTGGCATCATAGCGTGGGCATTGGTATCAGAAGTGACTGGTAGTGCACATCGAAACAACAAACAAGGGGAGGGCAGAGAAGTAAATATCTGGATGGTTTGACCATATGGCATGGTCGGGACAAGAACACAGAGCTGATCTACGACTCTGTTGACCGTGTAAGATGGCGAAACATGACCGTCCAACTTATCGGCATGGCACATGATGATAAGAAAGACAAGATCATCAGCGCCATACTCCCTGTGAGACAAAGAAGTGCAATGTGCACCTATTTCAGGGCAATGTGTGTAATTCAGGGCCATCTTAACAGTTCTGTGAGCTTCGACAAAATAATGCACGGATGCGAACCCATTCATTCGCGGAATAACAACGTAAGTGGTTAATAACATTAGCCTTTACATTAATTACTGCTGTGAACAAAATCAACGGGCTAACAACTAGGCATGACGCAAAGGCAAGGATACATTAATCAATAGAAACTTGAACATACTAAGCCTACACTCACACACACACATGCACAACTAGTGCACATAAACACACTAGGAGTACACGCAGTCACACGCACACAGTTCAACACGCACAAGGTCATTAAGTAGTAAACCATACAGCACACAATAACTTACAAGTATTAAGTGCATTGACATCTGTCACTTTGCCCACTCCCCACGAACGTACTAAGTGGAATGGGCAGGCCCCTTTCTGAGAGCTTTCCGTCTCAGAAACATCTCTGCCATCTGATTGATATAGTCAGAGGAGGCAACTCCTGCTAGGAATTGAACCAGAAACACCCGTCTTACGCAACTAATCCTAGCACAATCTCCATGACAATAGGTCCCCTCTTGCTAGTATCCTTTGATGTTGTCGGTTTAGGCCACTCCTACAAAGAATTGAACCAGAAACGCACCCCCTGTGCTACTTCTTCTTGCACTACCTCCAAGCTATATTGATATTTAAAAACCAGAAAAAATTGCGAGCAAAGAACACTAAAATAAGACAGAAATGTAAAAACAGAAAACAAAGAAAACAGCACTAAAAGGAAACATCATAAAAGCAGCCATACAATTTATAACAGTCATTACGTCTAAAAACTGAGGTAATTAAACAGCCCACATAAAATTGCGGAGTTAATATGAGCAAAACTATAACGTATATTGTTTTCTTTAGATAGTGCGTTTGATTTTATGATTCTGTAGAATCATTTTTTTACGGGGCAAAAAATCATCTCTCTTGATGCAAACTATTTCTTATTTCTGCCAATGAAAAGCTGAACCACTGAAGTTAAAATGTATACCGGAAGCAATAATCCACCCATGCGCAGAGAGGAATTGATTCCAATGGAGCGCTGGAAATATCTTCTGCGATATTGCAGTCCGCGGCTTGTGTTATGTCTGTAGAGATTGAGAAAATGATGAAATTAACGTATTGGCCAATGGACATGGAAAAAGCAGTTAATTAAGCCAGGGTGATTATAAATTTTCCTGGTTATATGAGGAAGTAATTATGCCGCAATAGAAAATGCATTAATGATAAAATAATTTAAGAACACAATTCACAAAAATAAATAAAACAAAAATAAATAAATAAATAAAATAAAATTGGTTAATTGTGGGCTTAGTCAAATTGGGATTTCTTGTTGTATTGTTGGTATTATTCTTGTGGTTGTTTTTATCCTTCTGATCGTAAGTGTTTCCACTTCGCGCTTCTTGTTGTTATTATTGTTCTTTTTCCAAGGATAATTTTATTAACCCTGTTATCTTATTATTGTTCTTTATATTTCTGTTTCGGTTAGTATTACTCATCTTTTGATTATTTTTGTTTCTTCTTCTTCTTCTTCTTCTTCTTCTTCTTCTTCTTCTTCTTCTTCTTCTTCTTCTTCTTCTTCTTCTTCTTCTTCTTCTTCTTCTTCTTCTTCTTCTTCTTCTTCTCCCACTCCTCCTCCTCCTCCTTCTCATTCTCTTCTTCCTCTTCCTCCTCCTTCTCCTCCTCCTCTTTCTTCTTCTTCTCCTCCTCCTCCCCCTTCTTCTTCTTCTTCTTCTTCTTCTTCTTCTTCTTCTTCTTCTTCTTCTTCTTCTTCTTCTTCTTCTTCTTCTTCTTCTTCTTCTTCTTCTTCTTCTTCTTCTTCTTCGTCTCCCTCGTCCTCCTCCTCCTCCTTCTCCTCCTCCTCCTCCTTCTTCTTCTTCTTCTTCTTCTTCTTCTTCTTCTTCTTCTTCTTCTTCTTCTTCTTCTTCTTCTTCTTCTTCTTCTTCTTCTTCTTCTTCTTCTTCTTCTTCTTCTTCTTCTTCATTCTGCTCTTCATCCTCCTTCTTTTTATCTTCGCATTCTTATGTTGTCATCATCGCTATCATAGTCAACACCAGTTTCTTTTTTCTTCTGCTGATATGTCTTTTGTGTCCTTGTTGCTTATATTTTGTGTGTGCTACAAGTCCAACCCCCAAAAACTCGAAGTTTACCGTACCCGTCTATTGATTACATTCATAGTCGAATATCAATCGCAGACAAAACCTCAAATTAAAAGCCATTTCTCGAGCCCGCCAAAGAGCTGCCGTAAAGAAATGAGAGGGTTTGTCACACCAGGCTTGCGTTGTCCGTCACGCGAGCCCCATCTGGCACGTGGAGTTTCGCGGGAAATAATGGCTGATATAAACACTTGTTTCTTAGTAACCGGCAAGTTTATTCAAAGTTCGGAAGGGGGTAGCTTTTGAAACAAAACAATAAAATCTTTGTACACGAGTTTTTGGCTTCTGTCTTCTATTACAGAACAGTAAATAGATAGAAAGGAAACTGGATTAAAGATATTAGGTGGCCAAAACACATAGAATACAATAAGCAACAGATATTCATTTTTCCAGACGAGGTGCGTGCTACGCTTAACCAGAGGACAATTGAGAAGCTTCAAATTGGTGCAGCTTTGAAATTAGGTAAGTTGTGCCGTTATCTGTGTGGCTATTTCTCCTTTTGTCTGCAAAATCCACGGTTTTATTAATTAATATTTACCTATCCTTATAGTAGCTGGAATATTTTGTATTTTATCATCGTATCAAAGACCATTTCTCTCTCAATCATCCTGAAAGGAGTACAATTTGCTTTAGGTCTATTTTCTAAAAAATCTGTAATATTTGCCTCTTTCATCACGGCGATCATGATGCGGTATTTAAGAGTGTTATAGACGCTAGTAATTTGTTAAACAATTACATCTAAAGTAGCATATATTAATCGACATTTCTAATGACTTATTACTTTATCTTTCTTCTTCTCGTTCATATCCTCCCCGCTTTCTTCTTCTTTTCCTCCTCTTCGTTCTTCTTCTTCGTTTCTTCTTCTTCTTCTTCTTCTTCTTCTTCTTCTTCTTCTTCTTCTTCTTCTTCTTCTTCTTCTTCTTCTTCTTCTTCTTCTTCTTCTTCTTCTTCTTCTTCTTCTTCTTCTTCTTCTTCTTCTTCTTCTTCTTCTTCTTCTTCTTCTTCTTCTTCTTCTTCTTCTTCTTCTTCTTCTTCTTCTTCTTCTTCTTCTTCTTCTTCTTCTTCTTCTTCTTCTTCTTCTTCTTCTTCTTCTTCTTCTTCTTCTTCTTCTTCTTCTTCTTCTTCTTCTTCTTCTTCTTCTTCTTCTTCTTCTTCTTCTTCTTCTTCTTCTTCTTCTTCTTCTTCTTCTTCTTCTTCTTCTTCTTCTTCTACTTCTTCTTCTTCTACTTTTTCTTTCTTTCTTTCTTTCTTTCTTTCTTTCTTTCTTTCTTTCTTTCTTTCTTTCTTTCTTTCTTTCTTTCTTTCTTTCTTTCTTTCTTTCTTTCTTTCTTTCTTTCTTTCTTTTTTCTGTCCTCCACCTCCTCCTTTCTTCGGTCTATTGACTAAGAGTAGTAATATGTTTATTGCTTCACACCTCTTTTATGGCGGCATCTTTCTTAAAGCGTTATGTCTTCTGTGACACATACTGTACATACTCCTTTGCCTTGGTCGGCAACTGGTCTTGGGATCGAAGCTACGACAGGCGGACAGTTCGAGCATTGCTTTGCTGATCTGGGAGCTTCTGCGGCTTGTCTTGTTCCCTATGTATTGGTGTTACCTTTCCTCTGGAGTAAACAAGGCAGGCCGAGAGAGTGATGATACTGCATGGACAACACATGATCTCTACAATTCAGACCATGCTTTGTTCTATGGAGAGGTATAACCCCATTTAACACACTATCGTCTATCAAGATGATAAGGTGCTTGTGATGTTGTCCTATGGAGATTATGTGTGGTGTACCTAAAGTTACAGCTTGTCTCATGGCAGATGTTGTCACTGTAGTGTCTAGTATGAGGCATACACATAATCTACAACACGTGATGATGAGTATTGTAGACAGTTCCCTTCCTTGTGCACATAGACTCGCCAATTCATCATTTCAAATTAGAGGGGTGTCAGAGTGTCAGGTGACATACAAGTGTCAGGTGTCTCAGAGGAGGTCAAGGTGGAGTTTTGTAATGTTTTCACCTCTTTCACCAAGCTGCTGGTTTTGGAAGCACTGTGAAGACAACATTAGGGAATAGTTGCTCATGGTAACTCTGTAATACTATTCTCCTTCTAGCTCCTAGGTAGCGAATCGCACACCTTGTCTTATCACATATATACAGAAAACAGCTAGTCGAGTCTGCGCGCCGCATATGTTGGGAATCCCACCCAAGTCGGAAGCTTCATGAGTCATATCATGCGTCTTGTCAGCTGGTGTAGGCGTCCATGTCTCTCCACAGATCTCGGTGTTCAGGATCAACTCTGCTGATGTTATTCCTCCATGCCACTGTCACAGTCCATCCAGCATCATTTCTTTTTGACTGTCTCTGCCTCTCTTCCCCTTAATATGTCCAGTCGTCACGATGTTTTTCAATGTCTCTCTTATTATTACATGACGAAATAACGTTCGGCGTCTCTTTCTTATTGTTGTATATACTATTCTACTTTCATCAGCCTCTTCCAGGCAATCGGTGATAGTTACACTGCCAATCCGTGTTTGTGTTTTTTGTCCATCAAGAATGATGATGACCATTCATTTCATCTAGGGGGGGGGGGGGGGGTCGGGTTGAAAGTATGGAGCCCTGAGTTCTAAGATGGCTGATAAGGTCTATTTTGGCTCGAAATGTTCTTTGAAAATGTGGACAAAGAATGTTTGACGTTTCTGGAGGAGGATTTCCTGCAGTGTTCTGTTCTGTTCTGTCTTTTCTTCAACAGCTCTTGCAGTCCTGGTTGCCTCACAAGTGACTGCACCCTTGCGTAATGATGCACGCCACGAATTTCGGTCTCTGACTCACTGGCAATCACTGGCAACATTCATCCCTGGCACCACATCCTCGTAGCTTCCAAGTTTTTCATAATGTTTTAATGAGTAGATTGGCTACACCAAACTCTGATAGATATTGCAGAAACGGAAACAAGGCTTAGAGCCGAGTCTGCCCTGTCATGACATTTAGTCTTTAGGTTGCATTCCCTCTCACTAAGATTAGGTTTGTACCCTCCAAATTGCATTTCTCTATCTGAAGCTGTTGGCACAATGGGGAGTGTCGGGTTTGGTGAGCGCCGCCCAACATTCGTAGTATTGTAATTCTGCTTTTGATTTTGATAGTAGTGCTTGATCGTCCGCAAATAGGAGTTCTTTAATGGTGTCATTTGCCGTTGGTTCTTCCTCTGTGTTCTGTTCGTCATGTGGTGATGATTAGCTTTCCCTACTACTAGTGTCCCTCGCCATCAGGTGAACACAGTCCGACTTCTAAGCTACATGTAACTTACGTCAACAAGTCAAGAACAAGAAGTCAACATTTTAGTCTAACTGACCAGTGTAGTTGTTTAACCCGTTACTTCGGCATCAGCGCACCGGATGTTTAAGCGCTAGCTCTCTTATTCGACCTCCATAATGAGATATATGAATCAGCAATCGGCATGTAGCAAGCGCTACTAGTAATTTCGCTTTCTATGTTACGTTCCTTATATTTGCATATTGTCGCATTGTATGCTGAGAGTCCACCTGGCCAAGTGATAACACCGTCTGCCCCGCGCTCCGAAGGTTGTGGGTTCAATTCCTGGCCACGTCGTTCAGTTCACGAATGTAATTTTCTTGGAGACTCATCGGGGTCGTCGCTGGAGCTACAGAGTTTTTGCTTTGTGCGTGGCCTGCGGAAGGTGACCGAGCCATATTGGGTGAAACCCAAAGTAATGAAGCCGTAAAGAAAACCTTTATTTCATTGCGTGCCGTGTGGAAGACTATAGCGGAACAGTCTTAACATCTGATGGCGGAGAGTCTTGAAGAGATTATAATAAGAATGTCTATGACGAAGATGACCTTTTGCAAGATGGAAGACATACTAACCAATAAAAAGATGTCAATTGCAACGAGAAAATGGGTGTTGAAGTGATACATAGAATCTGTACTTTTGTATGGGTGTGAAAGGTGGACAATGAGCAAGCAAGCTAAAAAAAACAAACATCTAATGGGTGTGAACATGTGGTTTCTGAGGAAAATGCAAAGAATACCATGGGCAGACAGAAAAAAAAAAATGAACACGTCCAATAAGAAGCAACTGAAAACCGTAAACTGATTGGAGGATTAAGACACAGGCAGACAAAATTGTTTGGATACGTTATGAGAAGAAATGAACTACAGAACTTGGTGACAACTGACAAGATTGAGGGGAAAAGAACAAGGGGAAGGCAGAGAAGTAAATATCTGGATGGCGTGGAATCGTGGTATGGTCGAGACAAGAACATAGAGCTGATCCACTTCTCTGTGATCGTGTAGTATGGGGAAACATGATCACTCACACTTATCTGCATGGCACATGATAATGATGATGTATTGAAATATGTCCCTTAACGCTGGCGTTATGGAAGTCGTGACCATTTGACCACTATCTAGTGAATCCGCTCTAGAAGCCAGCCGATGTGCCGTATCATTACCACAGACGCCCGCCTGGCCAGGCCAGTGCATTTATTACAGTTTTCCTGGATTAGTCGCACTAACGGAAGCCGCCCACGCATACCACTTCCTTCCGTTTCTGATCTCCCCTATCAATGTGATGTCTGTTATTCGGATAGTCGAGCCACTCTGTCATAATTAGAGCCTGTGAGATAAGAGTGGCCAGCCGTTAATGACTCTAATTGCACCCTCATGCTGGGTGTTGCGAAAACATAAGCTCCACTCTGTCACGCTTCGTGATTATCACCGTTGGATGGATATTGAGTTGTCCATGATTATCAGGGTAAGAGATAGAGTCATGGACAACAAAGTGCGCGCAGCACGCATGGATATCACGTGGATTCAATGAAGCACAGAATTAAATCTAGCTGTCTATACAGGTAATGGGCGCCGGGTCAGTTGGGACATAGACGTTATGAAAGAAGCTTTCTAAATGACGAGGAATAGAGAGAAAAAGCAGCGGCTGCAGCAGGATATAACAATATGAAATGGAAACAAATAGGTATTTTAAACTCCTGCGAGAAAAAACGAACTAAACATCAACAAACGTTGCACATACCTTACAAGGAGATCCACGTGTCGCGAAATACAGGTGAAAAATCCGAAATCAGAAGCACTCAATAAATATAAAAATGAATAATAAAATAAGATAAAATACACACGAACGCATACAATACGACACACAGACGTTTCGATTCTCAGAATCTTTGTCAATGACAACACAGCTAACAACGAGATACAGCAAACGAAAGACCTCAATACACTAACACACGATCTATAACTTAGCCATGTGAGGCCGAAAAGGTGACTTGGCCAGATGAATTAAAAATGGGTTGCCAAAAAGGATTTGAGTAGCCAAAAATATGTGAACAGTCTGCTATGAAAATATAGGACAGTGAGGACAATTAAGTCTAGATATGGGGGGGGGGGGCAGCATAGTGATAGATAGTGTGAACAATTGGGGAAGATGCCACAGTTATACTGTAGCGTCCACAACCGTATTAATTCCGGCTGGGTGGATGCATCCCAGATTGTTGATTAGCTGGCATTCAATTTTAAGTCTGACACAGCTATTGGAGAAGCAGGGTTTTAATGCGTTGACACATGCATCGTCGGTTCCATTATGGTTGGAGGAATTGAAATGGTTGGGGACAGGTTTGTCAGCTCCCTGATTGATGTCCCTGAGGTGTTCCCTGAAACGATCCGCAAGACGTCTGCCCGTTTGGCCAATGTATTTCATGTTACATCGTTTGCAGATGATAACATAAATCAGATTGCAGGATGTGCAAGTGAATGACGAGGTCCTGTCTGAATAAAAATAGTGAGCACGAGTGCAAAAGTAAGGCTGTATCACTTGTAAATTACTTATTTTACAGTATGTAGTAGACAAAGGCAAACTACTGAGCGTAATCTTGCCAAGAAATCAACAATCAGCTGAAAGATGCTGATGTTGACAGCAATGTCTTGTAAAGGATATGCGAATTTAAAAAAGAAAAGTAGACAAAGGCCGGTATCCCTGGCGAAGGGGTTAAACGAATTTCTCTGTAACCCCGTATATCCACGTAGGGTAACGCAGCTGCACGAGATTCGGTAGCGGATCGCGTCGTGTTGGCTACTTACTGGGTATGTGAGCCGGTCGCTCAGAAATAAATGGGAAAATGATGTCTTGCCAAGACATCAACAACAGCGGTAAAATGCTGGTGTTGATAGCCACCCATCCATTATGTGCCATGCCGATAAGCGTGGGCGGTCATGTTCTGCCATCTCACTCGATCACCAGAGTCGTAGATCATTTCCGTGTTTCTGTCTCGACCATGCCACGTGGCCAAGCCATCCAGGTATTTAATTTTTGGTCTTCCCCTTGGTCTCTTCCCTTCGATCTTGCCAGTTGTCACCAAATTCTCCAATTCATTTCTTCTCATAACATGCCCAACAAATTGTGACTGTCTACGTCTAATGTCTCTAACCAGTTTACGATCTTCATTTGTTTCTTGAAGGACTTGCTCATTGGTTTTTCTATCTGTGTTGACAGCGATGTCCTGTAAATAGGATATGCGAAAAAAAGTAGGTAAAGGACATCGTGGTAGGGCACTCTAGCCTGCTGGCCCGATAGTTATGTGTTTAAATCTACGCCGAGACGGTGAATGACAACAAATATGTTTGCCAGGACGCAGTTGTGGATCCAGTATACATTGCGTTAGGGTTCAAGGGGCAAGAGGATGGGCTTCATTGCACCGGTGTTGATCCCATATGGCTCAGTCTCTTTCCACGGGACAGCCTGCTGAAAGCGTCGCACAAAAAGCACGAACTCCGTAGCTCCAGCGACGGACCCCAGGAGTCTCCAAGAAAATTCCACTCGTGCACCGAATGTCCGGGATCGAACCCACAAACTTCGGAGAGCGAAATAGGCGGAGTAACCTCTTGGCCACGGAGTCTCTAATTCTAAATTGGAGAGCAGGAACTGTCACAGGAAGTAAAGACAGTCGGTGTGATACAGACCACGTGACTCAGTGATATTACCACATGGCTCAGTGATATTACCACATGGCTCAGTGAGTGCTTGTTTGGTTTAAACACACCTGCTAGCAGCAAATGGAGCGGGAATGTGCCTTTACATTACTCACAGTAGATAGTTGCGAGTGCAGTACCTTCATATCACTATTCTTTTACAGTTCCGCCCTTCACTCTGACCACAAGTGTACAACCAAATTGGTACATGTATAGTACAAGTAATCCTTGGCTGCGTAGAGTTGAATTAAGAACCGACATCACAGCATTCACGTGGACTTCTAGTAATAAAATTTCCCCTGGTCTCTGGGTAGTGAGATCGGACGCCCGTGTGTATTGTTGCGCACGTAAAAAATCCCTTGGCAGTTGGAAATCGAAAAAGAGTAGCCTAACGGCGCTGCCCGGGCAAAATTTCGAGTTAAAAATCTACCCAAAGTATTTCAGGATCCTCGCCGGTGCTACGGAGTTCGTGCTCTGAGCTGAGTTTCTCCAGACTCAGGTTTGAGTTAGGAGGAGACGGAGCACTTATGGGTTACACCCGTGTGCCGTGATGTTGATCCATCACTAAACTATCATAGTTGTAAATTCACAGACATCGCTGAGTTATCGTAAACGACTTACTTCTCATAGAGCATTCAGAATGTCAGCCTGGTCCATGGCTCGTCCGCCTCCCACAGTAGCCCTATCTGCAAGCCTGTCAGCCCGCTCATTCCCTTGTACACCCGCATGCCCTGGCACGAAGATGAAACTAATCTTTGCCAGCCGAGACCTCTCCAGAGACAGCAACCATTCTCTTCGGATCCACCCCCCCCCCCCATCTCTATCTTCTTGATCATGTTCATTGAGTCATTAAGGTCACATGGCCGAGTGAATGTCTGTGTCTCGAGCCATGTTATTGCTTTACTTACTGCCATGAATTCCATAGCCAGGCTACTTGTGGTCTCATCAGCACCAGAGTCCTCCTTCACAATTCTCCCTCCGGCCTGAGCCGTAAAGGTCCATGAACTTCTCACTCGTCGAATGAGCGACCCATCCTTGTAAATGACAGCACCACCCTCTAAAGAATTCTAGAAGATCAGAGCCTGTACTTCCGTCTCCACAGCAGCTGGCTTTTCTTGTCTCCATTTTCTGTCTAGTTTGATGCAAACTAAAAAAGACGTACAGAACTCTGTTGCCACTTGTACCCACTCCTGGCCAGGTTCTAAGTCCTCAAGTGAACACATCTGACGAAGAATGTCTTCGACTAGACCCATCCACGACTTTCCTCTTTTTAACCTGCTGCATTTTAACTTCTTAATTTCTTTATGCAGTGGATGGTGTGTGTTTGTGTTGACTCTGAGGTAGGCACGTGCTCGGCACATTTGTATTCCGTCCCTCACGGTTGGAAAATCAAGAAGGTAGCGCATAGCCCTGCATGGTGTATCTCTTGTACATCCAAGAATAATACACATAGATTCGTTCTGTATCTTTTCCAACCTTTGCATCTGCTTAAGGCTGAGAGTCAGGATCACCATCGCATACTCAAAAACAGAAAGGACCAGACCCTCGTACAGAAGATATAGATGGCGCTGCTCACAGTTTGCTGCCGCCATCACCCGCATCGCAGCCATCCCCCGCTTGGCCTGTGTTATCACCTGGTCTATGTGCTCAGTGTAAGCAAGGCTTCGATCAAATCGTATCCCCGGGTAATTCATTGACTGCGTTCTCTCCACGGTCTCTGAGCACAGATTTACAGTTGGTATTGGAGTTTTGGCAGGCTTCCTGGCCTTGAGGTTAGCGACTTTTCTCAATAATCTCGTGTACTCTCGTAAGTAACGTGATGACGGTGAGAATCAGCAGTGGTTCGAATTGCGTCGGTAACTTACGGGGTAGGTGAGCCCGCCGCTCAGAAAGCAATGACAAACTACTGAGCGTAATCTTGCCAAGAAATCAACAATCAGATGCTGATGTTGACAGCGATGTCCTGTAAAGGATATGCAAAAAAAAAAAAAAAATTGGAGTTTTGATAATATGGTTATTCAAAGAAAACCATGTCATTGCTGCCTTCTTTGGGTTGACCATCGCCTCAGCTTCAACATACTAAGTGCTTATGCGATTGAGTTCTGTTTGTAGTTACACAGCAAGCTGATCTCTAGCAGCCTGAGTATATGTCCATGAGCCTTTCATCTGTGCCCTGAGTGTTGGCCAGATCTTCTGGTCACTCCCTACAGCACCATTCTCTCCAGGCTGGATGAACTATCTGTTCTTCCGCACTATATAAACGATCTCAAAGGGCTCAGACCACGTTTGCCCTATCCTTGTCATTCTGAATGCCCGCCTGGGTTTCTCATCCACATCATGCTTTGTATTCTCTGTTCAGAGTGATTAACACTTCATCTTCGGCGATCGACACGCGTCTTTCCGGTATGGGTTCATTTCAGGTCTTCACTGTCCCTCTAGAATTTGTCTCGAGGTGTCGTTAGTGTCCACCCCCTCCCCCTTTTTCACTTCGGCGAAGTCGGGGCAGCCCTGAAGGACGCTTTGGCGTTTGCTTGAGTGTTCCTTGCATACATGTGGCAGCGTTGGTGAAACCCATTCGGTGTAGGTCTGTTCTGGCTCTACAATGTCTTGTTCTAAGTCAAGATTTTAGTTTTCGTCTTTCTGCGAAAATTAAAATATTTTGACAGTGCTTCATATCCAAGTCATTATTATCCCGCTCATTCCTACGGAGTATGTCACCGAGCATGTTCACTCTACGAATTGTAGTCTTTATTTGCCATCCATGACTCCGTCTCTTAGGTCGATGCTCTTTCATTTTGACCTCGTTGGCGTGAAGAGTGTATGGTTTATCATTAGTTACACTAATATATGCTCTTATTTCAGCAAGAACATGACATACTGATTGGACCAGACCAAAGATGTATCGCATCCTGTGCATCCCAGCAGAATTCGCATGCATTCATTAATGAATAAGCTCTCACCTTCCCAATTGCGTATTGACTAGGTGTCCCATAACCGTATTCAACGCTATTATTCCCAAATCGTATTTAATGACAGTTAGTCTTTCTTAGTTGTATTCAGCGACATATTCATTCTTCTATAATCTTATTCAACGACAGATTTTATGTTAGTGTTCCAAAATAGTATTCAGTTAAAGAGTTACTTTTCCTAAATCGTATTCAACGACAGAGTTATTGTTCCATAGTCGTATTCAATAATAGAGTCAGTTTTCCTAAATCGTACGAAACCCAACACGGACCAAATCGCCCGCAGGTGTTTCGAACGCGGTATGCGGAATTAGGAATTGCGTCTGTAACTCCCCTCGCCACAGAGCAGGCTCAATGCATCTATATATATATACATACACACACACACGCGCGCACACACACACGCGCGCGCACACACACACACACAAACAGGGTGTATTTTTAATGATTGTACAGTGTTTGACAATATTGCTGGTCCAAGTTTTGTATTCACCCACTATCCAGTAAATACAAAACTTGGACCGGCAATATTTTCAAACACTGCACAGTCATTAAAATACACCCTGTATATACGATGACAAATTGCGAATTCATACAAGGTTTTCATTCATTCAGTAGTATTTCCTTTGCAGAACCTCGCTACCATGCCCCGCGTCCGATACACCCATCTGGAGATCATCCGCCACATCCTGCACCCATCTTCTCTTTGGCCTTCCTCTTCCTCTCTTCCCAGGCATATACACCTCCATTATTGTTCTCTCCAAACTTTCGTGGCGTTTCAAGTGACCAAAATATTTCAGTTTTCTTTGTTTTATCGTTTTTAATAGCCAACCTTCTTTAATATTCAGCTCTTGAAGTATGGATGTATTTGTTCTTTTCTTTACCAAAGATATTCTTAGAACTCGTCTATAACATTTATACTCAAAGGCATTGATGCGCTGTTCAGCTTGTTTAGTAAGTGTCCAGGTCTCAGAGGCGTATGTTGCAATGAGAAAGATGCATGCTCTTAAAAATCTTGCTTGCTTGCTTGTGTTCGTTGGCTTGAGCTCCAACGTGAAGTCCTGTATATCGGATGAAGGCATCCTGTTGTCCAACATCAGTGTGATGTAATACAGGACCTGAGGTTTGCGTGAGTATCCGTTTTCCCATGTCTGGCTTATTGGTGTGCAGACTGGTGGTTCCTCGCCGTACAGGCAGACACTCTCCGACTTCGGAGGAATCAGCGATCCTATTGACTTTAGCCAGGACCCCGAAGGGACCTGTTGCGCAGGACGCTCGACGAGGACGCGTCAATAGGTCTTGGCCAGTATAGAACCCGGCCCTGGTGCCTTGGAAGCACCTCTGCGTCCCTCTTAAAAATCTAATTTTTGTAGTTCTGTCTGTCCCACTCCATAATTTATTCAGTTGTTTTAGTCTTTGAATAGCAATTGATAGTCGTCGTTTAATTTCTTTCATTATGTCCCCGTTGTTGGTAATCAATGACCCAAGATATGAAAATTTCCCACCACCTCCAATTTTTCCTCATTAACATATATTTCTTTCTCCATTGTTGTTTTATCTGTAAGCATTATCTTGGTTTTGCTATGTTAAGATATAAGTTGCGATTTTCACAATTCAATTGGGTTGAGGCTATTAGGTTTTCTATACCAGTCTGTGTTGTGGATAGTAATACTGTATCATCAGCATACAGAATCTCTGGTATGTCATGAACACCGATATTTAGGGCATCGTATAGCTGCTCTATGTTTATATCATCTCTGACATTTCTCATATTTTCGGCGCACAGGTTAAACACATAGGGGGACAGCACACACCTTTGACGGACTCCTTGCTTGATGTCAAACCAATCTGATGTCTCGCCATCTATTCTAACCGCTGCTTGTTGGTCTAGATAGAGCATTCTTATGAGTTGTATTACATGTTATGGAAAGCCCATACTCTTCATGATTTCCCAAAGTTTCTGATGTTGTACACAGTCAAATGCCTTTTAATAAACCACAAAAACATGAGAATAGGTTTACATTAAATTCTCTGCACTTTTCTATTATTAATCGCATGTTGAGAATGTGATCTCTTGTTCCTCTTCCTTGTCTATATCCAGCTTAAACCTCATTAATTTCTTCTTCCATTTTCTTACGAAGTCTTACCATTATGATTTTAGTAGAATTGCACTTGCATGACTGATCAGGGCAACAGTTCTATAGTTGGTGTATAATTTCAGGTTGCCATTTTATGGTATTGGAATGAAGATAGTTCTCTTCCAATCTTTTGGCCATATACCATATTTCCATATCTTTTTACATAATGCGTGATAGATTTCTTTGCTTTCTTCTCCTCCCGCTTCAATTAGTTCAGCTGGTATCTCATCACGTCCAGGTGATTTATCATTCTTCAGGTTCTTTATTGCCCATGCAATTTCATCTAATGAGGGTTCAGGTTCTGTCTCTGCTGTCATTGGCTCATGTATCTCATTCATATCCTCACTGTCACTCATATCATACATTCCACTGCAGCACTCCTGCCATCTTTCTAGAACCTGTTTAGATTCTGCTAAGGTATTTCCCATCTTGTCACAGATAACATTCAATTGAGGTTGAACATTTCTTGTCAATAACTTCTTTTCTTTAAATATTTCGCAATCTCTTCCGATCTTATGATCGGATGATTGCTCTATTCTGGTCCAGCAATCTTGTATATATTGGTTTTATTCCTTTCGCGTATTCTTTCTTATTTCTCGAGTTAAAGATTTATTCTTTTTCCTGCTGTTATCGGATTCACCCCCTTTCTGTTTCAGTTCCCTTCGTTGCTTTATTAATTCTAACGTGTCTGATGTAATCCATGGCTTAAGTTGCTTTTTCTTGGTCGGAATGAAATCTTTGGCTGCAGTTATCAAGATATCTCTAGCTTGTACTGCCAGTTCCTCAGGTGTCATTTCCTATTTTACAGACATCAAGACCCCAAAACGATTCCTAACTTCTACATTGTATTTTTGTGAGATCAAAACGAAGTGGCCTTGGTCCTCGGGTAAGCTTTTTGAGTTTTAATTTCAGATCTGCTTCTAATAACTGATGATCTGTATCACAGTCTGCGCTTCGTAGGGATTTTGCAGATGTTATGCTTGATCTCCATCTTCTTTGTATTAAAATATAATCTATCTGATTTTTGGTAAAACTGTCTGGAGACTTCCATGTGAAGAGTCTTCTTGGATGTTGTTTAAAAAGTGTGTTGGCAATCGTTAACTCAATTTCTGTGCAAAATTAAATTAATTTTTCCCCTGCATCATTTCTATTTCCCAATCCAAATTTTCCTAAAACGTTTCTCTCATTTTCAGATCTTCCTGTACTTACTTTTGCATTAAAATATCCCATTATTATTGCTGTATCATTATGACCAATCTTATTTAACGTGTCTTGCAGTGTGTTGTAAAAATCTTCAATTTCGTCCTCCTCTGCTGATTAATTAGGTGCTTATATCTGTATGAGAGTTGTGTTTTTTTGGACGGCCTTTAAGTCTAATAGTGAGGATTCTATCACTAACTGGATTATATCCCAGTAAAGCTTTTGCAGTTGGTTTATCTAAACAAAATGCCACTCCACTCTGGCCTCCGACGGCTCTACCATAATAAACGAAATTACTTCCACTTTCAGTTGTAAAATGTCCCGTGTCTCTCCAGCGATGTTCACTATTTTCTAAAATTTGAATATTTAACCTCTCAGTCTCATCACATACTACTTTAAGCTACCCCTCATACAGACTTCTCACATTCCACGTTGCTATTCTTACTCTGTTTCTTAGTCTGACACAGGGGATTTCTTTGCTAACACAGTCAGGATTAACTCCGTCATCACGATTACTAGTACTGGTCCCTGTGTCACACTCTTCCCCAGTGTTATCTGATCTGCCTGGCCTGGGGGTCTCGCCACCAGATCTCTTTCTTATTATGTTTTCTTTCATGGTTGTTATGGTTTCTTGGCAACTTTTGCAGATGGTAGTTTGCCATTGCTTTCCTTCTGGGCAGTGACTGTACTAGTCGGTGGCCATAGCCATTGTCTCTACTGATGAGATCATCTGCCTATCGCCGCAGAGTGCAGGACCATAACCAACAACAATCTGTCGGCTGCTCTCACACTCCATCCACCACCTGCTTCCATGGCTTCACGTAACCCTGATAGGGGGGCTAAACGGGTACTCCACCTTGCCCAAGGGTGTCCCGTAGACTAACGGAGGAAAGGAGGCGTCTTACATCTCCTTTGATAGGGGATACCCTTACCCCGCTAACCGATACAAGGTATAGATCATGGATATAGAGATTGACTAATAGAATGGGCATAGATAAACAGTGTGATTATTTGAATAAGTGACTTTTGCAACTCCCTACATAAGACAGTGAACATAAGTCCTGGCACGGTTGTACATAACGAAACTGATTACATGTCATTCAGAAAAAGGATACACAAGTGTATTGCTGTCAGACAAAACACGACGGCTGCGGAAATTTATAATGATCGAAATATCGTCATCAGGAAAGAAGAGTACAAGTTCATCATCATCATCATGATCATGATCATGATCATCATCATCATCATCATCATCATGATCATGATCATGATCATGATCATGATCATCATCATCATCATCATCATCATCATCATCATCATCATCATCATCATCATCATCATCATCATCATCATCATCATCATCATCATCATCATGTGCCCTGCCAGCTGGAGTAGGCGTTCATGGCTCTCCACAGATCTCGCTCTTTGATGTTCTGGAACAACCCTGTTGATGATATTCCGCCCTGCTACCCACCGTCTCAGTCCATCTAGCATAGTTTATCTTTGCCACTGCCTCTTTTCCCATTGATGTTTCCAGATGTCGCGATGTTCTCCAGTGTATCTTTTCTCATCACATGAGGAAAACTTAGAAAGGTCACAAGAACAACCAGGAATATTCAATTGCAGCTCTAAAAACCGAACAAGAAACACGATAAAATACAACACAACGATATAGAATCGGTAGAAAATTAAGTATTGCAATATTAATTATACTAATGTAATACTCAATATATAGACATTGTGAGGCAGGTTAAGCTGCAAAGACAACTTATCACAAAGATGCTTAAGTCGCAAAGACAACTTGTCACAAACATCAGTAAGAAACAGACTTACATTTTTTAGGGCCACATTATGAGAAGACAAAAACTGGAACGTGTGACAACTGGAAAGATTTGTGAAAAGAGAGATTCAGGAAGACAGTGAGAGAAAGTTATTGAATGTTTCGTTTTATGCCAGTGATGGAAGTCAACGCACGAGTTGATACATGCCGTTGGAGGTCACGAGATGCGGAGAAGCTTTATAGCCCGCGCCAGTCGACAAGGCACTAGATTGTGAATAATTGCTGCTAGAAAATATACAAAGGATTGAAAATAACGGAAATGTTAAAAGATTCTCAAACACAGATATCCACAGACAAAGAAGTGGATGGATTACTTCGTAGGAAATGTAGGATATGTAAAGAAAGAAATGTAAAAATGACACAAATGTATAAAACCAGATCCACAGAGATATAAGATACAATTGTAATATTGCCAAAGAAACACGACTCAATAAAACGAGCGAGGGCGTGTAAAGAAAATAGAAAGAATATAATTAGAGAGCATTGCACAAGCCGTTAATTGAATTAACTGAGCAAAGACGACACAAAATTACCGGATGTGGGAAGTCTAAAGAGGGACAATTTTACCGAGAGTAAGTAAAAAAAAAAATATGCAAGATGGAGGAGTCAATTAGTGAACATTTCAATAATAATAGAAAGTGCGTCTATTCTGACAACAGACGTAAGAGAAGCAATTATAAAATTAAACAGCATACGTCGATCAGCTCCGCAGACAGCAGATCACATACTCCAAGACTGTTTAATATATATATATATATATATATATATATATATATATATATATATATATATATATATATATATATACATATATATATATATATATATATATATATATATATATATATATATATATATATATATATATATATATATATACATATATATATATATATATGAAAACCTTCTAGCCTAGAGAAATAACAGTGGGAAATAAACTCTATGGACCCGAATGTGAAACAGTGAACAAGACAGTGCCATTTACACAAGAGACGACATTGCAGATATAGACTGTAAAGTGCTGGCAAATGTAAGAAGAAGAAGAAGCAGAAGAAGAAGAAGAAGAAGAAGAAGAAGAAGAAGAAGAAGAAGAAGAAGAAGAAGAAGAAGAAGAAGAAGAAGAAGAAGAAGAAGAAGAAGAAGAAGAAGAAGAAGAAGAAGAAGAAGAAGAAGAAGAAGAAGAAGAAGAAGAAGAAGATTAAAGAGAACACAAAGAAATCAGTTAAAAAAAAAAAATCCCCGGGAACAGAGAATATAATTCTAAACGAAGAGGACTCTTTCCAATATTGTGATCATTACAAAGAAAACAATGCCTACAGTGGGATATTCTTAATTACGTATTGAAATAAGAGGTACGGAGTCTGCGTGGTGAAGTGGTCAAGCTGTTTGACACGGGCTCCGAAGATTGTGGGTTCGATTCCGGGCCGCGTCTTTCGGTTCACGAGTGCATTTTTTTCGGAGACTCCTGTGGGTCGTCGCTAGAGCTACGGAGTTCGTGCTTTGTACAAAACTTTCCGCGCTGTGCTAAGAGACCGAGCTATATGGGATAAAATACGGTGCAATGAAGTCGACCCAGTCGGCTGTTAAAAGACATTTTTTTTTTTTTTTAAAGCGAAATAACAGGTCATCGTAAATTCAAAGAAATCAGGATCGACAGAATCGTTGATTTTAGTTGGGCCAACAACCGATATCACAGAATTCAAGACATGTCCATATTTGCTCCTTTCTCATCTTCAACATCAGCGAAGAGTCCCAATACTACTGGTAGCAATAGTAGTCTGATTATGTGTCCGCCTGGCCTTTCCCAGGTCCTGAGTGTCGGCCAGATCCTCTGGTCACTCCCTGCAGCACCATTCTCTTCAGGCCGTAATGATCTACATTACTATCCACACGGTCAAGTGAAAGCCATCACACACACAGACATCAGCCATGTGTAGATTACGGTTGAGTAGATACACAGACATCAGTCCTGTGTAGACAACGGTTGAGTACATACCCAGACATCAGTCCTCTGTAGACTACGGTTGAGTTCAAAACAATCGAAAAATCTAAGAAAATCACACAAATCCAGTAAATGCTGGGGTTGATTGTGAGTCTTGCAAAGGACATTCAACTAAACATAGATGTAGACGGACACAATGTCAGGGTTATAAAACTGTCTTGCTAGCACACTGTCTTGGCAGCAATTTCAGAATTATAAAACTGTCTTGCTAGCACACAGTCTTGGCAGCAATTTCAGAATTATAAAACTGTCTTGCTAGAAGACTGTGTTAACATAAATTTCAGGGTTATAGAATTGTCTTCCTAGCAGACTATATTGAGAAAAATTTCTGGGTTATAAAATTTTCTTGCTAACATTCTGTTTGCGTTGACGGTTAGAATGGTCCATTTATTTAAAAAAAAAACAAAAACACCAAGGCATGATGTAGTGTTGCCGTCTCTCACCTGGGTTGCTTGTCTTTGTTCTTCGAACATATTATAATACGGTTAGTAATAGATATACCTAGTGTGAAAGCTGGGTCGGGGTATTGGTTAAATATAAATAATTTGTTTATGTTAATGACGTAGTTTAGTTTAGTTTAGTTTAGTCGTTGGATCAACATCACGGCACACGGTTTAACCCATAAGTACTCCGTTTTTCTCCTAACTCAAACCTGAGTCTGGAGAAACTCAGCTCAATGCACGAACTCCGTTGCATCGGCGAGGATCCTGAAATACTTTGGGTAGATTTTTAACTCGAAATTTTGCCCGGGCAGCGCCGTTAGGCTACTCTTTTTCGATTTCCAACTGCCAAGGGATTTTTTACGTGCGCAACAATACACACGGGCGTCCGATCTCACTACCCAGAGACCAGGGGACATTTTATTACTGGAAGTCCAGGTGGATTTTTTAAATAAATCCTGGTCCTCACCGGGACCTGAACCCGGGACCTCCAGCACTCGAGGCGGACACCATACCTGGAGACCACTCAGCCCCCGAATGACGTAGTGATTATGCCAAAGCATTAAAATTAATTGCATCGTATGACAGACATCGTAACCACTGAAAGTGAAAAGACTAAACTACAATGCAGAGATCAGAAACATGGCGAGCGATAACAAACAATAAACTACACAGATTTGTTATTTCGTGATTATAAGAATAGACGGACTTGACGCAACCGAGTATGCCTTGAAGACCCGACTGTCAGTCATTCGCAGACAGAGAGAATAGAAAAGGTAAAGAATGAATCCATTCGCTTTATATTTGGGTGCACAAAAGATACGGTACGTAATCTACTTGATTTTCCATCCATAGAAGACAGAACAAGGATGTGCCATGCACGTGAATACCTTTGAGTCAACGCCGACACGACACACACTGCAGAATAAAACTAGGAGAAACAAAGGTAAACTTCTAGGATGGCTCAAGTCGAAGTCACTATTTAACAGATATGTCCTCTAAAGGACATATAACTCGGGGGAAAATGAATGCCAGTGCCGGAGTGGCGTGTTAGGTCGTTTAGAATCTGCATTAGACTGGACAGAGAATGTAAACAACAGAAGCAGCTTGTCGTTAGGCCAGAGGTTCAGGTGAAGTAGTCATCTACACGCGTGGGTCTGTTGTGGAGCACATGCGGAGTTTAGAGACTTTCATGGCCCAGGTTGGAGGGAGAACTGTTCAGGGAGATAGTGGAACTTTTGCCGTAGCTTCCAGCAGTTTAACCATGGAGATCTTAGGGGGAACCACAGGCACTAGCTTGGTTGGATACACAGAGTTTCACCCCTGTATGTTTTCTCAGCGACTTCATGAGTATGCAAAGAAAGATCGAAATGGGCTGGGAGAGAAGTCAACGGCTTGAATCGCTGAGGAGCTCACGACTAACCCTGCCAGGGCACGCGGGTGTCAGAGACATCGAACGAGCAGGTTGATCTTGAAGGCTTGGCTGCTGTGGAAAGCGGGCTAGCAATTGACCAGACTGACAACCTGAACATGCTCATGGAGGCCGGGCGAGTGAATGTCTCCAGGGATGGATGTGATTCTCCAACAGTGGCCACACTGCAAGAACATCAAGTCAAACGTAGTGACGCTAGACATCAGTGTCATGTGGGGAGCCAAAGAAGAATAATCAACCAGCGCAGAATTAGTATCATCAATAGCAATACGAAGAAGGAAGGATCCGAGCACTTATTGACTAATAGTTGAATGTACAAAGAAGGCGATTAGTTGACAAATTACCTAAACTAGGTGGACCTCTAGAAAAGCAACTACCAAGTATTAGTTTAAAACATTATGCATTCCACTGAGACAAATAAAGACATCCCAAATGGAGAGCTTCGATATAGAAACAAAACAGATCAAGAATATTTGCCCCAAAAAAGAAAAATTACGATCCAGAAATTTACAAGGGTTTCAACTTTGAATTAAAACTCAGGAAAATCATTCAAGAATAAACTGCAGATAATAACAACATAAAAATAGTAGATTAACGTGTGATTTTATTTTTCATTCAGTGCACTAGGAAAAATATCTTCCTGTGAGCAAACCGCACTCATAAACAAAATGAAAGGATTTACGCATGGGAGACAAACTTGTATACGGATGTGAACGACGAACGAAGGGATATAATCGGTGTTTGTTTTGCTTGATTTCTCAAGAGAACTCCATTACTAATGTTTTTATCATTCTGCACTAGCAGAGTTTCAAACAGTAACATTTCATGAACAATAAATCGGCAGTAAAGATATAGCATGTGAACGGAATATGAGCAGTCCATGTTACAGGAAGATTACACATTTCGTTTGTGAAGGACTCTTCAATAGGTAATATCTGCACTTGATCTTGCCAGGGCCACCAGCAGATGAGCTCATCTGAATGGCACATAGGACCTCATGGGGTGGCTCTGGCCTCTGGGGGATTCCCGGGGCCTTATAAAATAAATTCACTGCACATTGCCAACAGAACCAACGGACAACCGATCTACTAACATCATGCAGCAGAGTCTCGGTAGATCACACATGGCCGAAAGGTCTAGATCTTCTGCTGCAAATATTCTTACCAGCCTTGCTGGGCTGTTTCTAGTACTTGAGTGAGCTGTCATCTTGATGACTGGATCCAGTGATAAGTCAGTTGTCATACTGTACATAGAATGTCAGCGGACTACATATACTGGACAAATGTGCGGCACCGCAAAATACAAGAGGAACACGATGAGATGAGATTATGATCTACACCTCGACACCGCAAAGTACAAGAGGAACCAGATGAAATTATATTAAAATTTACACACGACACCACACGGTACAAGAGAAACAAGATGAGATTATATTAAAATCAACAACATGACACCAGAAGGCACAAGGAGAACAAGATGAAGAGAGGAGATTAATAACTACATCTCGACAATCTCCCAAGGAGAAATACAAGTCTCCGCAATCACAGTTCCAGTAGCTAAACGGTGTGCAGATCTGTGACTTGTATTGCTTCCAATGTCAGATCCAGTGCTTAGCATCAACCAGTTTATGTATATTTTATAAAGAAATTAATTCTGGTAGACTGGGGGGGGGGGGGAATTCTTTAGACGTAGGAGGTCATAGTTCGTCACCTGAAACAAAACACAGAGACCCTCATCCGGTGTTAAGATCTTGTCCAAGTTAAGCAGTATGGCCAAGTCATCAGGCAGTTTTCACCCTTGCCTTCCCGTGACTCTTTACCCATCAATGTTGCCAGTTGGCACTAAGTTTTGAGTGGCGGAATAATGAATTTCCAGACATCTTTAAATACGGGAAATCTGCTATTGCATGCCTTTATAACAACGACCAAACTGGTCTGTGACCGCAGCGATTGTCTAAATAAAGCGATCATCTGCCTACCATCGCAAACTCGAGACTATAGCCAACAACTATCTTTCGGCCGCTCTATAGCTCCCTCCACAACCTGCTCAAGTGTCACATTACTCTAATTTGTTGGAGAGGGGAGTAAACTCTTACATTAGTACTTCATCTATTTTAAGTGTCCCGTCGGCTAGCGAAAGGAATTGGGTGCTTTAATACTATTTTTTTTTTTTTTTGCATATCCTGTTTATAGTACATCGCTGTCAACACCAGCATTTTTCTGCTGTTGTTGATGTCTTGGCAAGTTTTACATTCCGTAGTTTGCCATTGCGTTCTAAACGACCGGCTCCCATTCCAACACGTTAAAACCCCAGCGCGACACAGTCTGCTTCCAAATCGGTTACCGCCACTTTTCGAACGCGTGGGAAGAGGCTCACGAATCGTGTTCGCAAGCTTTAGGCCACGGAGGCCGGCTTACTTCTCCTTAGATAGTATAAATCCCCATACACCACAATCAAAGTGAGTATCAATACCAAATAAACACCCAGTACAGGTTGCTGTGTTTATTCAAGTTGGCGTCTGTCGATTAGGGATTAGTAGGAAGCAGTTTAACAATTCCCCGGTGTAACGGGTTTAGGATTCTAAAGCAGTCGTGGACAATTTAGCAGCAGTACGCTGCGCGGATTTGCATTGTATGTGGCACCTGCCTCGCATAGAAATTAATGACAAACTACTGAACATAAAATTGGCTGTAAATCACCAAAACACGTTGGGGTCGATTACAACGTTCTGCAAAGGACATGCAACAAGCTTAAATACTTATGTAATACAGCACAGGAAATTCATTGTTAGCCACGTTACCAGAGCCAGTAGCAGTTGTCGCTCTATAGCCGAGGCGGGGTCTTTAATGTTGGTCAGCTGCATAGGGTTGCTAGAATATTCCCGCACTTTATTGCTTGTATGTCGTCGTTTGTAACTCAGTGCAGCGCAGGGGAGGTGTGGCTGAGAGGTTACAATAACTTTCTCAGGCTCAACAGGCACCATACTGGAATCTCAGGATGGGGTGGGACATTTATAGAAGAAACATTTGTGTCTAAAAATACCACGCATACACCTGACCTGTTGCACATTAACATATGATACCTAACCGTCTCGCATAAGGGCGAAAAACAGGATGCTCCCTGTACAAAGTGTGCATGCCAAAAAATTCCACGGCAGTTCGAAATAGCAAATAGCAGGCCGTCAGGTCGGGTTCTGGCAAGAATTGTTAGGTACGAAAACCTAATCAAATGTAGATAAGTCTCGTTATCTTGAATGGAATGTGTCTAAAATAAGTATACGTGACACATATAAAAGCACGCTGAAGACAGACACACGGACCTCTGATGTGCATAACTATGACGCACTCCCAGCGAGAGTGAAGCAAAGAAGAATTGATGCAGAGTTCTTCATTGAATAGAGCATCCATACACAGTTTTGTGCTGACACCTTGGAGCGCTATATCTCCAGTTCCCCCGTTCTGCTACAGATAACATGTAAACACTTTCCCCCCAGTTTACTTCTCATTTCTGACATGTTTACATAGATATCTACAATATTAAACAGCATCTTGACAATCGAAACTTCAGAGTGATCAGTGTATTACATCTCCTCTTCATTATTGCATGGTGCATTTAAGAATGCAACTGTTCTCTCACTTTCTTGTTTAAAGGTTCGTTTTACTTGATTTTATTTGTAACCTGCAATGTTATTGTATTTATTTCTTGCCACTTCTCCATTTTCATTGCCTTTTCTCCCATTCTCTCTTTCATGTCCATACTTTATTATTCTTTTATTTTACATTATTCATTTTGTATCATCATGATTACATATGCCACCATAAAATTACTGTATACATTTTAAAAAAAAATTGACCACGCTCGCAAGCATCACAGCCGAACATTTGTAGCAAGAATTGCTTTGGGGAGTAAAGACCACCTGTGGGATACCGACCACACTTCCCACTAAATACCGTTTGGTTTATAAAATATATGGGCCAAGCACCATAGGTCCCTCGCTCATTGAGCCCTATAAATGGTACTTCTACTTATATATATATATATTCATTGGCACCTTTCCGTCTTGACAGACGATAGTTTGGTACATTGTGCTTCAAAAAGGCTTAATAACTACGATCCATGGCGGTGTCGAGTGTGGCTGGTAAGGCCAATTCTTGCTGCAAATGTTTGCCCACAGTAGGTGCATGTGAAAACATGGTCACTTCCACCATTTCGCACCATCTTACGTCTCTCACGCTCTGTGTGTGCTTTATCTGCAATCATTTTCTCCTTTGTCTTTATTCCATTTCTGATAGTTGCCCTCCATGTAACACGTTCAGCGGCGACGTGCTCCCAATGTGCATTATCAATGCTGTCATATATTTTTGAAGGGAGTGGGAGATCACTGTAGTGCATGCCCCATCTCTAACAAAAGAAGTAGAGCCCCATCCTCTTCTATCTTCAATAACCCCAGAATATGAACCTTGAGTTATATGCAGGCCTCGTTCTATTAAGTATGTCTAGGAGATATAGATTATGGCCCTGGTGAGAATAATGATTACTAACTGGGATTCTGCCCCTTCTCCAAGGATTCTGTAGCTCTGGAGCCCCCTTTTTGTTTATCAAATCTGAGGAAAGTCTGGAGAATTTTCTCAGCCTGATTTAGATGAAGAAAACATGGATGTTGAGCAGTTGATAGATCTAGAGTCTTCTCTCCCCCATTTTAGTAAGTCATTATGAGTGGATTTATTTTTAAACAATCAAACACATAATCAATCACATTAGATTCTGACAACATGATGTACAAAGAAGTTGTTGACTCACAGATAGGTTTGAACTGATAAATTAACAGAAGGTCAATTCATGTTAATCATTTATTGACTGGGCCTGAGCCTTCTGGCCAGTACATACATCTCTATTGTGATTTACACAAAATATTAGAAAAGTTGCACATTGGACCAGTTACACACAGACCATCAATAAACAAGCATCAATACATGAAAGGTCAACAAGTGTGAAAACATATTAAACATTTTTGTTGTTGCACATGTTAAGTGTGATGGTAATTCAACAATTAAATATCAGTTTCCTGAAATTGGGTGTGGTGTGTACAAATTAAAAAGGTAACCTGGTGACTGGAAGATTAGGTAAGCCAGGGTCCATTGACTGATGGATCCACTTCAGGTCTGCCCGTATAGATCCACTGAAAACCTCCCCATACTCTGCTCATGGCCAAGTCATCTTCCATCTCACTTGTGGTTCATCTCTTTCTCTCGGCCTCCCTCTTCCAGGTCTGATTTAGGTGGTTAGTTTGCTGATGTGTTGGGTGGTTGTTGGTATGTAGCCACCAAGATCACTGATGAATATTCACATAAATATATACATTCCTACCAATACAATATTCTAGAAGTAGGTCGGAAGAAATCTAAATTCCTGAAGTAGGAACTAGTTCCCCTCCCCCTCTTTTTCTCTAAGCTAGTGTTGGGTTAATTTGGGGTGGTCAGAGTTTATCACACTGTGTACGCCTTGTATCAACTGGTTCCGCTGTATGTAAGTTCTCATTTGACCTGGGGTCAGTGAACGTGTACAGTAAGACAGTGACAAGAGTGAAAATATGTCAAGATGCAGGTAAATAAATGACATACATTTATATCATTTCTTCCACTCAATGGTGTTTACAATGTGTATAAATAATTCTCTGTATTTTCCCAATTAACTTCTTCTTCTTCTTCTTGTGTCTAATAACTCTCTCCCATTATCTGTTGTTGTTGTGTTGAGTGGTGTGGTGTTGTGTGTTGGGTGGTGTGGTGTTGTGTGTTCAAGCCGTGTTGATTAATGAGTTAAGTTCACTGCGCGTGATGGTGTTCCGCGAAGCACAACTTTCTCATGTAATGCAGTTCATAAGTGCTCTTATCTAATTAAAATTTGACATAATTATAAATATTCATTCCGTCAAACCCTATTGATTCAATAGATGAAGGAGAAAGGAAAGATTGATTTCTCTTTCAGCTTTCTTGATTGTAAATAGGCATAGATAAGTCTGTTTTAGAACAAGGCACTTATTCTAGTACACGAACTGTCATTTCAGCTGTAGGTAGTGATAGCATCTTTAACAATGTTTCTGACAAATTGCACAAGATTGCTTTCGAATCATCACTTCTCACAGTTGTTTAGAATAGAATGTAGTAGTATAATGCACTTCTTAAAGTTAATAATTATCTCTAAGAATATCAGAGATTGCAGTTTCATCGAAGAGAGTATTGGAGTGTCATTTTGCCCGGGAACGGCTCTGCGTCGTTAGAATCTACAGTCGAGCATTTTTACATTTCAGAGGTTTTAATTAATAATAATACATTTCAATTGACATTACAAACACGGGTTACCATTACTTGATACTTGATACATCGGGTTCTTGGTCTAATCTCGGGAATCACAAGCTTACCTCAGATCTAGACACCCCGCAATTCCATGTTTGAAAATTTGGTCACACCAGCTTCTCACATCTATTCATCAGGCTGGTTGCAGGAAAAAGTGCGGGCTTACCAGATTCTGATGAAATATTAACATATGCAAATCCGGCGTTGGCGCGAAAGCGGGTCACATGTCTCCTCCTATCCAATGGGTTTCCGAGCTTTGTCTGATGAAATCTTTCTAAGAATCCACGTCATCTGTCACTTATGCAGTTCCAGTTTCGATGTTAAGTTTTAAGTCCTAGTCTCCGTTTGCGGTTGTGAAGTCAATTTCTTTTAATGTTGTTTCCTCTTCTTGCGGCATGTTTTGGTAAATGAATAATGGTGGTTAGCGTTATGCCACAAATGCCTGTATCAATCATGTCCCGCTTACACACATCTTTGTATCGTAGTAGAGGCCGACCCTGAGATTTCCTACCCGTCTGTAATTCACCAAAAAAGATGTCCTTTGGTTTTCTACCATCATCTATCCTCCTAACGTGTCCTATCCATCTAAGTCTACGAAGACTGAGCATGGAATACACCGTCACACAACCTGATCTTTCCAATACTTCAGTATTTGTGATTTTGTCTTGCCACTTAATACCAAGTATTCTTCGCAGACACCGCATATGAAAGCTGTTTAAACGTTTCTCTTGGCGTGAGTAAGTTGTCCAGGTTTCACTGCCATAAAGAATAGTAGTAAGGACACAGGCTTGGTAGACGAGGACTTTTGTTTTGGCAGTAAGCTTCCTGTTCTCCCAGACTCTTTTTGCTAACATGTTCATTGTTGTTGCTGCCTTGCCAATCCTGATGTTGATTTCCTGATCGAGGGATAATTTGCTATTTACCTCTGATCCTAGATATGTAAAATGGTCTACTATCTCCAGTTCGGCGTCGTCAATAAAGATTGATGGTACACCATGTGCACCTTGTGACATAATCTGTGTCTTCTTTTTGTTAATTGTTTAACCAAATTCAGAACAAGCATTGGAGAATGCAGATAGTAGATGTTGTAATTCTTCCTCAGAGTGGGTCGTAATCGCAGCATCATCCGCAAAAAGCAACTCTCTGATTAGTACCCTGCTAATTTTGGTCTTGGCCTTCAATCTCTGAGCATTATAGAGGCCACCATCTGAGCGTGAGTGAATGTAAATACCGTCATCCTGATCACGAAAGGCATTATATATATGCATATATGTGTGTGTGTTTGTGTGTGTGTGTGTGTGTGTGTATGTGTGTGTATGTGTGTCTCCTTGGCAAGGCGTTAAGGACGCGGTTCGTAATTCCGCTTACCTGCGTTCGAGACACAGCTGTAATCGACTTGGCAGCAGAACGTGTCGTGCTGGGTTTTAACGTGATGGTATGGGAACCGGTCGTTCAGAAAGCATGACAAACTACTGAACGTAAACTTACCAAGACGTCAAAAGCAGCAGTACTGGTGTTGCAAGCGATGTCCTATAAATAGGATATGCAAAAACAATATATTGCCTTCGGTTTACGTCGATTTCGGTTTTCGTCAATTTTTTCCATGAAAAATTTGTCTCGGTTTTCGTCAGTTGCTTCTGTTTTCGTGTACTTGCCCATGGGACCTCGCTACCAATTTTGCGAAAACAAAGAGTCCCACGCGTTCTTCTGCTCATTTTGGCGTTGTTTCTCTTTGTGGGAACATAATTTGCAAATAAATTAACTCTTTGCTGTTAGCTCCATCATGGGACCAAAGAAAGTTTCTAGAGCCAGAAGCCCTTCGAAGGAGAAGGCCAGGAACACGATCGAGTTGACGAAGGAAAACACTGAAAAATACGAGAGCGGTGTTAAGATTTCTGAAATTGGCCGCATGATTGGGAACTCACGATCCACAATAAGTTCTTCTTCTTCTGCGTTCATCCGGATTTTTTTTCGGATGTGACTGCGTTGTGCCTGTTTACAGCAGAGCTGCGTTCTTGCGCCGTTAGGCCGACACATCCGACTTCTGCGGGCATTTGTTGACCGGGTTAACCTTCCCGGTGCTATAAGTTCCATTGTGGCGAAAAGGGAAGCAATAAAGAAGGCTAATGTAGCGAAAGGCGTGGATGTGCTAACGAAATAGAGATCGCAAACAAATGAAGATGTCGAACACTTATTTTTAATTTGGATAAATCAAATACAGTTAGATGCTGATTCTGTTTCAGAGGCATTTATATGTGAAAATGTCAGCCTGTTGTATGCCGGTCTCATTAAGAAAATGACTGGGACGAATGCTAGTGTACTTAGTGATTTAAAGGCCATCAGATTTTATTTGAGTAATTCAAGAGGCGCACTGGCATACATTGTGTTACTAGGCACGGCGAAGGTGCGAGTTCGGACACGTCTGGGGAATGAAAAATACGCGTGTAGTCAATAAGTAAGTCACAAATGTCAACAGAAAAATAACTAAATGTGATAACAACTTGAAACCAGTTTATTTTTATACATGCATTGTCCCTTTATTTTTATTTTTCAACATAATTTCGACCAATATTGATGCACTCGTCCCATCGTTTTATCAGTCTTCCCAAACCAGCTCCATAGAATTGCGTGCTCTGTTTTCTAAACCACGTTTTCTCTTCACATTCAACTTCAGCGTCATTTGCGAAATGTCTCCCGCCAAGGTGAATTTTCAGTTTACCAAAAAGGTGGAAATAGCTAGGTGCTAAGTCGGGGCTGTAAGGTGGATGTTCTAGAACTTCCCACCTTAGTTGGTTAATTTTCTCCTGAGTTAATCGAGCCGTATGTGATCTGGCATTGTCACGAAGAAGCAACACTCCTCTAGTCAGCAGTCCTGGACGTTTTCTTCGAATTGCATCGTGAAGCATAGATAAAACTTCACAGTACGATTTAGAATTCACATTGTCACCTTTCTTCTTGAAATTGTTCAAAAGCACACCTTGACAATCCCTGAACACTGTCAGCATAACCTTCACTGCTGATGGCGTAACCTTGAATTTTTAGACACAAGGCGAACAAGGAAGTTTCCATTGCATTGAAGCACGCTTTGATTCGGGCTGGTAGTGATGCAACCAAGATTCGTCCCAAGTAACAACCCTGTTCAGCATGTCTTCTCCTTCATCTTCGTATCGACAGATGATGAATGTAGACTAAATTGGTACATTTTGTATTCCCCCTTCAATTGTCTGGGTACCCACCTTGAGCACACTTTCTTAAATTTCAATCGATCATGCATTATGTTGTATGCTGAACCATGTGAGCACCCTATTGCAGAAGCTACAGAGTCTATCGTTACTTGCCTGTCACCTCTAATCATCTCCTCCACCTGCTGCACGGATGCTTCTGTTGCAGTCTCAACAGGACGACCAGATCGGATTTCATCAACAATTTTAGAGCGTCCTTGAGAAAATTTTTCTACCCAGCTATGCACCGCTTTAAAAACATTTGACAAACAATTTTGACAAACATATGACAGCATAAACAGGAAGCATTTCCTTATGAATGTCCTTTGCATGCAGTTCTTTTGCCCCGCCCCCCCCCAAAAAAAAAAAAAATACGCACAATAGCACGTTGCTCTTCGGTTGTACACTCCGTAAATACAGTCGCTATTTTGTTTATGAGCTGCGCATGCGCATGAGACACCTAGCGCCACCTGACGAACGGAAATATGAAGTTCAATGTTGCTGTCACCTAATGACACCTGTAGAAAACAGTAACTACATTTACCTGCCATCCCACAGAACTGTATGACTTACTTATTGACTCACTCACGTAGTATTAAACACTATATTTATTCTCTACAAAATGTACTTTGGTATGTATTTTGAAGTGTCTAGAACGTATTAATTTGATTTTCATTGATTCATATGGAAATAATTGCCTCATTTTTCGTCGGTTTCGGGTTTCGCCGGTTGTCTTCGGCCGGATTATCGACGAAAACCGAGGTTTGACTGTATATATATATATATATATATATATATATATATATATATATATATATATATATATATATATATATATATATATATATATATATATATCTTATATATAAAAAAGGATCCTGTCCAAATGTATGTCCGTATGTATGTATGTCCGTATGTTCGCGAACGGCCCATCCGATTGAGATGAAATTTTCTACACGCCTTCCTTTCATTCCAGAGCTGCCAACTGTCATAGTTTTTTTTTCTTCTTCCTCCTCCTCCCTCCTCCCCCTCCCAAAATACGTACGTAAATATATGATGATGATGATGAAAGAATCCCCGAACCAAAACGCTAGGGAAAGGGAAGAAAATGACGTGACTACACAGAATCCTCCTTCCTCCTCCTCCTTCCTTCTTCTCCCTCTGCCTCCTCCCTCCTCCTCCTCTCCCCTCCTCCTCCTTCTCCTCCTCCCTCCTTCTCCCTTCTTCTCCTCCTCTCCCTTCCTCCTACCCTCTTCCTCTTCCACTCCTCCCTCTCCCTCCTCCCTCCTCCTCCTCCCTCTTCCTCCTCCTCCCTCTTCCTCCTCCTTCCTCCTCCTCCCTCTTCCTCCCTCTTCCTCCTCCATCCTCCTCCTCCTTCTTCCTCCTCCTTCCTTCTCCTCCCTCTTCCTCCTCCTCCTCCCTCCTCCATCCTCCTCCTCCCTCTTCCTCCTCCTCCCTCTTCCTCCTCCTTCCTCATCCTCCCTCTTCCTCCCTCTCCCTCCTCCATCCTCCTCCTCCTTCTTCCTCCTCCTTCCTTCTCCTCCCTCTTCCTCCTCCTCCTACCTCCTCCTCTCTCCTCCTCCCTCCTCCCTTTTCCTCCCTCCTCCTCCTCCCTCTACCTCCTCCCTCCTCCTCTCCACTCTTCCTCCTACCCTCTTCCTCTTCCCCTCCCCCTCCTCTTTATCCCTCCTCCTCCCTTCACATTCCTCCTCCTCCCTCTTCCTCCTCCTCCCTCCTCCTCCTTCTTCCTCCCTCCTCCTCCTCCCCCTCCTCCCCCTCCTCCTTCCTCTCCTCCTCCTCCCTCCTCCTCCCTCTACCTCCTCCCTCCTCCTCCCTCTACCTCCTCCCTCCTCCTCCCTTCACATTCCTCCTCCTCCCTCTTCCTCCTCCTCCCTCCTCCTCCTCCTCCCTCCCTCCTCCCTCCTCTTCCTCCTCCCTTTCCCTCCTCCCTCCTCCCTCCTCCTTCTCCCTCCACCTCCTCCTCTCTCCTCCTCCTCCATCCTCCGCCTTCCTCCTCCTCCCTCCTCCTCCCCTCCTCCTCCCTCCGTCTCCCTCCTTCTCCCCCTCCTCCTCCCTCCTCCCTCTTCCTCCTCTCCCTTCCTCCTCCCTCCTCCTCCCTCCTCCCTCCTCTCTCCTCCTCCGTCCACCTCCTCCTCACTCCTCCTCTCTCCTCCTCCTCTCTCATCCTCCTCCCTCCTCCTCCTCCTCCCTCCTCCTCCTCTCTCCTCCTCCCTCCTCCTCCTCCCTCCTCCTCCTTCCTCCTCCCTCTTCCTCCTCCTCCTCCCTCTCCCCTCATTCCTCCCTCTTCCTCCTAATCCCTCCTCCTCCTTCCTACTCCTCCCTCCTACTCCTGTCTCCTCCTCCTTCCTCCTGCTCCCTCCTCCTCCTCCCTCCGTCGAATATGAATTAAATGATATGCTCCCCACCAGGGACTGGGTGAAGCCGGGCCGGGTCGTATTTTTTGGGAATGGGAATGGGAGCAGGGGCCGAATATGAATTAAATAAGACGCTCCATTTACCCAAGTTTATTGTTTGGGGAAGATGTAAAGATCTTTTAAGTGCTCTTTCTAATAATAGACAGACAGACAGACAGATAGATAGTCGGGAACGGGAACGGGAGCTTATATGACTACTTATATGAATTAAATGAGATGCTCCCCACCAGAGTCTGGGCAAAGCCGGGCCGGGTCAGCTAGTATATATATATATATATATATATATATATATATATATATATATATATATATATATATATATATATATATATATATATACCAGATGGGTGTATGGGAGCGAATTTCTGTAAGTGACATGCTACAGAATGATTGAGTACAGAAGGAACGTCAAGTGACATATCTACATTTATCATTTATAGGACAAGAAGAACGTCAAGTGGGAAAGTCTACATGTATGGTACAGGAAGAACATCAAGTGGCTAGAGCTAGATTTATCACTTATAGCACAAGAAGAAGTCAAGTGAGAAATCTACATTCATCATTTATAGCACAAGAAGAACGTCAAGTGGGAAGGTCTAAATGGATCATTTATGGCAGAGGAAGAGAGCTACGTTTTGTTGATAGCATAGTCATGACATGACGCTCCCTGCGTGAGCACTTCCATCTTTAACACGAAAGCCTCCAGGATCTGTTCTCTCCCAGCCTGTCTAAAGACTTCCAAAAGACTTTCATTCAAGCAAGTAGCTTCCTAAGCAGCAGTGTAAATTAACGCAGCACTACGTAATGTTATCCAGTTTCCGCGATGCCACAGCACTTCTGATGGCAAGAATCAGCATTCATGCCAGGCACAACCGCAACGATTGTTCTGTGGTGTTATGTATCCACTTGGTACGGCCCTTAACGTTTATTTAATAAGTTCGACAACTCCCGAACTTTGAGCCCGTGGAATGCCTCGGCACGCGCGTAGCGGCTCCCCTTTTGTCTGTTCTAGTTCTGCATTGTTTGCTAAGCTATCCACAAAACAAAAGGGATTTCCATGGGAAATTGGGTCTGTTAAGTCAGACAAGAGAACAAGCGGAAGTGGAGTCAGTCAAATGTGCGTTCTGTGTCAGCCAGGCCCAGCGATTGGTCTGTGTCAAATATGACTGTTGATCCATGCTGCCACACTCATTCTCTTTATCTCTTTTTGCGAGTTCATCCCTCTGTCTTCACATCCCTCTGTCTGTCTTTGTCTGTCTCTATGTCTACCTCTCTCCTTATGTCTGTTCTTCTCTAAACTGTATTTTTTCCTGCTCTCTAGCCATCTGTCACTCTGATTAGTGGCATCTTATTTAGTCCTTCATCTTCTACGCTGGAGTTTAGAGGTTACTGGAATCTTATTTAATTTCCACTCTGCTATGCTAAGTGGTGAGTGGAGAATGGTGCTGTAGAGGATATACAGGCACTGGGGACTTCGAGGAAAGAACACACCGACACACAATCAGGCTGCTTCTGGCACCATTAATATTGGGACTCTTCGTTGACTGTTGAAGATCGAGACGGAGAAAGTAAGGCAAAATCCAGGCTGCCTGTCGGTTCGTCACTCAACTCAACTCAACTCAACTAGGGCCGCTATAGGATCTCTCAGTTAATTATTAATTTAATAAGGGCAACACACAAAGACAGTTATTCATGTGGGAAAACTAGTAGATACTTTTTAAGTAATAGGAGTGAGATAAGGATGCCTGTTGTCACCGTTATTATTATTATCATGCACAGGAAACATGACCATGAAGGAAACAGTGACCAGGAGTGGAAATACACGATTTCTCAATGAGCAGTTCGATTATCGGGTCTTCGCTGACGACTTTGTCCCCCCGCCGCTCACACGAAACCAAACGGAAGATAAATGAAACGTTCTTGAGGGGAAATTGCAACAACGTCTCCTATTAGTTCATCTCTCTTGGTGAAATCTCACTTCAGGAGGCGGAATCTTACTCCTATTTAAGAATTACTGTAGACGGACATGGGGAGGGGGGGGGGGGGACCAGATAGAGATATTAAGATGAGAATACTGACAGCGCCATTGTCCTCTTTGGATGACAATCAATCACATTCAAATTAAAATCCTATTTATGGCTGACTCGATCACAAGATTATTAATCTAAGCAGGGATGGACCCTAATATAACTTCTCTTTAAGGTTGAACGGGGTAGGGGTAATGTTAGAAACGAAGCGAGAGGAGCTTTCATAGCGCTGGACAATGTGTGGAAGACAAAGGAAGTTACATTTAGCACCAAGCTTATACAATTAATTTCTATGTTAAACCTATACTTCTGTACTGGTCTGAAGCATGGAGACCAAAATGGAGAGGAAGATGAGGAAGAGGAAGATGATGATGAAGAAGAAGAAGAAGAAGAAGAAGAAGAAGAAGAAGAAGAAGAAGAAGAAGAAGAAGAAGAAGAAGAAGAAGAAGAAGAAGAAGAAGAAGAAGAAGAAGAAGAAGAAGAAGATGAAAACAGACACAACTGAAATCCCTAGAAAAAAAATGTTCACAATCACAGAGGTTTTAGTGGTCATTCTCATCGCCAGAACAAACCTGGGGAAGAACAGAAAAATATTCAAGTCGTGGAATTCCGGCCACATTTTTATCATTTTGTATTCATGTGTTGTGTTCCTTAAAATGGCTACGGGTCTTAAATGGTTGAAATTGAAATAATGGCAGCACCAAGAGCGTGCAACAAACAGACTGACATGTCAACACAAGCGTGATGATTGGATTAGAAGAACTATAAGATGATGGAATAATTTTACAGATGAGATTCAATGAACGAGTTCATGAGGTGTAATCATCACGAAGTGCCAAGTCATGTGTAGAACCTCGATCTCATCACGCCTGACGCGTTTTTACACTTCTATTAGTTATCTGTTGGGATATTATCCTTGCACTGCGGACATCACCATAGGTGCTCAGACCCCCCCCCCCCCCCCCCCCACACACACACACACACACACCCTCTCCTCCCAAAATGTGCACCAGCGTCCGGTGGCTAATAGTGCAATTTCTGTGGTGGTTAACGAGGCCTCTCATTTTCCCGATGTGCCTCTCGTGTATGGCAGTTCCAATTCTTACCCCCGAGTCTCTCATTCTAGACAACTATGTTGATTTACTGACATCAAATTAATCGGCTCTCCACATCTTCTCAACTCACGCACGTCCCTGAACAAAGATGAAGGCGACTCTACGAACAGCAGACCACGGCTGAGATTAATTCATTGTCTGTGTAAAGAACCTGCCTCGATCTTTTGGATCATGCTCAATGAATCACCCAGGACACAAAATGGGTACTGTTCTGTAATCCGGCCAAGTGAACTCCCGTTCCGTGACCGCTGCCTTTTTGAGTGTGGTCTTGTATTGCAGGAGTCACGTCTTCCATTGTCGTTCTGTATCCGCTGCCTTGTCCAGTCATGTCTTGTATTCCAGGAGTTAGGTCTTCCACTGCCGTTCTATGTCCGCTGCCTTGTTCAGCCTAGTCTTGTAATGCAGGAGTCACGTCTTCCATTGTCGTTCTGTATCCGTTGCCTTGTCCAATCTAGTCTTGTATTCCAGGAGTTAGGTCTTCCACTGCCGTTCTATGTCCGCTGCCTTGTTCAGCCAGGTCTTGTAATGCAGCAGTCACGTCTTCCACTGCCGTTCTATGTCCGCTGCCTTGTTCAGCCTAGTCTTGTAATGCAGGAGTCACGTCCCCCACTGCCGTTCTGTGTCCGCTGCCTTGTTCAATCTGGTCATGTATTCCAGGGGTTAGGTCTTTCTCTGGCGTTCTGTGTCCGCTGACTTGTCCAGCGTAGTCTTGTATTCCAGGACTTAGGTCTTCTACTGCCGTTCTATGTCCGCTGCCTTCTTCGGTCTGGTCTTGCAATCCAAGAGTTAGGTCTTCCATTGCCGTTCTATGCCCGCTGTCTTGTTCAGCCTAGTCTTGTATTCCAGGAGTTAGGTCTTCCATTGTCGTTCTGTCACAACCGAAGCAGCATTCTGCTGTGGGTATGTGAAGTAGGGTATTTTGTAGGTCTGAGTGCACAGAGGGATAGGTGGTCAGTCTCTCTTCTCTCTCTCTCTCTCTCTCTCTCTCTCTCTCTCTCTCTCTCTGCCGTAGAACCGTTTGATTAGGCAAAAAAAAAACAAAAAACAACGTATGTTTATTGTTTATGACATATGTCGGTGACATAATTTATACAGGAGTCTGAAAGTAATCTGCAAATTCTTGACAAGTGGTGATGGAGAGCGAGAAGAAGCGTTAGTCGTTAAATATTAGCAAAACTTAATGCGTAGAACAACACATAATTCCCTTTGAATATAGATGTTATAGAGCGGTTCTAAGAATATATTGGATACAGAGAAGAACAAATGCATATATACGACAAGAGCTGAATACTGGAGAAGGTTGGCTACTAAAGACGATAAAACAAAGGCAATTGAAATAATTTAGTCACATGAAACGTCTTGAAAGCTTGGAGAGAACAATAATGGAGGGGTAAATGCCCGGGAAGAGAGGAAGGCAAAAGAGAAGATGGGCGCAGGATGTGGCGGATGATCTCCAGATGGGTGTACTGGACACGGGACATCTTGCTTATGACCGCGAAGCTTATCTCAAGGTTGTTATGGGAACCGAAGTTCTGCAAAGGACATGCTACAGAATGAATGAATGAGTGTATAGAAATATCAACTGCGGAACAATTTGAGGCCACTAATACATTTCACAAATAAACATGCAGGTATTGTTTAGAGCTCAGAGAAGTAGAAGCAAGAAACAAGGACTAGAGGACACCACAAGACACCAAAATTGAAAGCTATAGTCGTTATTTCTTAATGTCAGGTCTTAGTCAGACGTGACTTAGCTACCGTATGACAGTAGACGGTACTACCTGCTTTCTGTTAGCGCCGAATGTTGGACGGCGCTTACCAAACCCGACACCCCACATTGTGTCAATGGCTTCAGGCAGAAGAGCACAATTGGGAGGGTACAAGCCTAAACCCAGTGCGAGGAAAGCAACCTAAATAATACAGGTCATGGCAGGGCAGACCAGGCCCTAAGCCTTGGTTGGCAGCTGGTCTAGGATAGAAGCTCCGACAGGCTGACAGTTAGAGCATTGCTTTGCTGATCCAGCAGCTTCTGCAGCTTGTCTTCTTCCAGATGTATTGCTGTTACCTTTTCTCTGGAGTAAACTAAACAGGCCATGAGAAGGATTATGCTGCAAAGGCAACACATGTTTCTCTAAATTCAGCGCATACTTTGTGTTATGGAGAGGTATAACTCCATTTTGCAAACTATCATCTGTCAAGACAGCAAGGTGCCAATCAGTCAGTCAGTCAGTAGGCATTGGAAATGACAGTTTCGAATGCCCTTCGGGAACTATAGCTGTCAAATCTTACGCTGTTTAGTGCATCCTCTAATCCTTACTTCTTTATTCTACTTCTGTGAGCGCAAAACAATACACATGTACGTTTTTATGACTGTATAGTAGTCGCCGTAGCGCAGTGCTTTGTATACTTAAGTGTTGACCCGGTGATAGTATGTTCAAATCCGAGTCAGATTTGTAAAATGTGCCTTGTTCTGTCAAGTTAGCGCAGCTAAAGATTGGTACTAAGACATGTCATGGGAGGTAAATGGTGCCGGAGTGATACTGACCACATTGCCCAGCTAGTACCAGCCCTTGCTTGAGGGGCTATATGGTCGATATCGCCGGCAGGCTTTAAGTGCCATGTCGTGGTAACCATTGCAATGATTAATGTTAAAAACATTCCGCCTCGATGCGTATATTGTCTGTGTCTTTATATATATATATATAATCTCTTAGTTTTTCTACAAGCAGTATGAAGATCCCCAGCCGGCTTGCTAGGCCAGTGGCAGGTTAAGGACATAAATCTGATTATAGGGAGCCCATCCCCTATAGCGAGCCATATCTCCGTTAGCCCATGACCTCGCGGCATGGTTTCCCAGTCTACACCACGTGGACGTGGAGTTGACTTGTGTAGTCTGCGGGTCATCGGCAGGCTACTAATTTTCACTTTTCATCCCTCCTGGGAGAGGCTAGCCGATACTAACCCTGCTATATATATATACACACATGAATTTATTCTAGCAGATTATAACATGACAAGAAAATAAAAACAGCAGTCTAGTGAGATGACCACTTTAGAAACTGAAAATGAACGAAAAATCATATTTTTAAAAGGGTATGAAATTAAGCAGAAAGGCCCTACAACCATTCTGTTCTTGGGTTCAACAAATCAAATTAATATGAGATTATTAAAATTATATAAAATGGCTACGAAGTAATAACTACAGATAGCATTTTATATAGTAACTATATACAAATCAAACTAGCGGAACCTCGGTAACGAATTGGTTAAGCCGTATGGCTCGTACTTTGAAGGTCGTGGGTTCGATTCCTAGTTACGTTTCACGTGTGCAATGTTCTCGGAGACTCCTGAGTGGTCGTCGCTGGAGCTATTGAGTTCGTGCTTCTTGATACGCTTTGGGCGGGACAACTTGCGAGAAGTGACCTAGTCGTATAGATTAAACGAGCAATGAAATATATGCTCTTGTCTTGTAAACTCTTTTTACACTTACGATTGTAAAGCAAATAATGAATGCTTAAACCATGGCAGGTCAAACAGCACAGTTTAAATTTCCGTTTGGTCTGTGTTTTGTAATCTGTAAATAGGAGGTTACTCGTGATGAAAGTTTATACGTCTATATAAAGTATATACGGAAATGGCCACCGGTGACGCCAGATTATTTTTTTAGTATGGTCTGATCAAACTGGAAAGTTAAGATAATGTAATGTGCGGTGGTAGGGGGGTCACCAGGGAGAGCGCTTACTGAATCACACTTCAAGCAGGACAAGTCCAGTAATGTGTGATGACTTGAAAGGGTGGTTGGTATGTTGACTGGTCGGATAGTTGGTTGATTGGTTGGTTAGCTGGTAGTTATGAAGCTTGGCTTGTTAGTAAGTTGGTTGATTGGTTGGTAGTTAGGTTGGTTGGCGTGTTACTAGGTTGGTTGATTGATTGGTAGTTAGGTTGGTTGGCGTCTGACTAGGTTGGTTGATTGGTTGGTAGTTAGGTTATTTGGCGTCTTACTAGGTCGGTTGATTGATTGGTAGTTAGGTTGGTTGGCGTCTTACTAGGTTGGTTGATTGGTTGGTAGTTAGGTTGGTTGGTGTGTTACTAGGTTGGTTGATTGGTTGGTAGTTAGGATGGTTGGTGTGTTACTAGGTTGGTTGATTGGTTGGTAGTTAGGTTGATTGGCGTGTTACTAGGTTGGTTGATTGGTTGGTAGTTAGGATGGTTGGTGTGTTACTAGGTTGGTTGATTGGTTGGTAGTTAGGTTGGTTGGTGTGTTACTAGGTTGGTTGATTGGTTGGTAGTTAGGTTGATTGGCGTGTTACTAGGTTGGTTGATTGGTTGGTAGTTAGGATGGTTGGTGTGTTACTAGGTTGGTTGATTGGTTGGTAGTTAGGTTGATTGGCGTGCTACTAGGTTGGTTGATTAGTTGGTTGGTTCGTTTGGTATGGTTGATGTCGTTTTTTTGGGGTTGTTTGATGGTTGGTTGATTGTTTTCTTTGGTAGATTGGTTTGCAAGCTGGTTTGTAGAGTGGTTAGTTGTTTGATCTTGCACTGATCTAATTATCTGTTGACCAGGTTGTTATCAATGAACGACCTGCATTAATCTACACCTGCATCAACGGGTTGGTAAGCTACGATTGGTTGGCTCTAATAGCTATCGACTCGAACAATGCGATTGGTTGTATGGAAATCAAAAGACCAATCACAGCCTCTAGAAACTTATTACCTCGAGACGTGTAGAGCATGAAACATTCTTTATGCAAATGACAAACCCTTAGATGGCATTGTTACAGGCGGGGTTTTTAGTCAAAAGTTAGTGAGTCAGGAACTGTCATACAGACGTACAGACATTAAACAAACATGTAGACATCCACAAAAGATAAACAGACATCAAAAGTCACATTCCAATGAAACAGACAAACAGATACGCAAATAAATAGACAGAAGAGCACCCAGAAAGACAAACAAACAGACACTGTATAGATGACAACATTGTTATGTGCTGAAAGCGTGTCTGGTGGCGTATTTTGTACTACAGGCACGTCTGTTAGCCGATATGCCGGGTGTAGGAGGAGCAAATTAGGAAGAGAGGTGTTGACTTTTGCATCTATTGTTATGCGGGTTGAAACTAAGCTGTAGAGAGTATTTCACAGACCGACTCCTAGAAAATGATCCATTGTGTGACACTAAACATACTTTATGCAAATATGTTATTGGTTAGAGTCCATGGTCTCAAGAATTAGATTGTCCAGGAACTCCGCCTGTAAAGTGACACCTGGGATGAACCGATCATGTCTCCCGCATGTCAGATGAGCTGCTTCTATAGATATTTTTCTGTTGGAGCTTGATTAAGGCTCGCGAGCTCTGTATGGACAAAACAGCAATACAAAGACACCAGGAATGTCCCAAATGACTGCCATTGATGCTTAACGAATGAGTTCAAAACTGACTTTGTACGATTTTCTGTTTAGGGAATACATTTACATTAAGGGTTGGGTTACAGTATCTTGATGTTCAATGCTTCAGATTGACTTATGACTAAATGTTCCACACTCATCAAGCTGACTTATACACAGAAGAGATAAACAAAATTTAGCACGATTTAATGCCTGGCATATTTCGATGGATCTCCTCTTGTGTATACTGCAGAGATATAAATAAAATGAATGAATAAAAGAATAATACTTTAGGTGAAACACTTAAACCACATACTCACAGGTGTAAGTCGAATGTGGAGCATTTGTTAACCCCACAGGCATCTCAAATTTCATATGAAGCCTTTTCTTTTCTGCCTACCTCACGTTCCGAAGCTTGTGGGTTCGAATCCTGGCTACGACATTCGGTTGACGAGTGCAATTTCCCCGGAGACTCCCGAGGGCCGTCGCTGAAGCTACGGAGTTGGTGATTTGTGCGAAGACAGGCCATCCTGCGGAAAGAGACCTCGCCATTTGCGATAACACCCGTTGCAATGAAGTCGATCTCCTTGGCTTTTAAACCGTTTATTTACAGTCAATACTCTGTAATTAAGCGTCTACCCTCTCACTGGTTGACTTCCCGTCTGGGAGTTTTGAACCCCGCAGCCTCTCTGGCCAGCTGACATCAGGCATGCTCTCATATCTGTAGCATAGACTGTCTCTTTGAAATACCACTCTCTCTGTCTTTGTCTCTGTCTCTGTCTCTGTCTCTGTCTCTCTCTCTCTCTCTCTCTCGCTCTCTCTCTCTCTCTCTCTCTCTCTCTCTCTCTCGCTCTCTCTCTCTCTCGCTCTCTCACTGTATCCTTTGATTACATATGTACGCTAACCGTCCACAACGACAAAAAAAAAAAACTGGTGCCTCCCATGATGTTGTTGTAATAGTGTCCATTTCCTGCCAGTAGCAATACGCTTGTCTCAAAGTTTAAGCCATGCATGTTTAAGTTCACACTGTCTCACGGTGAAACAGCGAATGACTCATTAAATCAGTCGATGTTCCTTAGATAAAACGATCCTACTAGGATAACTGTGGCATTTCTCGAGCTAATACATGCTTGGGTCGAGACACTTGGTCAATGGCTCTCAGCTGAGAGATATGGCGACCACCTCTAAGTCAACATCCCCCAGATTTGAGGGCCTGGCCGTCAGTCACCTTCAGCTGCATGGAGGTGCGATGCTGTGTGAGGGTCTGGCCGTTATTCCCTTCAGCTGCATGGAGGTGCGATGCTGAGCCGGGAGCAGCTGCAGACTACCATGTTTCAGACGTATTGATCACACTTTCCTCTGGAGAAAACAAGGCAAGGCTGAGAGAGGGATCATGCTGCATGGGCAAATCATGTTCTCTTAATCCAGCCCAGGCATTGTGCAATGGAGTTTTAGGTCCAGTCCACATATGTGCGTCTGCAATGACGGCAAGGTGCCACTACTACAATCGACATCCACACCAGCTGATCTGCCCTGCACTCCCAAAGGGAATTTAGCAGTTAACTGATTCAGTGCCAAATGATAATTGACCTCACAATTGAACAGATGGATGATATATCACTATACTGAAGTCCTGGTGTTATTTGGTTCGTGGTATCTTTCGCAATATCAAGGATCAGTGAACGGATATTTTATGGACAGAGAGAAATACCAATGACCAAGTCCTACAAGAAACAAATGAAAACCGTAAACTGATTAGAGAAATTAGACTTAGTCACAATTTTTGGGTCACGTTATGAGAAGAAATACATTGGAGAACTTGGTGACAACAGGCAAGATCGAGGGAAGAGAACAAGGGGAGGGCAGAGAAGTAAATACCCGGATGGCTTGGCCACATTGTATGGCCGAGACAAGAACACAGAGTTGATCTACGACTCTGGTGATCGTGTGAGATGGCAAAACATGACCGCCCATGCTTACCGGCATAGCTCATGATGATGATGAACGGATTATTATATTTTGATCTTTGGTCATTTGATTGTGTACCTGTTTGGTCCTAACCTACTTTTTGTTTGCGACTGAGTCAGTTAAGGGAGCCATTTCCTAACCATATCAATCTAGTGCAGTGGTTCTCAACCTTTTTTGGCCCGTGCCCCCCTTCACCATATTTTCATAACATCATTCCCCCCTTCCTATCAAAATTTTGGCCCGTGGCCCCCCCCCCCCTTTCACCATATTTTCAGAACGTCATTCCCACCCTTTCATATTTCCTACCTAAATATCCCCCCACCCCTACACAGGATACGTAAAAATGGAAGGTAAATATGTTAAAACAGGTCTAGACATCCACATAAAACATGATTTGTGGGTCTACTTACTTTATAAAATGAATTTTAGAAGGACGAGACGTGCATAACTGTAAAGTATGAAGGGAAAAGCAATATCAAGTAGTCGGTTCTTGTATTAACGCGATCTTGAAATTATCTTCATCCCCCCCCCCATGGAAACCATAAAATTCTCCCCTGTGGGGGGGGGGGAATTCCCCACCGGTTGAGAACCACTGATCTAGTGTATGCCTGGTCAGCCAGTACATTCTGTTGACATTGGAATAATACAGTACACAAATCATAAACGCGGACCCAATAAAACACGTGTCTAGACTATAAGAAGAATACAGATGACTAACTTTTATATCTATAGTTTCATGTAGTGTTGTTAAAGTAGTTGTGACAGTGAACATATAATGAGATCTACAGAAAATATGCCACTGATCCTGGTTGTATGACGCAATATAAATAACTTACGTGATACTAATGACACCGTCTTGATAGCAACAAGTCAGAAGAAACTACAGGAAATGATAGATAGAGTAGTTGTAGAATGTGAAAAAATAAATGGGCCTTAGCTTGAATAACTCTTCAATGCCAAACAAAAATTGGGCCCTGACCAAACAGAAATTCATGGCAGCAAATTGGAAGTAGGGGTGTGTCACAATAATGCATTTAAAAAGGTTAAAATTGTAGCAGATTTATTGTATTATATATCAAATTAAAGAGGATTGCACAAGGAACATGACAGTGTTAATAATTAATTGATAGGTCACAAATATTATGACAATAATGAAAGGTTTAATAATAACAATTGAAATTAAAGAGGTAAACACTATCTTATCAAGGTGTTTTCTAGACTCCTCTACTGCTAATCCTGATTAATTTACTGAATAATGAAACAAACACCACTTATCGTCAACAATATAAACATAATTACTCATTAAAACTACCCAAAAAAGAAGTTTTGCTGCATATTCTGAAGCATGTCTTATTCGCAAAAAATGTAGAAAATTCATGGCAGACAATTGGAAGTAGGGATGTGTCACAATAATGCTGTGAAAATTGTTAAAATTGTAGCAGACATATTGTATTATATATCAAAATAAATGGGATTACATAAGGAACATGTTAGTATTGGTACTATTGCTATCGGTTAGAAATACAATAAAAATAATAATATAAATTTCACAATAATTTGAAAATAAGAGGTACAAATTATTTTTAAATTGCACTTACTGTCGCTTGTTTTCCCGGGAGAGAGTTGGAATCCACAAGCACATCTTCAAACTTATTATCTGTTGGGATTATTGACTGACTTTTGTCTACACCCCTCCCTTCTGTCTTCCCTTCCATATATCTATTTCTTTCACTCTCTCTGTTATTCTCTCAACACATACTCAGACAACAGTTCCTTTCAACAATAAATAACAGATTTATTAATAAAAACTATGTCTGGTGTATGTATGGATAGTGTCTATGTAGTTGGTATGTTCTTCTAGTGTGGATGCAAGATAAGATGTTGATAGATAGTCTCCGTAATCTTCTCCGGCATATTCAACAGGCCAAAACATCAGATATCAAACACAGAATTAGAACGTTCTCACCCGGTATGATCCGTTCAGCTTGAGTCTTGACTTAATCCAATTCTTGAAAAAACAAACAATTGTTCACCACAGTAACACCGTACAGTAATGTGATCACGGTAAGTCCTTTCCGTAGACAGAATTTTCCGTTTTATGTTGTTATAATCCATCAGTGAAAACACCTCACACCTGTCCACAGTTATTTAACCGTTCTCTGAATATAGGTACACTGGTCTAGGGTTCTTCCCTGTTTCGTTTAGGTGAGTACTCAATGACAATGTTTTATCCTATTTTCTATGCTTGAATAAAGTTCCTTCTCTAAGGATCACCAAAACCTGTTTTTTTGATATTCGTTAAGTCACCCACTTTGCATTTGCTATAGTGACATACTTTCACTGCACCTGTGAAGTGCCTGATTAAATTAACATGTCTTTCCTGTATTATCAACACTGCTTTCTCTGTACAAGAGATGTACTGGTTGATCTTCTTTGATAGGTCAGGCTGTGTAGTAGAACCTGGGTAATAAACATTAAATCAGGTGATTTAAGTCTGCCTCATATCCCTGTCTATGTGATTATCTTTTCTCCAGCCGTAATGAAACAGCCTCCGAAAGAATACTCTGACATAAACAGCAGAATTCACTAAAGTATAAACTATTCACTAAATAGAAAGTAATAGTAAACCCTACGCACAACCACATCTATATTCCTATGCTAAAACTATACTCTAATATATTAATACCTTATATATGCATCTATGTTCCTGGAATACACTAAGCGAATAACACACTAATATCCCCTCTTTCCATCATTAGGGACGTGTATTTCTATTCCCACTCAGGAGGCATAGATCATTCAGCCCAGTTTGGAACACACACTAAACCGAAACTCCATGTTCAGCTATTTATATTGCGTGTCCCATCCTCCGTTGATTGTTTGATCCACAATCAAATTTGTCGCACCCGTAACATCAAAAGTTCCGTGAAATCACGTATACGTCCGTATACGTCCGGCCGCTCCGCGCTCCGGTCTCCTTCGTCTCTACGATGTTTCCCTGTATTCTCCGACGTTTGTACCTCAAAGTGTCCAACCTCTTTGATCACCGTCTCCGCTGGTGCGCTGGTCCTCTGTCCATCGCTCGTTTGCACTTCAAAGCATTCTCCGTTCATTTTCCCGTCGGCCGATACTAGCGGGAGTCACTGCCCTCGGCGCGTACCTGTATCCTATTTTTATATTCGTAGGTCAATGATCGTGAATTTTATTCCTCCTCGCAGAATGAAGTACACAATTGTTAACCCTTCTCCTTCCTTGCATTTTGATATGTAAATTATCAAGGAATCACTAAACTGCTGTTTTTTTCCGTGACACTTACCAAGGGGCTTTGTATCCTCCTCAGCGGCTAATTCTTTTGAATTTACTGAACAAACACCCCTTTTCCACAATATACACACAATTGCTCCTTGAAACCACTCAAAAAGAAGTTTTGCCGCAGATTCTGAAGCTTGTCTTTTTCACACAAAAATCAGGAAAACACTTGACTTAGATAGACTTTCTGGATATAATTTCTATTTATTATTATTTACAATACTGTTAAGCCAATTTGTGATAGGCTGCAAAGCAAACTTTGGGGCACAAGTGTGGTCTATTAGTGCAGCCGGAGCAAACAAATGATGACCTGATTCTGTCGCAGCCATTCATCGACATGCTATATTCATGGATCATCTTCGGCTAGCTGACCGGTTTCATCATTCCCGCACAAAAGATGATCTGATTCTGTCGCAGCCATTCATCGACATGTTATATTCATGGATCATCTTCGGCTTGTTGACCGGTTTCCTCATTCCCGCACAAAAGATGATCTCATTCTGTCGCAGCCATTAATCGACATGTTATATTCATGGATCATCTTCGGCTTGCTGAACGGTTTCCTCATTCCTGCACCCGCTGCGTCTGGTTCACATACGTGAAGCATGGTGTGATAAATAGATTCAAATTGATTCCTGAAAAACATAGTGGCATACCAAGGAGTATAGAAATGTGCAGTTGTACTCCAATAGTCCTTGATCCATGGTCTCCGATAAAGTCCCATAGAAATAATGACAGACATAAACTTCAACCATTCGTGCTTCGTGAATGGGGTCCATGATAGCAGACGAGAATGTTTTCTTTTAGGAGTGTTCTGCATCAACATCTTTTCTGCATTTTCATTTATATTTTAATTAAACAGTCCACTATGTCATCATCAAAAAACACTTCGAGAAAATCCATAGGTGTTTGAAGTTGATAAAGTACAGGGTTGACGTGAAACCTTCGAGGACGAAACTCAAACTTCGGTTTTGCTTCCCTTTCTGACACATCTTGCCATGCTGTTGATGATGATGGGAGAGGTGCATCACGCTCTACAGAAGCCGGTAACATCGAGTTTTTACATCCAGTTTTATTCTTATTTTGCACTGTTTGCTTTCCTTTGCGCTGAGTAGTGATTGTGACATCCTGACATTCATTGTCAGACACTTCAGCTGATGACAAACTTTCACTGTCATTGTAGGTTTCTCTATCACCATGTGCGTAAAAATTTAGACTCACTACTAAAACTACTACTATCTGAATCTTCGTTCAAATCGGAATCACTATTGTCTAAAATTTTTTCAATCTAGCTTGATCTGATGTAAGTCTACGAGGCCGCATACTCGAAGGCGTTGCCATTTGTAAACACCCCAAACAAACTACTTAACACTCGTAAAACTAAAAAACCTCACAAAAACCAATGGATGCGAACGTTTGGCCTTACAATGCCGAAAGGGAAATGTTCCGGGTGTGTGAATTTTCAATTTACTGTCACTTAAAATTGCGGAAGGTAGCAGAAATGTATCAAATAAACCACTGTTTATACTGTGCCTTTTAAAGGGCACAAGGGCGTCACCGTCGATCTACTGTGCCCATATAAAGGCACTTGGCAGAGAAAGAGTTAATAGAAAGACAGAAGACAGGGTGATATTAAAGAAACAGATTGTGCCTAAATGAGCAGTTAAAGTCAATGACGTTATTTTGGGGCAAATGCAGACATTTAGATATCTAGGTACATGCATAGCATCAGATGGAAGATGAATAACTGAGATAAAGAACACAATAGGACAAGCACAAACTTTCATTCTGCCCTGCTGTCTGCACCTAGTGAATAACACTTAATATCCCTTATACGCCTTATATCTCTACCTATCTTGAGAATTCCACAATTCAAATAACGTTTACAACATTAAAACTATTCACAGTCATTTCAAATTCCTCAGCTCTGGACGCTGCTCGTTATTTATGGCATTTTACTTGGATTTTGTGGGGTAGACTTTGTTGTTTGTCGGCCGCGGTCTGGTGGAGGCGACCATGCAGTCATGTTGTATACATATTGTCTCTATTATCTCAAAAACTGACTTTATGAATGTATAGCTGTTGAATATTTTCAATTTCAATGAAGACTTTATTTTACATTTGAAACAACAAAATATTCCTCCTATTATTAAATTCATTTTAACAGATTTTTATCATCAACAGCATTTTTATTAGATAATTAGAGGGTTTACTGCACAGTGTTTGTTCCTTAAATAAACAACGGTTTGTTTCATATTTTACCGTTTACGAAATTTGTAGAAATTGTCGGTAACATTTGTTTGTGTTAGAAGAATTTAAAGAAATGCAGACACAAAACAATGACAACATTCTTAGTGTAAATGTCGACTTGTTTAATCGAAAAATATTACAGCATGCCAGTCTATTTGCTTATCTCCAGATTTTCTCGATGTCGTGTTTGTCCATGTCTGTCTACGTTTTAATCGACAGGTTTTAAGTGTGTTTAAATGTGCCAGTTAACCAGTTTGTTAATACTCGATGGCCACAGACTCGTCCTGTCCTCGCTGTCTGCATGCAATGTTTGGTCACGCTATCGTGGACATTATATTTACCACGTGACACGCGGGAAAGTGCGACTCAAAGCAGGATTCTCTGTAATCTTTGAGGCAGAACTTGGCCAATCAAACGACTGTTTGTTGTTTTTGGAGGGACAATATTTCGTGGTTTGCTTTTCGTGTTAACTCAATCGTTAAATCTTCTTCTTTCTTAATCTACCAGTTGCGTGTTGTGTTTTATCATTTCTACGCCCACGTTTCATAATTCCTACACGCACCTTTATTATTATTATCATTTTTTTTTAAATTGCTGTTATTAGTATGTCCACTAATATTATTAGTACGACTACTACTTCGTCTATTACTACTCCAAAACCACTACCACCATTACCACTACTACTTCTACTGCAATCACCATTATCATCACTACTACCACTACCGCAACAACAACAACAACAACAACTACTACTACTACTACTACTACTACTACTACTACTACTACTACTACTACTACTACTACTACTACTACTACTACTACTACTACTACTACTACTACTACAAAAGTCCATTTACAAATGATTGCCCTCATTTACGATCAATGTTTTTTGGAAAACTGTCTATTGCATTGTTATAAAATGTGTCCTGCCGTCTTATATTTACCCCCTCCCAAGGAATATGTCTTTGATAGTTCCAAAGGCGATGTAGATCATGGAAAGCGGCGACATTCCTTTGGTGTTTTGGCGAAAATTTAGTGAATTCACGCTAACAAACTTGTTTTACCGCAATGCACGTCAACTCGGGTGAAGACACAAGGCGTATCCAGATTCGTATGGGAATGGGTGCAATGTATAATATTAGAAAAGACAGAGAATTTACAGATGCATGTGGTAAATAATATGGAATCGAAATGGAAATGGACAGAAAAGTAGAAGGAATGTACTTGTCGGATGTATGGTTGTTGGGACAACCCCAAATAGATAAAGGATACTAAGTTCCTCTTTCTCAATGTGATCCTACCCGTTATAATTAATTTAGCTGTTACTGGCTCAGTGGCTTGAGAACAGAAATAGAGTTTCAGAGAACCAAGGAATACCTCCAGGAAATAACTGCAAAGTTTTTCTCTGAATACCCAAAATATCATTTTGGTGGTTCGTTGCCTCTCCTCTCTCAACTAAATAATTATTAATCTAGGGTTGTTAATTAAAACAATTTTACTACGACAAGAGAACTCTCAAAAGAGAAAATGACCCTTATTTTTCATAATATATTACACATAAATTGTGCCATTAATTAGAAATGTCATAAACATATAACACTGAATTCATTACAAAACCAAGATCATGTATATGTACATCTCTAAGTATATATCTATATCCTGGTTGTGCCAACTAGAAAATCCATGGCCATCAGTGATGTATCAGTTTTCTATTATAATTATTGTGCCTCTTCTTCTGGCCTATTTATAATCTGTGAGGAAAAAACTGGATACACGTTAATGTTCCCATCATCAAGTTCTTGGATCTCTGCGGCAATAAGTCGGTGCAAACATATATAGATGTGATAATGTCTTGAGAGTCCTTTATTGTTCCAGGATACGGTTTTCGGCTCTATTGTTTTCCCACCTATATAATTAGACTAAGTTATCTGGGATACCTGTCCTATATTGGTAGAGAAAATCTGCAGGAAGTTGCTGTGGACTAGTATTTGGCCTCACTATATCAGCTGCCTCGCTCAGTCAAGTTGCTACATTCACAAAGTCAGGGCTGGATCTAGACCCAGCCACTACCTGAAATTTCAGCATCAATCATAAATCTAATGATATCATCAATATGACATTAGAAATGAAATGCTGTAGACTCCTAAGAACACACAAGTGAAATCAATAAAAGGTATCTTGTTCCTAGAGAAAACTAAACATAGGAGACAGATGGTCTTGATGTTCTCAGTTAGTTATCACTAATAGAATGGGGTGTGCTCCATCCAATCTTCCATTATAAGGTGTTCAAGGTTTAGACTAGCAGATGTGCAGTTTCATCTTTACCTATGCCTGTCATCATGGTCTCCGGGTTGAGTAATACCTTGATTGATTTGGAATTTGACAACTCTGTTCACCATCCTCTTCTGTGCCTAGTTATTTTCTCTACATCTTCTTCCATTAAAGGAAAAGGGCCTCATACATTAAGGGGTTTTAAAATCATTCCCCATTGCAATGAGTATTTGCTTATAAACAATATAAGTACATCATGGTCTCAATTCTTGTATAGTATTCAGGTGCATTCTTCTTAATTAAATGCTTGAATGGAGAATTTATCTTCCCTCCTCTTCTCATGGATGTAAGTATTACCTCATTGATCATCATCATCATCATCATCATCATCATCATCATCATCATCATCATCATCATCATCATCATCATCATCATCATCATCATCATCATCATCATCATCATCATCATCATCATCATCATCATCATCATCATCACCATCACCATCATCATCATCATCATCATCATCATCATCATTCTCATCATTATCATTATATCATTATCTTCAGTACAATCATCATTATCATCATTGTCATTACAATCATTATCTTCATTATCATTACAATCATCAGGACACTAGACCATATGTTGTACCATGAGTGATATAAAATACAAAGTGGGGTCTTGCTTAGGACACAAATCCAGATGATGGTAACATGAGTGATATTTCATACAAGGTGGTGTCATACGTCGGAGTGCACTAAATTATTAATTAGTGTATGGGTTATGCCGAACATGTTCTCTTCTGATAGGCAGGACATTACCCATCCATGTTACCTTCTATCATGAGATTGATTGCTAGCTTATACTCCTTCTTAGCATGTCACCTCTCTTCACTCATTCACACTCATTCATCGGAAATCATTCTCATACTTGCATGTAAGATAAGTAATTAGACTTATGTGATTTCCCAATGATAACTTGAAATGTTTAACACCATTGGCATCACAATGAAATGTCAATCATTCCCCAATCATTCATCAGACACAATTATATCTGTATGGATGACAATTAAGCATATGTATGTGCTTTACAAAGGATAACTTCATAGATTCAACACCAATGACATTACAATGAAATCTCAATCATTTCATAATCATTCATCAGACACAATCATATCTGTATGGATGACAATTAAGCATACTGAATTTGGTTCACAAATGATACATTCACATCTGTTTAACAATAATGACATCACACATGAATCACCACAGGCATGCTCTCATCAATTTTATAGATTTATGTGATATACCAAATCCACATTCATTCATTATGAATCCTAACCACTCTTGCATGGCGGTTGATTAAGCATTATTATGTGGCTCACAAATATTAATTTCACATGTTCATCATGATCTCTATATAAATCTATTTGGCTCCCATGTGCTCATGAAAAAAAAATACTTGACTTTCCATGTGTTCATGTAAAAAAAATCTACTTGACTATGACAAATTACACTAATTTGTCTTACCAGTGATTGCAGATTTAAAATAGTTTCTTCTTAGTGAACTAAGTATTCGTAGCTTCCTAAATCTTAAGTTACTCACCAACTTCTAAATCACTGCTGATTGAGTTTAACTCCTTAAGAAATAAATTGTACAACCTAGGTCTAATGCTTACACATTAAATTAAGTTGTTTAACTAGGAGAAAAAGAAACTTACTGTGGTTTATCCTAATGTACAGTTCATCCATGACCATGATAACTGAATATAATATTTAGTTTCTACTAAATTAATTTCTTAAGGACTAATCACGTGGTTTACAACACATTGACTTACCGACTTCTTGAAAAGGGATCCCTGACTAGCGTAATATAAAATATATTATTGTGTTTACTTTCATTCTTTTTGAATGGCTCCAACACATGTCAACACCAAATTGTCACGTCCTAGATTTGTTTGGGTTTCCAAATACACTGGCTGCTGGTTTGTTGGCCCTTCTGTTCTTACTGGACTTGATTTTCTATCTTGCGTTCGTAGAGATTATCGAGGCTACCATTTCTTGCATTCACAGTCGGCCTTCTTCTAGTGATGACGAGTTTGTGGTACGCGCAATGAGGCCGTGGACCGGTCGTTGCTATTTTTATGTTGGATTTTCCCGTCCAAGTTTTTGGCTATCACGTCGAAAATGAGTCTGTTATTGTAAAATTAGGATTTTAGAAGTGGGGAACAAACCAGCACTGTTGTGGTGGTAATCTTGAATGGTATTGCGGGGAATAAAAAAAAATACCACAAGAGGTATGGGGTAAATAATATGGAATCGAAATGGAAATGGACAGGAAAGTAGAAGGAATGTATTTCTTGCCGTATTTTTTTATTTCCTTCTTGATTCGTCAGCTGCTGGTTAATAATGTGTATATAATGAGTCATGTTACTAGGATCCATTTAGCTTTTTATGTGGAGTTCGTGATGGCTTCCAAACAGCTGTGCATTAATCTGCATATGAAGTGACCATAGATGATACAGCAATTTAGTCATCATGTGTCAATTTTTAAGGATCTGTTCAGCTGTCTGTGTAGTTTGTTCATACGTGTGCTTTGTTGACAGAACCGTTTTGAGCCTTCGTGATAAATTGTCTACTCTGCTGTTTACTGTTCAGAGACGGAACATGATTATTACCTGTTTTGCACGACGAATATAGTTGTGAATGTCTCGGAAGTGGGATTCCTTCCTAACGGCCAAGACGTTGGTCCTCTTTTCTTTAAAGTTTATAGATTGATTCATATGTTCGTGTATTGTTCCCTAATTTGACAACGTGTTTTGTTCTCACGTTACTTGTCATGCCAGAATATGTTAGATTCCACCGCGACATTACTCTTCTGTTGGTATTCAATGCGTTTAATGCTTTTATTGTTCAATGCAAGTTGTTTGTCACCGTTGAGGGCTTGCGGAACTGAAAATTCATCACTGTGGAATACAAACTGTTGCTATTGACAAGTTGTATTGTTTGTGCCGATGCTGTAATGTTTAGGGCCTGCAATTCTTCTGAATAGTTGGAGCAAAATATACCAGTATATGTGCATGTAAATTGATGTCTGCGATCTGCCCAGACCTTAATCTGTGTCAGTAGGTTGATGACTGCTCTCGGTTACATAAAACGCAATCCATCCTTTCTCCAATAGTCATCTTCCTCTTTCAACACATGGTCCTCACAATTTTTCCAGTAACTTTTATCATTATTTAATAGTTTTGATACACAAACGAGTCCATCATTCTGTAGTAATCCATTATGAGTACTACCAGCATGGGCTATGACCAAACGCTGTCCTTTACTACTGGGCACATATCGCTTTATCTTTCCATCCAATGATTGCCATTCCTTTTTACTTGTGTGGTGCGTATTGATCCAGGTTTCATCCAAATACAATATGTCATAATTTTCTTTGAGTCCATCATTCTGTAGTAATCCATTATGAGTACTACCAGCATGGGCTATGACCAAACGCTGTCCTTTACTACTGGGCACATATCGCTTTATCTTTCCATCCAATGATTGCCATTCCTTTTTACTTGTGTGGTGCGTATTGATCCAGGTTTCATCCAAATACAATATGTCATAATTTTCTTTGAGTCCATCATTCTGTAGTAATCCATTATGAGTACTACCAGCATGGGCTATGACCAAACGCTGTCCTTTACTACTGGGCACATATCGCTTTATCTTTCCATCCAATGATTGCCATTCCTTTTTACTTGTGTGGTGCGTATTGATCCAGGTTTCATCCAAATACAATATGTCATAATTTTCTTTGAGCATTTCCCTTATTTCACGTAGATATGTGCTTCTCATGGCTCCCAAATGCGGTTTCTCGCAAATGATATGTCTATCTCCCTTGTACTTTCTAAACGTGAATCCTAATGTCCTTATAATTTTCCACAAAGTAGTTTTGGACAGCTTTATACCATTGTTCTTTCTCAACCAAACCCTAAGTTTTCTTACAGTTGCTGTTTCTTTGGTATCCAGCATTTTTATAATATGAGAATAGTTTGCCTTAAGACATCCTTGTCAAAGCTGTCTACAATTCCCTTTCTACCTACCGTTTGTTTATTGCGTGCTGGTTATTCCACATTCTTTCATCCATCGACGAAATGACTGCGTTCTCAAACCCAATGCATGCAATGCCCTTTTCTTTGGCATTGTAATAGTATGAAACAGTTTCCTGCGATCAGCTTCATGACAACAATATGTGTACAACTTCATAGCGATGCTTGGAAGTGTACACAATTTCGCATTCACTCTCATTCAACAATATTCACACATTCAGGCGTTAGCAATAAATGGTAAGATTTATAAAATAATCACGTTTCATGAAAGCACCCACATTATTGACGACACCTCTGAATACTCCCGTTCCGCCTACGTGAGGTACTTGTCATAAGGTCAATATTGTGCTGCACGAGAAATTTAACTATTCAACGCTGATGTTTCCGTGTGAAAATGTGATCATCATCATCAAGTGCCCTGCCAGTTGGTGTAGGCGTTCATGGCTCTTCACAGATCTCGGTCTTTGGTTTTCTGGATCAACCCTGCTGCTGATATTCCTCCATGCCACCGTCTCACTCAATCCAGCATAATTTCTCTTGGTCTGACTCTGCCTCTCTTCCCCTCGATCTTTCCAGTTGTCACGATGTTCTCCAATGCCTCTCTTCTCATCACATGACCGAAGAAAGATTTTTGTCTCTTTCTTATTGTTGTATATAATGTTATAGTTTCATTAGCCTGTCTCAGGCAGTCGTTGTAAGTTACTCTGGCAGTCCAAGGAATTTGCAACATTCGTCTCAGGAACCACATCTCTGTTGCTGTGTAAAAAATGTAGTACATTTCATAATATGCACTTCATCTCTGACCTGTAAATTGTATACCACATAAAGAAACATTGACATCTGCTGTACAATCCCCAGAACAAAAATTTTCTTGTATGGGTGGGCATTCTGATAAGGTTATATGCTAAATCGCATCATTTTCCCTCATTTGGTTACTGGGAAATTGATTTTTATATGGGGAAAAACAAATGTAAATGGAGCTGCCAAGATAGGTGAATTTGTCCACAACACTTAGTCTATGACCATTCACTTTGATATTCGGCACTACTACTACAACAACAACAACTACTACTACTACTACTTCTACTACTATTATTACTATTACATCAACAACAACAACTACTACTACTACTACTACTACTACTACTACTACTACTACTACTACTACTACTACTACTACTACTACTACTATTACTACTACTACTACTACTACTACTACTACTACTACTACTACTACTACTACTACTGCTGCTGCTACTACTACTACTACTGCTACTACTACTACTACTACTACTACTACTACTACTACTACTACTACTACTACTACTACTACTACTACTACTACTACTAGTACTACTACTACTATTACTACTACTACCACTACTACTACTATTACTACTACTACTACTACTACTACTACTACTACTACTACTACTACTACTACTACTACTACTACTACTGCTGCTGCTGCTACTGTTGCTGCTGCTGCTATTACAGCAACTAATCCTAGAACGCCAACAATAACAAAAAACAATAACTACAACTACTACAATTACAACAACAACTACTACTATTACAACTGCTACTACAACTATTACTAATCCGACCACTGATCTGCTGCTGCAGCTGCTGCTGCCTCAACTGTTACTGTTATCAGTATTGTTATAATCATACTTGTTGCTATTATTAACATTCGTGTGTTATGTTCTCTGCAGAAGTTCGCTCTCATCATGACCTGCCGGAAAGACTCTCTATCCTTGGCAGTTGCCAATCCTCATGCTCCCTCCCGTGCCTAGGTGCTTTCAGTATACCGTATACATCTTCGTGCGCCACGATCCCTCTCTCCTCTTCTTCATGCCTCCGTCACTATTCTCTCAATATGGCCATAGTATGTCAGTTTTAACTGCGTATCATTTACACGTCGCTCTCAACCCTAGCAATTTTTTGGCTGTGTGTGATTTCTTGACTAGTTTACGTTAAGTAGTTTGTTATTGCTTTCTGTAACGACCATGGCTTAAAACATTGTATGCAAATCAATACAAGGCGGTTTGCTGCCAAATCTGTCGCAGTCTATGTTTCGAATGCATTATTAAGAAATGCGTGTGTAGCACCTTAGCCAGAGAGCCGGCATGTACAGTGTACTGTACGCACTTTAATGATCGTAAACGCTTGTCAACACGGAAAGCTGTTGTGTACAGTCGACATTTGTATTAATTTCAGATCCTTGTCATGAATGTGTAAACGAACGCTACAGGATTATAATGATTTTCTCATTTTTCACTCTGTCAATTGAATTTGTGTAGTTTAGAAGTAAACATGGAAATCTTGTCCCTGTCTATATTCTAAGCAATCTCTCCGTTAACTTAAGGCGAGATTATTATGAATAACATAGTGAGGATCAACGGGACAGATAGAAAAAGAACGCACTCCGTTAGAAATTGAGAGACAGAGAGAGAGAGAGAGAGACAGAGAGAGCAACAGACAGACAGACAGACAGACAGACAGACAGACAGACAGACAGACAGACAGACAGACAGACAGACAGACCGACAGACCGAACGAACGAACGAACGAACGAACGAACGAACGAACTTTATTATAAAAGGGTAACAAATTGGGCACGCAGGCCCGTCTTACATTCGGCCCTTTCAATCACTCATCTTTCATTCATCAAATGTGCATGTTACATTTACATAGGGAAAAAAAAAACATTGTCAAATGGATTTTGTAAGCATAAACAATGCATATTACGCATGATACATTCACATGGGGGAAAAAAACATTGTCAAATGAAAGTTGTAAACATAAACAGTGCATATTGCAATGTTGTGAGACACATCCCCCATCCACTCTCACATACAGCAGCCACCCACACATCCTGCAACCACCCACACATCCGCAGCCACCCACACATCCCCCACCCACCACATCTCCCCACCCACCCACACATACCTCCTCGCATTCACACAAACCCAGGCAAAAATACATGCCGCCACCCACCCACTGATCCCCCACCCACACACATTCCCCCCCCCCCCACACACACACACTTCCCCCCCCCACACACACACACTTCCCCCACACATCCCATAACCGACACGCACACACCCACCCACATATTCTCCACCACCCACCCACACACCTGCAACCACCCAGCAAAACACACATCACAAAACCACACACACATACCCCCACCAACCCACACATCCCGCAGACAGACAGACAGACAGACAGACAGACAGACAGACAAACAGGCAGACAGACAGACTGGCAGACAGACAGACAGGCAGGCAGGCAGGCAGACAGACAGAGAGAAATAGATAGAAAGAGATAGACATACAAAAAATGACAGACAAACAGAGACATAGAGAGATAGACAGAGAGAGACAGAGAGACAGACAGAGAACTATAGAGAGACAGAGAGAGTGAACAACCAATCCACTAGAAAATGAAAATTGTTGCTGTTGTTGTTGTTATTACTCCATCCCTACCATAGCTGCCGTGTGCTGGATTAGTATTTCTGGACACAGCAGTCAACATGCTATGCACAGCCTACACTTAAACCGCGGACCAATAATGAGGACACACTTCTCAGAATATGGAGTGGAATGACGTAACCGGCGACACCTCATCTCATAAAAGAAGCAAGTAATCACCGTAAATAAAGAAAACGCACACATACATCTCCGGTTGAAGAACGACTCACGGGCAAATCTGTCCACACCTTTCGCGGACAATATTTAAATTCGCCACAATTAAATAAACCGTGACAGTATCGCCAGCTCACTTAATTGTAGGATCGCAGATAATACCGGAAACTTCGCTATAGGAAATGACATTGTTTCTGACAGGTGTTTCAAATAATGATGGAAACTTAATCTGCTCACACAATAACAGAAGATAATGATGAAATCGTGATACAATGACGTCAGATCCACTTGTAGAAAATACGTAAATCCATATTTAAGGCACATTACTTCAATTTATATTGAAAACACACTACTTAAATCCACAATGAAGACACATTACTTAAATCAAAATGTATGCATATTGCTTAATCCATATATACGCACCTTACATAAATCTACATTAAGGGACATTACTTAAATCCATATTAAGGCACATTAGGATATCCATATTTAAGGCACATTAGTATATCCATATTTAAGGCATATTAGTATATCCATATTTAAGGCACATTCCTGAAATCCATATTTAAGGCACATTAGTATATCCATATTTAAAGGCACATTAGTATATCCATATTTAAGGCACATTAGTATATCCATATTTAAGGCACATTAGTATATCAATATTTAAGGCACATTAGTATATCAATATTTAAGGCATATTACTACAATCCACATTCAAGGCACAATACTTAAATCCATATTTAAGGCACATTAGTTACTCCATACAAAAACAGTTGCATATCATTAACGGACGTAGCAGTCAACCCCAGCATTTTTTGACTGTTCGTGATTCCTGGGCAAGTTTACGTCCAGTAGTTTGCCATTGCTTTCTCAACGACCGGCACCCATACCATTTCATGAAAAACCAACACAGCTGTGTTTCGGGTATGCGGAATTACGAACAGCGTCCGTAACACCTTCGCCATGGAACGCATTAGAAGCGGGTATAACGCCGGGCCCCATTCTGGAGAAAAGAGTTTAAATCCCCAGTAACGTGCTGGACTTTTTCTGGCGGCGGAAAAAGCTTTAAAGTTCACGGAACTGCACTAACCAAGCGGCATTAATTCCCCAGGCTCAAACCGCACATGCCTTACACCGCAACATGTTAGAGGAAGTAGATGGCAGTCACTTAAATCCATAGTTAGAGCACATTATTTAAAATATTTTTAAGGGCCCTATTACACTGCGGATAGAACGCATGACCACGGGGTTGGAAGGCGAGCGTCTAGTCACTACACTACCGCGTCTCTAGAGTGTCTAGTCACTACACTACCCCGGCTCTAGAGTGTCTAGTCACTACACTACCCCGGCTCTAGAGTGTCTTGTCACTACATACCGCGGCTCTAGAGCGTCTAGTCACTACACTACCACGGCTCTAGAGCGTCTAGTCACTACACTACCACGGCTCTAGAGTGTCTAGTCACTACACTACCACGGCTCTAGAGTGTTTAGTCACTACACTACCGCGGCTCTAGAGTGTCTAGTCACTACACTACCGCGGCTCTAGATTGTCTAGTCACTACATACTGCGGCTCTAGATTGTCTAGTCACTACACTACCGCGGCTCTAGATTGTCTAGTCACTACATACTGCGGCTCTAGAGTGTCTAGTCACTACACTACCGCTGCTCTAGAGCGTCTAGTCACTACACTAACGCGTCTCTAGAGCGTCTAGTCCAGTGTTTCCAAACCTTTTTTGTACCATGCCCCACTTAAGCCTTTCTAAAATTCATATTGCCCCCCTCCCCCGCCCCATGACCCCCCCCCCTCAACATATACATTATTTTTAATATTCAAAAATTGAAATGTTCACTAAAGAAACTTGAATGATAGGTTTTAGGAAGAAATCACTAGGTAATTATTGAGCAAACACAGTAAGTAAATTTTCAAAACATATAATGGAGAACTGAAATTCAAGTACAAAATAATTTTAATGAAAGATTTTTCTATATTATTTTAATTATTAGTAATTATTTATTATTTAAATTTAGTGAGATCCTTGCGCTTGATGCTTGCTGCAAAGAGATCTTATGTCAGGTTCCAATTTAGTTAACTTCAGTCTCAAGTCTCCCCGTTTTGTTATATTCCGCCGATTTCTTCCATTTTCGAATTGCCCCCTTTATTGCCCCCTTTAACAGTCAAATTGCCCCCCTGTGGGGCGTGGGCCCCACGTTGGGAAACACTGGTCTAGTCACTACACTACCGTGGCTCTAGAGTGTCTAGTCACTATACTAGCGTGTTTAAAAAGCGTGTTGAAGCTTTTGTGAAACACTGTATGAATTTGGCTGAATTCACTAAAAGTAAAATATTGGAACATTTAAAGCTCCCGTTAAGAGAACGTGGCTACTCATGATACCCTGAGAGTGATGACGTTGATAAATAAAAGTGAATGTAAGGAGAGCTTTTAGCAGGCAAGTTGGTGGGACGATTAGGACCTTACGTGACAATCGCTAAGGGAAGGAAAGTCTGGCCATATATTGCTCCGTGCACTAAAGCCTACATAATGTGATGGTCTTAGAATTTCACATACAGATAACTGCCTCTTGTTATGGCAGGCAGGCAGACAGACAGACAGACATATAGACAGACAGATTGACAGAATGATATATATACAGATATATAGATAGATAGGCAGACAGACAAGCCGACCGACGGATAGATGGATTGATGGATGGATGGATGGATAGCTCGAGAGAGACACAGACAGACAAACTGACGAACGAACGGATTGACACACAGACCGACTGACGAATAAATAGACGGCCGTTCAACAGACAGACGAACAATGAAATCTCCAATACTTTCAAATCTGATCCTCGTACCCCCGACAGAAAGCTATCCGTGTCATGAAGCCACATCAGGGAAACACTTCATCAAACAGCAACAAATATTCATTAGCTGTGGGCACACGAACTCGATCCCCGAAAATCCCCTCTTGTATGACAGAAGCACATGCTCCAGCGATACATAAACCCGCCCAGAAACAAAACCAATACATCTCAAAGCATTAGACACACAAATTGCACGACAAGAAAACCACGGGGAAAAGAAGATAGAAGAGGTCACAATGGGCAAATATACTTCACAGTCGTTTTCGTGGCATAGAAGTAGAGTAATATTTGGACTTCTCTTCCGAGTTCGCTGGTTTGATTCTCCGATGAATAAGTAGATAAAATAGTGCTCCGAGACTAAACAAACATCTAAAATGAGTTATAAGAGTCATATTGGAAAGAAAGCAGACGAGAAAGGTAACTGGCTAATCTATCTCATAACCCATGCCTTAGCATATTTTGTAAGTTATAAATAACTTCACACTTCTTCTTCTTATAGTGAATGCCGTGTGGGGTTGGTAACCATGTCGTTGCATAGCCCTGTCTTGTGTGCTACCAATCATTTCTGAATGTCCTTCATACCTTGATGTCAAATTGTCCAGCGTCTTCTCTCCTGGTCTGCACCTGCTTCTCATCCTCTCTAACTTAAACGTTGTGACGACATACTTATTTTTAGCTTCTAGTGACATGCCCAACGAATGTGGACTGCGTTCTTCTAACGGAGTAACCAGTTCATTTTGTGAGTGGCTAGAACGCTGGACTCTCCTACGGGAGACCCGGGTTCGATCCCTCGTTAAGGTGTGGCAGTTTTTTCTGTCGGGGGCAAAAAGAAAATCCTAACCTGCACAGTTCGCGGCGACTGCACTAGCCAGGCGGCCTTAATTCCTCAGGCTCAAAGACCCCTCTGCCATACACCGCAAGGTACTATATTGGCAGTAAATGACAGTTTTATGACTTCTTTCAAAATATCCTCATTGTTCATTCAAATCGACCACGCCATCATCAATTTTCTATAAAACCACACTTTCAACATAATGCCTACAAACTGTCTATGATTGACGTCCGTACATCAGGATTGGCTTAACATAGCTCTTAACGACTATTTTTTTATAGGGAAGGGGAGGGGGGTCTTGAGCCTGAGAGGGGGGGGGGGTCTTGAGGCTGAGGAATTAATACCGCCTGGCTAGTGCAGGCGCCACGAACTGCGCAGGTTAGGATGTTCATTTTGCCCCCGACAGAAAAAAATCCATAGCTTACCAAGGATTCGAACTCTGGTATCCCGGAGGAGAACACGCAGTTCTTAGCCATCCGTCCAGCCGCTCCCCCCCCCTCCCCCTATATATTATACTGTAGTAGTTACCAAATGTTTATCTGCACTGTTCTATATCACCGAAGAAAACGTTTGCTTGATCCGTCTGATGCCATTCTAATGAACTTATAACGGATTGGAATTTTGCAAATCAGGAAAATAGAGCAACAGATAAGGGAACAGAGAAGCTGACATGATGGATAAAGAAGGATTGGGCTGCAAGTTGGGATATTGTCTTTTTATACTGCAAACAGGCGCATGGAGTGAGAAAGATGGGACAACAATTGGATGTGCAAGAAATACGGGCCGGCACACGGGACAATATTGATGGGAAAATGGGACATAGATTCGACACATCTTTGAGTGAAGGGAAATTTCGTGTGGTTGTGTGCTGAGTTTCTGTGGAGCTTGGCGATATTTTTTGATACTGCTATTATGATATTGTTTTCTTTCTTTCTTTCTTTCTTTCTTTCTTTCTTTCTTTCTTTCTTTCTTTCTTTCTTTCTTTCTTTCTTTCTTTCTTTCTTTCTTTCTTTCTCTGTCTGTCTGTCTGTCTGTCTGTCTGTCTGTCTGTCTGTCTGTCTGTCTGTCTGTCTGTCTGTCTGTCTGTCTGTCTGTCTGTCTGTCTGTCTGTCTGTCTGTCTGTCTGGTTTGTTTTCTACTTTCATAATTATTTTTCCTGCCTTCTTGGCTCTTCTTGTATTTGCTTCTTTTTTCCAGTATATTTTATTTCATTGTTGTTGTAATTATTCTTCTTCGTGTGCTGCTGCTGCGTCTTCTTCTTCTTCTTCTTCTTCTTCTTCTTCTTCTTCTTCTTCTTCTTCTTCTTCTTCTTCTTCTTCTTCTTCTTCTTCTTCTTCTTCTTCTTCTTCTTCTTCTTCTTCTTCTTCTTCTTCTTCTTCTTCTTCTTCTTCTTCTTCTTCTTCTTCTTCTTCTTCTTCTTCTTCTTCTTCTTCTTCTTCTTCTTCTTCTTCTTCTTCTTCTTCTTCTTCTTCTTCTTCTTCTTCTTCTTCTTCTTCTTCTTCTTCTTCTTCTTCTTCTTCTGCTGCTGCTGCTGCCACTGCTAATACTCTGTTGTTACTGCTACTACTACTATTACTACTACTACAGCTGCTACTACTACTATTACTACTACAACTACTACTATTACTATTACCACTGCTACTACTACTATTACTATTACTACTGCTACTACTACTATTACTACTACAACTACTATTACTACTACTACTACTACTATTACTACTACAACTGCTACTACTACTATTACTACTACAACTACTACTACTACTATTACTATTACCACTGCTACTACTACTATTACTATTACGACTGCTATTACTACTATTACTACTATTACTACTACAACTACTACTACTACTACTACTACTACTACTACTACTACTACTACTACTACTACTACTACTACTACTACTACTATTACTACTACAACTGCTACTACTACTATTACTACTACCACCACTGCTACTACTACTATTACTACTACCACTGCTACTACTACTACCACTGCTACTACTACTATTACTACTACCACTGCTACTACTACTATTACTACTACCACTGCTACTACTACTATTACTTTTACAACCACTGCTACTACTACTATTACTACTACCACCACTGCTACTACTACTACCACTGCTACTACTACTATTACTACTACAATTACTGCTACTACTACTATTACTACTACAACTACCACTGCTACTACTACTATTACTACTACAACTGCTACTACTACTATTGCTACTACAACTACCACTGCTACTACTACTATTACTACTACCACTGCTACTACTACTATTACTACTACCACTGCTCCTACTACTATTACTACATTCATTGATCGCGTGCCTCGTGGCTGTCTCCTTTATTCCATGTCTGCCGGTATCGATAGATCTATGTATCTCTGATTTATAAATATTGTCTTTCTCCTTTGTTTTTCTCTGTTTGTTTTTGCCGAGTATCATGCCATCTGTCCATTTTTGCCGTACTAGTTTGTGCCTTTCCTTGTAACGAAGCCATGCCATCCTTCGCTTGCCATTGCTTTAAGATGTTTTCTTTGTTCTGCTACATTCTACACAACGTGTTCACTTGTTGTTATGGTTTTCCTTGATTCGTTATTTTCTCACGTTGAGTGCATTTGTGCGTTTTAACCGACATCCGGTTAAGATGGCGGCAAGCCTATCACGAAAAGCTAGCGCACTTTACAACATGGGATATAATTTATGAATCATTCTATATTATAGTGCGTGTGATTTGGTTTGTGTCAGTTCTGTATCAATAACATGACTTCCTTAATTACCGCACACAACAGCTTGATCATGTCACCTTCGATGGTGTTTAAATCAGGCGAACAGAGAGCTGGTTAGTCTCGCCAAGATGGCGGCGGTTACGCGTCTCTCATATCCCTTGAGCTGGAACATTTCAGGCAACCTTTCAATAGCAATGCCACAGAGTGTGGCTAATGTCCTCGATATGGTGATTCAATTAAGTGGACTAAATGTGCATGCCGAAATTCGTTCCAATGTTATATCTTTAGCAAAAAACAGCACGGAGAAGTCATGTGATATGACTTTTGGTGTTTCTGATGAATCTCATATCCACATGTATCGTCTATTTCAGCTTCTGCCGGAAGCTGCCATCACAAGGTCAACGGTTAACTTACTGGCTACAGAATGCATGCCCGTAGGTTGCATAGTCGATGGCAATGTCAGCCTTTTCCCCGTTCGCATGCTTTGAATTCATGCGTAGTCCACATACGTGCTACTACTCATAGTGCACTGGGCTGACTTTTGCGTGTGGATTAGCTTCCCCTATTACCTGTTTCCTTAACCTGCAGCCGAACCCATTCCGTTTACTGAGGTACCTGTAATTTACATTACCCAGTTAAGGACATATATTTGTGCTTCATAGATTATATCAAGGCATTTGATAAGTAAAACATGATGAACTAATTAAAATATTGGAAGATATCAACATTGATGGGAAAGATTTCAGAATCTACTATATATATATAAAAGAGAATGTTTCTTTGTGTGTGTGTGTCCTTTATGCGTTCCCGAACGGTCCATTCGATTGAGATGAAATTGTGTATAGATGTTGATCTCACTCCCGCGAATCCAACTGAAATAGTTAGCTAGTTTAAAATCAACAATTTTCCCTCAAGCACGAAAGAAAAAGGCATTACGAGCTTCAGAAACAGACGAGCAACAGGAAGCAAGACTGGAAACCAATCGAGTACGCACTGCTCAAGCACGTTCATCTGAAACAGGCGAGCAACGGCAAGCAAGACTGGAAACCGTTCGAGTACGGGATGCTCAAGCTCGTACATCTGTTGTACAGATGTTGTCTCACTCCCGTGGATCCAACTGAAATAGGTAGTTAGCTGCGAAGGTTATATTTATTCTCTGGTAACTAATAAAATATCAATAAATTAGCTGCGAGGGCTCAGGGGCCGAACGCGTACTCTGTGCGCTTAGAGAAATGTATGTGAATGTATAATGACTACTTATATGAATTAAATGAGACGCTTCCCGCCAGGTCCTAGGCGACGCCGGGCCGGGTCGTCAGCTAGTAATATAATAAAAAAAAATTACTGGAACCAAGTGGCAGCAATTAAAATAGGGAATAAAGAGGACAATTATGAACACATAAAGCTAGGAGTACGACAGGGATGTGTTATGGCACCGGATCTCTTCTCCCTCTATAGCGAAGTAATACTGAGAAAGATCAAAGGGCAGCCGGGAATACTAATCGGAGGATATAATATAAACAATATACGCTATGCAGATGAAACAGTATTGGTGGCGGATAATGCAAAAAAAAAAAAAAAAAGATGTAAAACTATTGTTGGACAGTGTAGTAACAAAGAGTGCAAAGAAAGGACTCTCCTTGAATATCAAGAAAATAGTAATAATGGTGATAACAAAGAAATAGGTGAAATCAAAATGTGAAAGTGAAACAGAAGGGACAATTATTAACCAAGTAGATACTTTTAAATATCTAGGAGCATTTATAACATAAATTTCACAACGGAGATTAAGAACAGAATAGGGCAAGCAACAGCTGCATATATCATTGAATGTAAGAAACAGAGTGATGAGGTGCTGTATAGAACCTGTTTTGCTGTATGGCAGTGAACGTTGGAATGTAAATGAACAAATTAGGAAGAACTTGGAAGCAAAAATGATGTGGTTCCAAAGTCGAATGTTTCGAATTCTTTGGACTGCCAGAGTAACTGCTTGCTTGCCTGCTTGTGTTCGTTGGCTTGAGCTCCAACGCGAAGTCCTGTATGTCGGATGAAGGCATCCTGTTGTCCAACATCAGTGTGATGTCACACAGGACCTGAGGTTTGCGTGAGTATCCGTTGTCGCATGTCTGGCTTATTGGTGTGCAGACTATTGGTGCCTCGCCGTACAGGCAAACACTCTCCGACTTCGGAGGAGCAAGAATAAGTAACGACGATTGCGTGAAAGAAGCTATTGCAAACAGAATATTATACATAACAGTAAGAAGGAGACAAACATCTTTCTTTGGTCATGTAATGAGAATAGAGGCATTGGAGAACATAGTGACGACTGGACAGATCGAGGGGAATAGAGGCAGAGGCCGACCAAGAGAAATGATGCTGGATGGGTTGAGACGGTGGCATGGAGGAATATCATCAACAGAGTTGATCCAGAACACCGAAGACCGAGTTATGTGGAGAGACATGAACGCCTACGCCAGCTGTCATGGCACTTGATGATGATGAAGTCAAGGACGAGAAGTCAACATTTAAGTCCAGCTAACCTGTGTAGGGGTTGAACCCGCTACCTCGGTATCAGCGCACAGGAAGTTTACGAGGGTGCGCTCTTAACCATTCAGCCATGCTAACCTCACATGGCTGTTAACGTTAAGTCACTGTTGCCTTACCCAGCACGGAGGCAATACTGGGGCGATCGTTAATCAATCTTCATTGCTATAACCTCTGGTGATCATATTGAAACTGGAAAGCAAGGGAAAACCACTACATAACTCTCTGTATAATTTATTTATGGTCACGCTCAAAGCTAGATTTATGGCTGGCAAGAGGAGGTCGGCATGATCGAATAGATAAGTGCGCTCGCTCTTAAATTTCCGGTGTGCTGATGCCGAGTAGCGGGTTCAACCCCTACACCGGTCAGTTGGACTACAATATTGACTTCCCTCACCTTGACTTGGGGACGTAAATTACAAGTATCTTAGAAGCCGGAGTGGGTTCGCCCGATGGCTAGGGACACTAATAAAAAGGCAAGCAAAACCACACTCAAAAATCAGCCTAGTGCACTAGAAGCAGTAGCACGTCAATGGACTACGCTTGAGTTCAAAGCGAGCAGCCAAAAAAAAAAAAAATGGCAGGGAGGCATGATCAACAACTCTCTAAACAAGTCTACAGACTCAATGACTCACTGCGATCCATACTTTAACATTATTGTAGAACGTATAGTTGCAAAATGGCAGGTCTCACCGACGAGGGTGTTAAGAACGTTGTCCGTAATCCCGTATATTCTCGTACGAAACACAGTTGCTCGAGATTCGGCAGCGGATCACGTCACGTTGCTTACTTATGGAGGTATGTGAGGCGGTCGTTCAGAAAGCAACAACAAACTACTGAACGTAAAACTTTCCAAGACATCAACAACAGCTGAAACATGCTGGCGATGACTGCAATGTCCTGTAAAGGATATGCGGGGGGAAAAAAGTTGCAAAATGCGAAGAGAAAGTTACGAGATAGTGATTCACTTAAAAATAATACACTGGCTTGATAATTGTAAACCTGGGATAAGACAGTGCCAGGGAATTGTCCTGTTCACGAGTGTTGGTGAAAGTCGTCAGCAATGGAAGTCGTCTGCTATGAACGTTTATTTAAATGTGCTTTCGTGTCTCACAGGTGGAATTGTGGTATAGAGGATTAAGAGATTGGAGACGTGGTTGATGAGGAGAGAGAAGAAGAAGAGAAGGAAGAAGAAATTAACATTGTTGATGCTGATGACAACGATGATATAGAGGAAAAAGGGGGGGGGGGGAAACAAGATTCTGTTTATTTTTGTAATCATTATTATGTTTAAGTCTGTGTGTTGTGTATGAGTGCATGTGTGTATGGGTCTATGTGTGTTTTTTGATCAGTTGGAACGGAGTGGTACCCCAGTCTCGCAAGATGGATGAACCCACCGAGACCGTGATTGTCAAACAAGTAGATGAGATTCTCAAAAAACATGACGAAGTGAGATAGATGTAACGGCAAAGTATACAACCCCAGACAGCGGTGGAGAGGGCAATCAAGAGAGTTGAATTAAACCACGGAACAAACAGCAGGCGTGAATTCATGCTATCTATCACACCCCCAACTGTTGGAGTTGCATTTGTTTATTGATTTCCTGCTCTAAGAGGCAATCATTAGTCCTTACAAAGTAAATTGATTGCTTGATTACCAACTGTTTTATGAATGAAGGGCATATATGCATTTATTTTAGTCTTCTTCTTCTTCTTCTTCTTCTTCTTCTTCTTCTTCTTCTTCTTCTTCTTCTTCTTCTTCTTCTTCTTCTTCTTCTTCTTCTTCTTCTTTATTCTCCTCCCCTCCTCCTTTTCTTTCTTTCTTTCTTTCTTTCTTTCTTTCTTTCTTTCTTTCTTTCTTTCTTTCTTTCTTTCTTTCTTTCTTTCTTTCTTTCCTTCGTTTTCTTTCTTTCTTTCTTTCCTTCGTGCTTCTTCCTCCCTTCCTCTTCTCCCCCTTCATCATCTGTAAGTGCGGTTCCATCAAGAACAAACTATGAGGTGATGAATCCGACGCCTTACAATCAGGGTAAGAGCTGTAACGACCACAATCTACAACTGCGAACATTTGTTGAGCGATACGGACAATATATGGCATTTCATGAGAACCATAATGTCGGTCCTTCATTTACCATAAAACGTTTAGTGCATTAATTATTGCCAAGTATGTCCTTATTTCTCATATCCATATGTTGCTGCAGAATTATACAATGAACATAGTCATATAACGGAAATGAGTGTGCAAGATGGCTGTTTCTATACTACTAGTTATAAACCGAGTGTTGCCAATAATTTGACCCATTCTTGTAATTTATTGAGTGTTGTATTTTGCACACCCCAGGGACGCTTCTGAGGACGCACAGGCAGTGGTTTTGTGTTTGATCACGTCTGATGGTTTGATAGAAGTTTAGGAGGTCGATTGTTTGATGTCGGCACACCAGGCCATCAATCATACCAATCACGGTAATGCTGGGATAACTGCACTCGGCAATCTGGGTTCGCTGCAACAAAGATATGGCACCAGTGGCGGAGTGTCTGAAAAATATTGAGTGAAAACAAATAAAGACACACAGAAACTCGGTGGCGACGTGGTTACACTGCTTGCCTCGCGTTTCGAAGGTCGTCGATTCGACTTCGAGATACGTCATACGGTGCAACTTCGGTGGAGACTGCTTGGAGTCGTCGCTAGTTTAGTTTTAGTTTAGTTTAGTTTAGTTTAGTCGATGGATCAACATCACGGCACACGGGTGCAACCCATAAGTGCTCCCGATTGCCTCCTAACTCAAATCTGGGTCTGGAGAAACTCAGCTTAGTGCACGAACTCCGTAGCACCGGCGAGGATCCTGAAAATACTTTAGGTAGATTTTTAACTCGAAATTTTGCCCGGGCAGCGCCGTTAGACTACTATTTTTCGATTTCCAACTGCCAAGGGATTTTATACGTGCGCAACAATACACACGGGCGTCCGATCTCACTACCCAGAGACCAGGGGAAATTTTTATTACTAGAGGTCCACGTGAAAAAATACCGGTCATCGCCGGGGCCTAAACCCGGGACCTCCAGCACTCGAGGCGGACACCATACCTCGAGACCACGCAGCCCCCTGCTAGTTTAGTTTTAACTAATTTAAGTTGGGTTCTAACTAGTTTAGTTTAGTTTAGTTCACTTTAGTTTAGTCGACGCATCAACATCACGGCACACAGATGTAACTCATAAGTGCTCCGTTCTACTCCTAACTCAAGCCTGAGTACAGATAATCTCAGCTCAGTGCACGAAATCCGTAGCACCAACGAGGATCCTGAAATACTTTGGGTAGATTTTTAACTCGAAATTTTGCTCGGGCAGCGCCGATTGGCTACTCATTTTTGATTGCCAACTGCCAAGGGATTCTTTACGTGCGCATCTCACTACCCAGATACCAGGGGAAATTTTGTTACTAGAAGTCCACGTGAACAAATCCCGGCCCTCGCCGAGACTTGAACCGGGGAGCTCTAGCACTTGAGGCGGACACCATACCCCAAGACCACTCAGGCCCCCCCCCCCCACCCCATAAAAAAAAACATACAGTTCGTGCGATGATTTCGGCAGGACTCCCTGTGGAAAGAGATCTAGCCATATGGGATAAAACACGGTGCAATGAAGTCGAACCTCAGGCCTTTTACAACACAGACACAGTGTACATAACATACAACGAAATCAAATCCGGTCAACATAAATCACAATGGGGACAACAACAACAACAACAACAATAATAATAATAATAATAATAATAATAATAATAATAATAATAATAATAATAATAATAATACCAAATAAACGTACCGTAAAAATGTAAAAATGAGATAAATCACAACACAGGGAATCCGACGTTTCGATCTAGTGATCTTCACAAACAACACTAACAGATCTCATAACAAGGTAATAAAAGCAGATCTTGCCCCAGGGACAACACCAACATATCTTACTCCAGGATAACACAAACAGATCTTATCCCAGGGACAACACAAACATATCTTACTCCAGGATAACACAAACAGATCTTACTCCAGGGACAACACAAACAGATCTTACTCCAGGGACAACACAAACAGATCTTACTCCAGGGACAACACAAACAGATCTTACTCCAGGACAACACAAACAGATCTTACTCTGGGGACAACACAAACAGATCTTACTCCAGGGACAACACAAACAGATCTTACTCCAGGAACACAAACAGATCTTACTCTAGGGACAACACAAACAGATCTTACTCCAGGGACAACACAAACAGATCTTTCTCCAGGATAACACAAACAGATCTTACTCCAGGGACAACACAAACAGATCTTACCCCAGGGACAACACAAACAGATCTTACCAAAATGAAATTTTATAATAAAGATAAAACTAGACATGTTTTTAAAAAGATGTGTAGACATGTACATTTATTACGCGCATTGCGCATGCCAATGTTTCTGTTAACCGGGTTTGAGTTGGTTGTAAGGCATACACACGTGTTCTCTCTCTCTCTCTCTCTCTCTCTCTCTCTCTCTCTCTCTCTCTCTCTCTCTCTCTCTCTCTCTCTCTCTCTCTTGCTGGCAGTAGTCACCTACTTGTCTGATGTCATCTCAGACTGTTAAGCCATGCTGCAGCCGTTATTTGTCTGATCTAAGAATATTGGTTACCAGGAGACACAACTTAACAAAGAGCATTGTAAACATTGTGTCTGGCTGTTAGCCAGGCCGAATGGATACGAGCACTCGCTCTTAAGCATCCTGGGTACTGATGCAACCCCTACACCGGTCAGTTGGACTAACATTTTGACTTCTCGTCCTTGACTTGGGGATGTAAATTACAACTACCCCTGAAGTCGGAGTAGGATTGTCTGATAATGAGGGACACTTGGAATAAGGAACGCTAATTCACAAGCGAAATTCAGTCAATTGCTACAAGAAGTAGTGTGTATGGACTGCGCTTGATTTCAAAGCCAGAGAGCGAGAGCGAAAAAAATACATCGTGTCTAATGTCTAAGGGGGTCAACCTCATCCGGGGTCGGGATGGTTCACTTGCCATCGGACGGCATGACCAGTCCACCACCGTGGGACGCTGTATTGTGTATGAGGGTGCATGTATTCTGACCAGTCCACCACCGTGGGACACTGTATAGTGTATGAGGGTGCATGTATTCTGACCTTATTACTACCGTGGGACACTGTATAGTGTATGAGGGTGCATGTATTCTGACCTTATTACTACCGTGGGACGCTGTATAGTGTATGAGGGTGCATCTATTCTGACCAGTCCACCACCGTGGGACACTGTATAGTGTATGAGGGTGCATGTATTCTGACCTTATTACTACCGTGGGACACTGTATAGTGTATGAGGGTGCATGTATTCTGACCAGTCCACCACCGTCGGACACTGTATAGTGTATGAGGGTGCATGTATTCTGACCTTACTACTACCGTGGGACGCTGTATAGTGTATGAGGGTGCATGTATTCTGACCAGTCCACCACCGTGGGATGCTGTATAGTGTATGAGGGTGCATGTATTCTGACCAGTCCTCCACCGTGGGACACTGTATAGTGTATGAGGGTACATGTATTCTGACCAGTCCTCCACCGTGGGACACTGTATAGTGTATGAGGGTACATGTATTCGGACCAGTCCACCACCGTGGGGCGCTGTATAGTGTATGAGGGTACATGTATTCTGACCACACTACCACAGTGGGGCGCTGTATAGTGTATGAGGGTACATGTATTCTGACCAGACCACCACCGTGGGGCGCTGTATAGTGTATGAGGGTACATGTATTCTGACCAGTCCACCACCATGGGGCGCTGTATAGTGTATCAGGGTGCATACATTCTGAGCAGGGGTTCTAAAGCTGTGTACACCAGACCCATACTGTGAAGTTTCACGAAGATTTGTCCCTTTTCTCATCTTCAGAATGACATTTGGGTTTCTCGTTGTTTCTTCCATTCGTTTAAGAATTCTTTTATTCTTGCTTATTTTAAAAAATGTCTTTCTTCATTGTTAAATTCGATCTATCTGTCCATCTTTCTATTTGTAATTTCTTTATTCATTGTTATCTGTTGTATGTTTTATTCTTTTTATGATTAATTTGTTTTCTTGTTGTTTCTTTGCCTTATTTCATTCATGCTCTATGTCTGTTTCCTTAATTCTTTTTCCCCCTTAGTAATTTATTTTGCCATGTCTCTTTACTTCTATCAGTACTTTTTCTTTGATTCATTACGTTTTTACTTAAGCTCTGCTATTTATTGTTGTTTTATTTGTTCATACCTTTACTTAGCCTTGTGTCATTCTTGATGACTAATGTATAATTATATTTTCTTGCAAGTGTCAGTACATTTCTTTGCCTGTCTTTGCTTTGTCCTCTTCCATCCATTCTCCTGTCACTTTCTCCGTCTCCAGTTCTCTCTCTTTCTCTCTCTCTCTCTCTCTCTCTCTCTCTCTCTCTCTCTCTCTCTCTCTCTCTCTCTCTCTCTCTCTCTCTCTCTCTCTCTCCCTCTCTCTCTCGCTCTCTCTGTTCCTCTCTCTATCGCTCGCTCACCTTCGTGCTCTAGCTCGCTCTTTATCTCTCTCTCTCTCTCTCTCTCTCTCTCTCTCTCTCTCTCTCTCTCTCTCTCGCTCCTTCATTGTGTTTCTTCTTTAGTCACTGGAAACCCTTCACGAGCATGCACCCTTCCCATCATTTTTACTCTTCATCAAACGTGTTCCACGAGCCGTTCAAACAAGACAATGCAGGATTTCTGAACAAACGATCGTGGAAATGGCAGCTTGAATCAGCAGCAGCTCAAAGGAAAAAATAAACAAACAAACGAGAAACAGAAAGAAAACACACAGGAATTTGCCAAAATGCACGTTTTACAATTGTTGCAATTAATTGCGTCCATTCTGTGGACGTTTTGTTTCGTAGTATGCAATGTGTTCCGTGTTCCTGGATTGGTTTTTATTTCATCTGTTAATTGTCCTTCCTGATTATCCAGTGGGTGTACAGGAATACAGAGGACAAGATCTAACAATCTTGTGTGATTGCCACACACACATACAATTACACGCTAGTAGATACAAATGCACACAAGGACATACACTCATCACACACACACACACACACGCACACTCACACGCATACACAGAACACACATGCACACCAGCAAACACACAATCAAGCGCAAGTTCACATAAAGACAGATACGCACACACACACAAACACACACCAAAGAACATAAATACGACAGACTACCGTTTTCTTGTGTTATTTATTTAATGCACTCGGAATTTTACAATGCATGCGGAGCTGTCTATGCTAAACTACAAAGGTTACACCCAACATATAACAGAGAAAAACTACAAGAAATTACAGTCAAAGAGAAATTTACAGATGAAATAAGATGTAAACTTGAAATTCTACAAAACCCGTTGGAGGAAAGCGTTGACGAAACTTGCTTGGACATCAAGAATACAATTCAAACTACAGCAGAAGAATGTCTCGGTGTGTTAACCACGCATAGTTAGAACAGGTGGTTTAATCAAAAATGTGAAAAAGCAGTCATTAAGAAAAAGAATGCCAGACATTTGTGGTTAAATGACATCAACAACATCCAAAATTAAGAGCAATATAGAACTGAATGTAAAGAGGCTACAAAAATAGTTCGGCAGCAGAGCGAGAACATATGACAGACGAAACAGATCAACAATAGATTAGATATTTATCTTACGACAAATAGCCGAGAAAAATTGGGAATATAAAAGAGATCTCCATAACATTTTTGTGGATTTTAAAAAGTCTTATGATAGTGTCCATTGGAATAGTCTATGGAATGCTATGCAGGAATTTGGAATACCAAGGAAGTTAATCAACATGATCAGACTATGCATGGAAGATACTTATAATATAGTAACATATAAAGGCAGGAAATCAGACCCTTTCCAAATAACATCTGGCTTGAAACAGGGTGATGCACTATCGCCGCTCCTTTTCAATCTGGCTCTAGAGAAAGTTGCAAGGAAGGTAAAGGAGGAATGTGCTATTGGAGGAACATCCAGACTGCTTGGTTACGCAGATGATATAGATATTATAGGGGAAAATGAACAAAAGGCAGTGGAAATATTGACTCGCTTAAAGGAAAAAGCTCAACAAATGGGGCTGGTTATCAACCAAGATAGGACTGAATATATGGTAATTTCAAGAGAAGGAACGGCAAAAAACTCTGGCCACATACAAATAGATAATATGACCATTAAAAGAACGGAAACATACAAATACCTGGGTACAATCTTCAACTGCTCCAACATAATAAGGGAAGAAATACAAGCTAGAATCAATTCTGGAAATAAGATATACTATGCATTACAACATCTGCTAAAATCAAATGTGCTATCTCGTAACACCAAGATCACAATTTACAAAACACTGATCAGACCAGTTGTGCTGTATGGCTCTGAAACATGGAGTACAACTATTAAAGAGACAAAGCCTTGTTACAAATCTTTGAGAACAGAGTCTTAAGACGCATCTTTGGGCCCATTAGGGATACACAAAGTGGAGAGTAGAAAAGAAGAAGCAACAAAGACATTTATGATCTGTTTAAGTCCCCGCTAATCACTGGCATCATGAAGGCTAATAGGCTGCAGTGGCTGGGGCATATAGAAAGAATGGAAGATAATAGGGAAACAAAACTCGCTTACACTCAGGAAATAAATGACCGTAGACCCCGAGGTAGACAAAGAAGACGGTGGAGAGATGATGTACACACAGATCTACAAGCACTTTGAATCAACGACTGGCAAGAGAAGGTCCACCAGAGAGACGAATGGAGACGGCTTGTATCTGCAGCAAAGAACCTCAATGGCTCGGAACGCTGAAGAAGAAGAAGAAGAAGATGCGTTGATCCCCCGTACAGCGAAGATGCTCTATTTACGCCATAAACGCCAGTACGTACGTCATGAACACGTCAAAAGTTGCAGTCAGATGTACCTTCCCTCTTTATCCCATGTTCTCTCAGCCCAACTGTAGCGTTACAGCCTCTTGATCCCGAGGGCCAACATATGATTCTTATCTCACTGTCAAGGGCACAATTCACCGAATCATATCGAAGATGACGTATTATTGGTCAGCTCAGTGATTGAATTTCACTCGAGCATTCGTTGCCTACGAAAGTTAGGGAACGAATGGCCTATAACATGTGATCCCATCACAGGACCATAACCGAAAACTGCTTGTGTACACATTATTATTTTATTTATTATGCACGTCATTTGCTGACCTCTGGAGCCCGATGTCCGGCTGGTCTCTATTCTCCTCTTCTGGCTAAAGTGATAGGGAAAGAGATGAACGCGTTCTGGTACATGTGATATTGTTGTTTTTGTTGTTGTTGTTGTTGTTGTTGTTGTTGTTGTTGGTGTTGTTGTTGTTGCTGGAGTTGTTGATGACTGTTACACTCTGACAGACTGTGAGTGTTTGATACATACACACAACAGCACAATATAAGAATGTGAGTGTTTGATACATACACACAACAGCACAATATAAGAATGTGAGTGTTTGATACATACACACAACAGCACAGTCTATGTCTATGAGTGTTTGATACAGACACACAACAGCACAATATAAGACTGAGCGTTGTTGGAGTTAGCAAGAGTTTAACTGGTTGTCACCTCTCAAATTTATCCTTACCCAACTTAAACTAACCTGCCTAATACACACTTACCTGTCTAACTTATGTTTACCTGTCTAACTTATGTTTACCTGTCTAACACACACTTACCTGTCTAACTTATGTTTACCTGTCTAACACACACTTACCTGTCTAACTTATGTTTACCTGTCTAACACACACTTACCTGTCTAACTTACGTTTACCTGTCTAACACATACTTAACTGTCTAACTTATGTTTACCTGTCTAACACACACTTACCTGTCTAACTTATGTTTACCTGTCTAACACATACTTACCTGTCTAACTTATGTTTACATGTCTAACACATACTTACCAGTCTAACTTATGTTTACCTGTCTAACACACACTTACCTGTCTAACTTATGTTTACCTGTCTAACACATACTTACCTGTCTAACTTATGTTTACCTGTCTAACACATACTTACCTGTCTAACTTATGTTTACCTGTCTAACACATACTTACCTGTCTAACTTATGTTTACCTGTCTAACACATACTTACCTGTCTAACTTATGTTTACCTGTCTAACACATACTTACCTGTCTAACTTATGTTTACCTGTCTAACTTATGTTTACCTGTCTAACTTATGTTTACCTGTCTAACTTACACTTACCTGTCTAACTTATGTTTACCTGTTTAACTTACACTTACCTGCCTAACAATACTTACCTTCTAATATTACCTACTAATACATACTTACCTGCCTAACAATACTTACCTGTCTGACACGTACATATCTGTTTGACATATACCTACTTGTAAAACAGATACTTACCTGTCTAACAAATACTTACCTGTCTAGCACATACTTACCTGTCTAATGTTTAGTTACCTGTCTAACACCTGTCTAACACATACTTACCTGTCCAATATATACTTACCTTCCTAACACCTGTCTAACACATACTTACCTGTCCAATATATACATACCTGTCTAACACCTGTCTAACACATACTTACCTGTCCAATATATACATACCTGTCTAACACCTGTCTAACACATACTTACCTGTCCAATATATACTTACCTTCCTAACACCTTTCTAACACATATTTACCTGTCTAACACATACATATCTGTTTAACATGTACTTGCCTGTAAAACAGATACTTAGCTGTCTATCATATACCTACCTATCTATTCGCAGATATGAATACCATGGATTACACCTTACTTACATTGAGTCTCGGCTTGTTGCTGTCTGTCAGTACATGCGTCAACAGTGAGGACGCATTTTCAGGTAAGAAGTTACCACGTACTTGTGTGTATTATGATATCTACTACCATCCTCATGTTTTCAGTGGTTCAGACCTACAACACCTTGTAAATATCGCATTATTTGAATTAGCCCTGGGCTTTCCGGTGATCTACATTTCCTTGTTGATTATGTCTGCTTAACATACCTGGAAGTTAGAGAGGGAAATTGAAGATAAAGCGTTGTTGAAAACGTTTCTTAATGGCGAAGGAAAGCCTGAATAAGCTTTTAGATAGTCTAATATACATTTATTCTTACAGTAATGTACAATACAAGATGAGAATAATCTCATGAACATTTTAAATATATGTTGTTAACTAATACACTCCAATCATTCCTATTTATCACCTGCCATTAACTAAATCACGCCTTTCATACCTCTGTATCAAATGTATCTAATAAAAACACATCAATCGCATCTCTTTACCAAATGCGTCTAAACAAAACATACCAATCATGTCTTTTCACCAAATGTCTCTAATCAATACACACCATTCATACCTCTTCATCGTGTTTTGGTAATTAAAACACACAATTCATATATCTTCATAAAATATTTCTAATTGAAACATCAATCATATTTCTTTGTCAAAATGTTAAAACTAAAAGACACCTATAACATCTCATAAAAACACATCAATCATATCTCTTTGTCATATCTTTTCAACTAAATCAGACCAATGATATCTGGTCATTAATTATGTTTAATAATAACATACCAATCATATATCTTTGTCACATGCTTTTGTTAAAACTAAAACACCTCTCTTCATCAAATGTGTCTAATAAAATCACACCAGTTAAATTTGTTTGTCATATGTTTTTAATTAAAACGCACCAATCATATATCTTCATCAAATGTTGACAATTGAAACGCATCAATCTTATCGCTTCACCAAAGGTTGGTAATTAAAACAATCTGAATTGCATATTTTCATTAAATGTGTCTGATAAAAAGACACCAATCATATTTCTTCATCAAATGTTTATAATCAAAACACACTATTTATGTGTTGTCTGTAACTATATCTTAACGCAGTCTTGAGGGGGGGGGGGGGGGCAGACATTACCTATTCAGATAAGATTATACCTATCTATGAATCGTCTCTACTAGGGATGGTCTCTGCTAGGGATGGTCTCTACTAGGGATTTGTTAAATAGACAAAACAGATGGGCTATCAAGGATCTTGATTTTTAAATACAAGTGTGGTAAAAGATGTGTACGCTGTTGTTGAAAATGTAGTAGTAGTAGTAGTAGTAGTAGTAGTAGTAGTAGTAGTAGTAGTAGTAGCAGCAGCAGCAGCAGCTGCTGCATTAGTAGTAGTAGTAGTAGTAGTAGTAGTAGTAGTAGTAGCAGCAGCAGCAGCAGCAGCAGCAGCAGCAGTAGTAGTAGTAGTAGTAGTAGTAGTAGTAGTAGTAGTAGTAGTAGTAGTAGTAGTAGTAGTAGTAGTAGTAACGGTGGTAGTTGCAGTAGTATTCGTAGTTATAGTAGTCATAGTAGTTGTAGTAGTAGTAGTAGTAGCAGCAGCAGCATCAGTAGTAGTAGTAGTAGTACTACTAGTAGTAGTAGTAGTAGTAGTAGTAGTAGTAGTAGTAGTAGTAGTAGTAGTAGTAGTAGTAGCAGCAGAGGCAGCAGCAGTAGTAGTAGTAGTAGTAGTAGTAGTAGCAGCAGCAGCAGCACTGGTAGTTGTTGTTGCGGTACTAGTAGTAGTCGTAGCACAAGTAGTAGTAGTAGTAGTAGTAGTAGTAGTAGTAGTAGTAGTAGTAGTAGTAGTAGTAGTAGTAGTAGTAGTAGTAGTAGTAGTAGTAGCAGCAGCAGCAGCTGCATTAGTAGTAGTAGTAGTAGTAGTTGTTGTTGTAGTAGCAGCAGTAACATTATTAGTAAAAGGAGAATTAGAGGAGAAGAAAGAGGTGGAGAATCTGATTTTGTGCAGAAGAAGAAGAAGAAGAAGAAGAAGAAGAAGAAGAAGAAGAAGAAGAAGAAGAAGAAGAAGAAGAAGAAGAAGAAGAAGAAGAAGAAGAAGAAGAAGAAAATGGGGAGGCAACAGCAACAGGAGAAGAAGATGAAAAAAAAACACGAAGCAGAAGATGTGAAGAGTAAGGAACAAGATAGGGAAGCCATTAAGAAATGAAAATATAACATTGAGAACTGCAAATAGTTCTGCTGGAGTGAATTGTCAACACTGCTTGCGGCAGGAGAGCCACTCTAGCGACGAGGGCGATTACGTGCTAAAGTCTCCACAGATGGTGGCATTAATGGCAGGTTTACCCAGTTCTTCCACAGGTCGCTGATTGATTCCTTGTTATCATCCGTGACAGCGTTTGCATTATGGCCATAATTATTGCCAGATTACTGACTTCATGTGGGTCAACCATGAAGTTCCGCTTGTAATATTAATTAGTGTTTTGATTTGTCGAATGGTTTGTGTTGAACTTAGAATGTTTAATAACGGCGTGGATGGTTACTCATTTAGTGTGTGGGAGGGGTGGGATTGTCATAAAACTCAACTGGCTCTGTAATTACTATGGTACTTGTCGGAACCAGGATTTATTGTACGTTAAGTAAAGGGGAAACGGTAGAAGTACTGTAATCTCATCATGACACAGAACTCACAATGACCATAATTATATGGCCTTATGGAAGCCATGAACAATCAGGATTCGCCATACTACATCATTTCCTGTTCAGCCGATTTGTTCAATAATGCACGTTTTCCAATATTCCAAAATTCTTCACCACTGTGTTCGCCAAATAGAAATAGTCTTCAATGGTTTGTTTGTCAATATAGAAATAGTCTTCACCATCACGTTTGCACACAGAAAACGGTCCCCACCACGTATTGTCAGTAACAAAATTCCCCCACCTCGTTTTCTAGCGAACAGAAAATCTCTCCACCACAATAGTCAACTTTCTCTATATAGAAATAGTCTTCCCGGTCAAGTTTCTCCATATGGAAATAGTCTTCCCGGTCATGTTTATCTATATAGAAATAGTTTTCCCGGTCAACTTTCTCTACATAGAAATAGTCTTCCCGGTAATGTTTCTCCATATGGAAATAGTCTTCCCGGTCAAGTTTCCCTATATAGAAATAGTTTTCCCGGTCAACTTTCTCTACATAGAAATAGTCTTCCCGGTAATGTTTCTCCATATGGAAATAGTCTTCCCGGTCAAGTTTATCTATATAGAAATAGTCTTCCCGGTCAACTTTCTCTATATAGAAATAGTCTTCCCGGTCAATGTTTCCAATATAGAAATAGTCTTCCCGGTCAACTTTCTCTACATAGAAATAATCTTCCCGGTCAAGTTTCTCCGTATGGAAATAGTCTTCCCGGTCATGTTTATCTATATAGAAATAGTCTTCCCGGTCAACTTTCTCTATATAGAAATAGTCTTCCCGGTCAAGATTCTCCATATGGAAATAGTCTTCCCGGTCATGTTTATTTGTATAGAAATAGTCTTCCCGGTGAATGTTTTCAATATAGAAATAGTCTTCCCGGTCAATGTTTCCAATATAGAAATAGTCTTCCCGGTCAACTTTCTCTATATAGAAATAGTCTTCTCTGTCCAGTTTCTATATATAGAAATAGTCTTCCAGTCAAGTTTTCCTATTTAGAAATAGTCTTCCAGTCAAGTTTCCCTATATAGAAATAGTTTTCCCGGTCAACTTTCTCTACATAGAAATAGTCTTCCCGGTAATGTTTCTCCATATGGAAATAGTCTTCCCGGTCAAGTTTATCTATATAGAAATAGTCTTCCCGGTCAACTTTCTCTATATAGAAATAGTCTTCCCGGTCAATGTTTCCAATATAGAAATAGTCTACCCGGTCAACTTTCTCTACATAGAAATAATCTTCCCGGTCAAGTTTCTCCATATGGAAATAGTCTTCCCGGTCATGTTTATCTATATAGAAATAGTCTTCCCGGTCAACTTTCTCTATATAGAAATAGTCTTCCCGGTCAAGATTCTCCATATGGAAATAGTCTTCCCGGTCATGTTTATTTGTATAGAAATAGTCTTCCCGGTCAATGTTTCCAATATAGAAATAGTCTTCCCGGTCAACTTTCTCTATATAGAAATAGTCTTCTCGGTCAAGTTTCTATATATAGAAATAGTCTTCCAGTCAAGTTTCCCTATATAGAAATAGTCTTCCAGTCAAGTTTCCCTATATAGAAATAGTCTTCCCGGTCAATGTTTCCAATATAGAAATAGTCTTCCCGGTCAACTTTCTCTATATAGAAATAGTCTTCTCGGTCAAGTTTCTATATATAGAAATAGTCTTCCAGTCAAGTTTCCCTATATAGAAATAGTCTTCCAGTCAAGTTTCCCTATATAGAAATAGTCTTCCCGGTCAATGTTTTCAATATAGAAATAGTCTTCCCGGTCAATGTTTTCAATATAGAAATAGTCTTCTCGGTCAAGTTTTTATATATAGAAATAGACTTCCAGTCAAGTTTCCCTATATAGAAATAGTCTTCCAGTCAAGTTTCCCTATATAGAAATAGTCTTCCCGGTCAATGTTTCCAATATAGAAATAGTCTTCCCGGTCAACTTTCTCTATATAGAAATAGTCTTCTCGGTCAAGTTTCTATATATAGAAATAGTCTTCCAGTCAAGTTTCCCTATATAGAAATAGTCTTCCAGTCAAGTTTCCCTATATAGAAATAGTCTTCCCGGTCAATGTTTTCAATATAGAAATAGTCTTCCCGGTCAACTTTCTCTATATAGAAATAGTCTTCTCGGTCAAGTTTCTATATATAGAAATAGTCTTCCAGTCAAGTTTCCCTATATAGAAATAGTCTTCCAGTCAAGTTTCCCTATATAGAAATAGTCTTCCCGGTCAATGTTTTCAATATAGAAATAGTCTTCCCGGTCAATGTTTTCAATATAGAAATAGTCTTCTCGGTCAAGTTTTTATATATAGAAATAGACTTCCAGTCAAGTTTCCCTATATAGAAATAGTCTTCCAGTCAAGTTTCCCTATATAGAAATAGTCTTCCCGGTCAATGTTTTCAATATAGAATTAGTCTTCACCCTCACTTTTGCCAATTTAGAAACATTCTTCGTCATCGGTCTCAGTGGCTAAGGGCTTGCGAACGCGGTTTGTGAGCCCGTATACCCGGGTTCGAAACACAGCGGTGCTGGTTTTTTCGAAAAAGGTATAGGAGCCGGTCGTTCAGAAAGCAATGGCAAACTACTGAACGTAAAATTTGCCCAGGAATCACGAACAGCGAAAATGCTGGGTTGACTGCTACGTCCTGTGAAGGACATGCAACTTAATTAATAAATTCGCCATATTCTTTGCCAACATCAAAACTTTAACCTTGTCAAACCTTAGTACAGATCATGATATAACTATTACCATCACCTTAGACAGGAAAATATTAACCTAGTTTAGATCCACTCTGAACCGGAAACCTGGTTCGTCTGCATCCTTTGATGTTGTCTACTAACATCCCTTTCTGGCCACTTTGGAAAAACATTAGCTGCGAGCGTAATTCTCAATTAGCTAAATGGTTCAGTCAAACATACCAGGCGCAATTTCATGTGACCCAATTGCCCAAACAAACTAAAAAACACAGTAGCAATAATTGACTATGTGTAGAACAATAAGCTCTGCTCGTCGCTTGCTAAGTGAGGAAAGGACTGGCAATATATTTCTCATTGCTCTCGGCCTACAAAATGTGAATGCCCTGTCTCACCACAGACCCATATCAGGAAATTGCTTTGCGACAATTTAATACATGGCGGTTTCAAATTAAAATCTTAAATGTTTTTATTTGGGTGAATATATTCTGAAAATATAAAGAACAAATGTATCATTGTTCGGTGTCGTCATCACTTGTTCAATGCAAGTCCTCCAGCGCCGATAAGTGCTTGGATTCCTGTAGAAAACACATCTTATGGCCTCGTTTGTAACTACCCATGCACAGCCTGCTGTAACCTATTCGTCGTACTGACAAGTATATTACAGAAATCAAGCCGTTTTTAATCTCCCCACTCTACTCATACACTTGCTGGACTGGCAGGCATGCATCACCATAATGGACCTTTATTCGCTGATGAATTTCTATAGGTTTCACTACTTCACTGATTTAAAAAAAAAAAGAAAAAAAGATTGGTGCATGTCAAAAGTGGGACGGCCATCTTTGAATTGTCATTAAGACGTCGCCATGATCGTTTGCACCGTGATGTCATGTGCTTAGCAGTCTTCGCATCCTTAATAATAATATTGACAGGTAAAATGTCAATGGCATGGTTATTGTAATTGCTATCACCTTATTGCCGGTGTCTCTGGCTGTGGGGTTACAACACTTTCTCTCTGTATTCCCGTTTATCACGCAGAGTCTCGTAGCGGAGCGAGAGCTGAGGCGGTTCGACCCCCGCTCGTGACTTGCGGATACTGAGCCGCCGCTCAGAAAGCAATGGCAAACTACTGAGCGTAATCTTGCCAAGAGATCAACATACAGCTGAAAGATGCTGGTGTTGACAGCTAAGTCCTGTAAAGGATATGCTAAAAAAAAATTTAAAAAAATCACCTTATTAAGGTTTTCATTTGAAGCCCCCTGATATTATATTACTGAAGTTTCGAGAGCTGCAGAGAGCTCCGTATGTTCACGCCTACAGAAAGTGATTCCCTTAAACATCACAGAACTATAGCGTGAAAGTGCCTCGGGACAAAAGCTTTAAACAAAATATAAGTATGTAATCAGGTCATACTTTAGCTAACTACATAGTTACCTATTACAGAGTTACCTATTACAGAGTTACCTATTACAGAGTTACCTATTACATAGTTACCTATTACAGAGTTACCTATTACAGAGTTACCTATTACATAGTTACCTATTACAGAGTTACCTATTACAGAGTTACCTATTACAGAGTTACCTATTACAGAGTTACCTATTACATAGTTACCTATTACAGAGTTACCTATTACATAGTTACCTATTACATAGTTACCTATTACAGAGTTACCTATTACAGAGTTACCTATTACAGAGTTACCTATTACAGAGTTACCTATTACATAGTTACCTATTACAGAGTTACCTATTACAGAGTTACAGAGGCTTACCTCTGAAAACGGAATGGGTTCGTCTGATAGCCAGGGATAACAGTAAACGGGAAAGCTAATCCAAACGCAAAAACTCGTCCAGTGTACTGGAAGTAGAAGCACTTGCATGGAAATATGCTTGAATTCAAAGCGAATGAACCAAAAAAATAATACTAACATGCTGGGGATAGGCCTAGATAGGTACTGGTTCCTCCAGGGATTGTAAGGGTCTCATCCATTGTCCCAAACTCGAACCCAGTGACAAGGAGTTTACAGCAGTAGGAGCCACGTCCAAGATCTCGGGTCCCCTCTGATGATGTTCCTCCACCTTGTACGGGTAGAGGGACTAGTCTGTTCCAATGATTCAAAGAGCTATACCGACGGCAGCGCAGCTTTTGGTAAGGTGTATCATTTTCGAGTGGTCAAGGGATAGGACCTAGACGAAAATAAAACACAAACCTGACACTTGAAGCAGTGGGATGCAATTCGTTTTATGAACAACAACAACAACAACAACAACAACAACAACAACAACAACAACAACAACAACAACAACAACAACAACAACAACAACAAACAACAACAACAACACCAACAGCAACAACTATTACTACTACTACTACTACTACTACTACTACTACTACTACTACTACTACTACTACTACTACTACTACTACTACTACTACTACTACTGCTGCGACTACTACTACTACTAAACTGCTACTGTATTCCACTGGGGCATTCTGACAAGACTCTTCTAGGTATTATTCCTTGTGATAAGATGTAGTGGAATGATCAACGATAAATCGATCAAACCCAGTAAACTTCACTTTACTATTACCAGTCATCATCCGAAATTTACTTTCAAAACAAAGTACTTAAAAGGGCAGTTGTTGATTTAATCAAATCTCTCCAGAAATACAGACGGGAAATAAATTCTCTCTTCCTCTATGACACGTTTCCTGTTCTATCTCGTTTTTCGTCAGGAACCTTTCCATTGAGGTTACTGAACGTCTCATTGATTTAAAAGCCACCTAATTGCCACCACTCCAAGTGGAAAGATAAACACCACGGATGATAAAAGCAAACACCTTTACCATAAACGGGACAAAATTAATCTAACCACACTCCGCGCCCCTAGAGGTTAACCACGGACAGGGGCGATAAATTCAGTTATAGCAAGGGAAGTAATATCTAAGGGCAGATCAAACAATCCGTAGCAACCGTTAAAATAATGTTCGACGAAGAGATATAAAGGCATTAATAAAAATAAACAAAGAGACAGGAAGAAAAAAAAGAAAAAAAAACAAACAACAACAACACACATTTGGAAATTAGTAATCATTACCAAGCGAGAGTAATTTTGTTTATGACTGTGTTTTTCTTGAGCTTTATTTTCTGTTCGTGTTTAGGTTATTTCATTTTATTTTTCATGTCTCTTGTTGGTTTAGGAAATGTATTAGTAATTCTTTTACAACAATACGTGTAACTTCTTTTCTGCTATTGAACGGGGTAGAGGTAAAGGAACTACGGCACACATAAGTGAGTTGGACAATTGCGCATTTCCTGAGGAAGAAAGATGCGGGCGATTTGGAAACAGATCGCCCTGCATTGGTTTTCATACAATGGTATGAGTGCCGGTCGTTCAGAAATCAATGGCAAACTACTCAACTTATACTTGCCTCGTAATCACAAAGAGCTACCAAAAAATGAGGCTTTTAGTGCGCATTATATTATCAGCGCAGCTCTCTGTCAACTTCGTGAACACACCCACTCGATGAACAGAATATTGCAGGTAATATGCCTACCTAGAATGCATTTGTTGTTGCTGTCATGTTGATTGACAGATTTGACCTGTATCTCTGTCTTATTGGCACAGTATTGAGTAACTAACTTTGTACAAACATCATTGTTTGTTGAACTGTGTACCAACAAAGCTGTAAGTTTAACTTTGTACAAACAGAGGTGTTAGGTTAACTTTGTACAAACATTATTTTATGTTTCACTTGTACCAACAGTGCTATAAGTTTAACTTTGTACCAACAGCACTATAATTTTAACTTTATACAAACAACTATAAATTTAACTTTCTACAGACAGTGCTGTTAGTTTAACCTTGTACATACAGATGTGATTAACCTTGTACGAATAGAAATGTTAGTTTAACTTTGTACAAAATAGATGTTATTTTAACCTTTTACAAACATTGGTGTTAGTTTAAACTTGCACGAACAGCAGTGTTAATTTAACCGTGTACAAACAGAGGTGTTAGTTAACTTTGTGCAAACAGAGGTGTCAGTTTAACCGTGTACACACAGAAGTGTTAGTTTAACTTTTTACAAACAGATGTATAACCTTGTACAAACAGAGATGTTGATTTAACCTTGTGCAAAAAGAGATGTTGGTGTAACCTTATACAAACAGTGATGTTAGTTTAACCTTGCACAAACAGAGTTGTTATTTTAACCTTATAAAAACAGATGTGTTAGTTTAACTTTTTATATGCAGCGCTATAAATTTAACTTGTACAAACAACGGTGCTAGATTAATCTTTCACAAACAGCAGTGTTAGTTTAACTTTGTACAAACAACGGTGCTAGTTTAATCTTTCACAAACCGCGGTGTTAGTTTAATCTTTCACAAACCGCGGTGTTAGTTTAATCTTTCACAAACAGCGGTGTTAGTTTAACTTTGTAAAAACACAGGTGTTAGTTTAACCTTGTGAACAAGGAGGTGTTAGTATAACCTTGTTCAAACAGTGGTGTTCGTTTAACATGTATAAAATGTGGTGTTAGTTTAACCGTGTACAAACAGAGGTGTGTAACCTTGCATACACAGAGGTGTTAGTTTAACCTTGTACAAACAGAGGTGTAGTTTAACTTCGTATAAACAGCGCTATAAGTTTAACTTGTACAAACAATGGTGTTAGTTTAATCTTGCACGAACAGCGGTGGTAGTTTAACTTTGTACAAACCGATGTACTAGTTTAACCTGGTACAAACAGTGGTGTTAGTTTAACCTTGTACACACAAAGGTGTTAGTTTAACCTTGTACACACAAAGGTGTTAATTTAACCTTGTACACACAAAGGTGTTAGTTTAACCTTGTACACACAAAGGTGTTAGTTTAACCTTGTGCATACAAAGGTGTTAGTTAACCGTGTACACAAGTGGTGTTAGTTTAACCTTGTGCAAACACGGTTGTTAATATAACCTTGTACACACAGATGTGTTAGTTTAACCTTATACACACATAGTTGTTAGTTTAACCTTGCACAAACAGTAGTGTTAGTTTAACCTTGTACAAACAGTGGTATTAGTTTAACATTGTACAAACACTGGTTTTAGTTTAATCATAGTACAAACAGAGATGTTAGTTTAATCTTGTACAAATAGTAGTATTATTTTAACATTGCACAAACAATGGTGTTTGTTTAACCTTGTACAAGCAGTGGTTTTAGTTTAATATTGTATAAACATTGGTGATAGTATACCTTTGTACACACAGAGGTGTTAGTTTAACTTTGTACAAGCAGTCATGTCAGTTTTACCGTGTACAACTACTGGTGTTAGTTTATCCCTGTACAAGCAGTCGTGTCAGTTTTACCTTGTACAACCACTGGTGTCAGTTTAACCCTGTACAATCAGCTGTGTTATGTTAAACGTGTACAAATAGCGGTATTGGTTTAAATGTGTGTAAATAGATGTGTTAGATTAATCTTGACAACTGGCAAGATCGACGGGAAGAGAACAAGGGGAAGGGAGAGAAGTAAATACCTGGATGGCTTGGCCACGTGGTATGATCGAGACAAGAACACAGAGCTGATCCATGACTCTGGTGATCAAGTAAGATGGTGAAACATGACCAACCATGATTATCGGCAAGGCGCATGATGATGAGTTTAACTTTGCACAAACAACGGTGTTAGTCTTGGCTAAACCTGAACTGAAAGGATATAACATTATCCCTCGGATACAGCAACAACAACGCATCCTATAGCATCGGTGGAGAGGTCGTCACTAGATCTGTTGGGTTCATGCTCTGTGCGAGTCTTCCGACAGGCCGCTATGTGGAAACAGACCCAGCAATATGGGAATAACCTGGTGCAATGAACCCCTCTTTTCCAAAGCAATCTTTTTGTATAGTAAATTCTAGCACTGAAGACAACAAGAATAGATTGTACAAATTATTTCCTGGCATATTTCGCTCGGGGTAAAATTGTGGCTCAACGCTCGCCTGCTGGCTCGGCGGTCGTGGGTAAGATCCACATCTAGGGCATCTGGATATTTAAAACTGACCTAGGCGCTCGGATAAACCCGGTCTAATATGAGTGCTTGCGATACTGATACATCATGATACTGATACAACATGATACTGATACAACTTGATACTGATACAACATGGCACGGATACAACATGATACAGATACAACATGATACTCATAAAACATGATACTGATAAAACACGATACTGATACAAAATAATACTGATACAAAATGATACTGATACAAAATAATACTGATACAAAATGATACTGATACAAAATGATACCGATACAACATGATACTGATACAAAAAGATACTGATACAACATGACACTGATACAACATGATACTGATACAACATGATACCAATACAACATGATACTGACAAAACATGATACTGATACACCATGATACCGCTACATCATGATAATGATACAACATGATACTGATACATCATGATAATGATACAACATGATACTGATACAACATGATACGGATACATCATGATAATGATACAATATGATACTGATACAACATGATATTGATACAAAATGATACTGATACAACATAATACTGATACAACATGATATTGATACAACATGATATTGATACAACATGATATTGATACAACATGATACTGATACACAATGATACTAATACACAATGAAGACAGACATGTGAGATGTGAGAGGTAATAAGCACAGACAGTCGACATACCTTACAACGAACGCAGCTCTGACAGACGGAAATCTCAATGTAACAATAACATTTATAACGATAGTTTAGTTTAGTCGATGGATCAACATCACGGCACACGGGTGCAACCCATAAGCGCTCCGTTCTCCTCCTAACTCAAATCTGAGTCTCAGCTCAGCTCAGTGCACGAACTCTGTAGCACCGGCGAGGATCCTGAAAATACTATGGGTAGATCTTTAACTCGAAATTTTGCCAGGGCAGCACCATTAGTTTACTCTTTTTCGATTTCCAACTGCCAAGGGATTTTTTTACGTGCGCAACAATACACACAGGCGTCCGATCTCACTACCCAGAGACCAGGGAACATTTTATTACTAGAAGTCCACGATAAAAAAAATCCCGGCCACCGCCGGGGCTTGAACCCGGGACCTCCAGCACTCGAGGCGGACACCATACCTCGAGACCACGCAGCTCCCCCTGTCATTTGTCATCATGTCATTGATATCGATAACGTAACCATACGATAACAATACTTTACACCCCAACACATCGAATGACTTTTCGAGCTTTTTGATCTTCACAGGCAACAACACAGATCTTAAAAAAAAAACATGAAAATATAAAATTTAATTTAAAGATTCAAAATTTAAACGTAAATTGAAAAAGGGATTGGTATCTAACGCTGTTACGCAATTACAAATACTATGTTGGTAATACTAACCATGTCATACACACAGGACCAATTCGTCTATAAAAATCTGCGTCTAGCATCTTATACCTGACGGGCCTTAAGACGTATAAAGGGTCTTCTACTTACTTATATGTAGTTGTATCAAGTTTTCATCAAATATTTCAAGGACGCGTCAATAGTCCACCTTCACAAACAAAAAGGAAACCGCCAATCCTGTGACAACCACCGAGGCATCTCCTTGCTTTCAATTGCAGGGAAGATACTCGCCAGAATTCTTCTCAATCGCCTCACAGCCCATCTCGATCAAGGTCTTCTTCCTGAGAGTCAATGTGGCTTCAGAAAAGAACGTGGAACTGTTGACATGATTTTCGCTGCAAGGCAGCTGCAAGAGAAATGTCAGGAACAGAACTGCGAAATGTTCTCCACTTTCATTGACCTTACCAAGGCTTTTGATACAGTCAACAGAGAAGGACTGTGGAAGATTATGGCAAAATATGGCTGTCCACGGAAGTTTGTCCAAATAGTGCGGCTATTTCATGATGGCATGCAGGCAAGAGTACAGGAAAATGGTGAACTGTCTGAACCCTTTCCTGTCACCAATGGAGTGAAGCAAGGATGTGTCCTGGCACCAACACTGTACAGCCTCATGTTTTCAGCTATGTTGACGAATGCCTTCGAGAACAACGACATTGGAATAGACATCAACTACCGTATGGATGGAAAGTTATTCAATCTCAGAAGGCTGAAAGCTAAAACCAAAATTGACAGCGACACCGTCAGAGAGCTCCTGTTTGCTGATGATTACGCTTTTTACGCCAACTCAGAGGCAGACATGCAACATAATGTTTCAGCTTTCTCACATGCCTGTGCCAACTTTGGGCTCAATATCAATTTGGAGAAGACTGTAATTATGCACCAGCCAGCTCCAGGGAATAATCACACTGTGCCGAATATCAAAGTGAATGGTCATAGTCTAAGTGTTGTGGACAAATTCACCTATCTTGGCAGCACTGTGTCACAAGCTGCCACAATTGATGATGAAGTGAATGCAAGAATCTACAAGGCCAGCGCGGCCTTTGGCAGACTGTATAAGAATGTATGGGATAGAAATGGAATAAGCCTGCAAACAAAGCTGAAAGTCTACAAAGCAGTTGTATTATCCACACTGCTATATGCTTGTGAAACCTGAACTGTTTATCAACGACACGCTAGGAAATTAAACCACTTCCACACAGTCTGCCTTAGGAAGTTACTGAAGATTAAATGGCAAGACAAGATCCCAGACACTGAAGTCCTAGAAAGAGCGTCCATGCCCAGTTTCCACACTCTACTAATGAAGAATCAGATTCGCTGGGCTGGTCACTTGACTCGCATGCCAGATCGCAGGCTACCTAAACGAATTTTTTACGGCAAGTTGCGTTGTGGTAAACGCTCCCAAGGCGGCCAGAGGAAACGCTTTAAAGACACTGACAATCTCACTGAATGCTTTTGGAATTCACCATAACACCTGGGAGACTGCAGCCAGAGACCGAAATTCGGGGCGTACATCATTACGCAAAGGTGCAGTCACGTGTGAGGCAACCAGGACTGCAAGAGCTGTGAAGAAAAGACAGAACAGAAAAACCACTGCAGAAAATCCTCCTCCAGAAACGTCAAGCATTCTTTGTCCACATTGTCAAAGAACATTTCGAGCCAAAATAGGCCTTATCAGCCATCTTAGAACTCACGGCTCCATACTTTCAACCACACTGGATGAAATGAATGGTCATCGTCATTCTTGATGGACAAACAGTTGTATCAAGTGAAGCTCATGCTACTACTGCTGTGTCCTCCCCGATGAGATTGAGGGGGATAATTTCATCATTCAACTGTCACTTGGGTAAAGAGACTGTGTTCATTGTGTCTCTTGAAGCATGCCTCTGTGATTGCTGCTGCAGAAGTAGTCTTTTATGCTGGCATTTGTATGATTTTTAACTGCAAACAGAATTAAACCAAATTAAACCAAATAGAAAGACCAAAAAAAAAATACACTAGCAGGAAGTGAGGTGAGGGATGGTGGGTGTAATTTTAAATTTAAAAAAAAGACAAAATTTCGACATTTTTAAAAGTAAAATAAAAAGGAGAGAAAAATCGAATGCAAGCGAGCCAGTGGTAAAAAACTAAACAAGCGGGCACAGAACATGAAGAGAGGAACTAACAGCAGTCTGTCAGAGTCCAACCAACGCAAGAAACACAAAGTGTGTGTGTATCCATTAAAACCAGCGATCTGGAGATGACACAATCAAATAAAATTTAAAACACACAATTGCTCTTATCAGTAATAAAACAAACAAATTGTGTGAGCGACAACTTATTCTAAACTAGCTATTGGCAAGTGGTTTGTAAAAAATAACATTATGGAAAAACTTACATTTTTAATGGTGAAAGAGCGGCATGATAAAAGTGTTCATATTATGTTTGTTGCATTTTCACAAAATGATTTCACACGTCCACAACTTTTATTGTGTTTAATGTTTGTGAATTATTATTCAAGATGTACAGAATATGGAATAACAATGTTTTATCTTTAAAATAACCAAACAAAACTAAGTAAAACACAACATTGAGGCTTTTGAGCTCAAATGTTGTATCCTCCTCCCCCGCCTCCTCCTCCTCCTCCTCCTCTTCTTCTTCTTCTTCTTCTTCTTCTTCTTCTTCTTCTTCTTCTTCTTCTTCTTCTTCTTCTTCTTCCTCTTCTTCTTCTTCTTCTTCTTCTTCTTCTTCTTCTTCTTCTTCGTCTTCTTCTTCTTCTTCTTCTTCTTCTTCTTCTTCTTCTTCTTTCTCCATTTACCTCAGTTAAGTATAGGGGGAGAGATGTAAAGATCTGTTATGCGCTCTTTAAATGCTCTTTGTAAGTATTAATTTCTCTAAGGTTTTCCTTGATAACATGATTCCACCATTTACGTGGTCTATTCCCTTGCTCTGCATCTAATATATTTCTTCACTGTGGCTCTTTGAGGCAAATGGTATGAGGCCCTTCTTTTGAGGTGACCAAACCATTTAATCTTTGTGCTGTAATGAAGTGCATGACTAGTGTCATAGTGTGGTCAAGACAGGTTAAGCACGTGATCATATAGGACCCAAGTCTCCGCGTTGTTATAAACATACTTTATTGGCCGAATCGTTGTACTACAGCACACATGATGGTAGACTCTCTGGCTGATGTTGACATGTCTTCTCGCTGGCCCACAAGTGACGTGTGTGTTTTCCTAGATACCCTTCTTCATTCGTGCACACACGTTCACTATGGTTTTCCCCCTAGTCAAGGAATGCGCAGCATTCCTTAACTCTTTACTCCTAACCTAATTCCCTCACTGTTACAATGCCTCCCCTTCTTCAAAGAGAATTTTTCCTTGAAAAAATCTCAACCCCAACTTTTAATTAGTTAACTTTACATCTCTATTCTACAATAACAACAATTCCATATATTTCCTAACTCAATTCTCCTATCTCCTCATAGCCAATTGCTAACTAGAGACCATAATATCGAAACTCTCTACAAAACTCGTTATAAAGTTCTCTAGAAAACTTTCTACAAAACTCTCCATAAAATTCCCCACAATACAAAAGTCTCCATAAGCGAACCGCTTTTACTTAAAATGTCCATCCAAATTATGATTGACAAAACTGAAGATATTCCCTTATCCTTCATTTCCCCCTTATTCACATTCTCACACTCTCAGTATTCTAGGATAGACAGAAAAAACATAGTTAGATTAGATTTGGGTTGGTGCGCACCAAAAAAAAATAAGAAAGAAAAAGTAAGGAAAAAGTAAGAAGTAATCACCTTTCTCTTCCCATACATTCTCAAAACTTTATCAAAAAATAAAGTTTCCAAATTTATCTTCAGTTTCCGTCAATAATAATTGTTATTATCAAAAAAAAATATGTTAATCCAAAACTGCCAGCCTTTGTACTATTCAGGTCATCAATTTCCCGTTTACCATTCCTTCAACAAAAAAAACTTCCTAACTGTTAAGTACAGTCTTCTTCTTCCAATATCCAGTTATTTAAATGCCAAAACTCAACCTGGCATTCCCCCCATATTCTCCCATTAAACGCTGTTCAACCCAGCTCCTATTATAAACCTTGTATATACATTGCATACCCCACTTGTAATAACAACATACCCCTCCATTACTACATATTGAGTCACTTCACTAACCACCACTTTAATTCATCTTCTAACAAACTTCAAGTAATAATCATTTTAAACACACTCAATAAAACCAAAACATTGTAAAAATAACCATCTAAGTTAACTTATTTTTCACATTTAATAAAACACAATTGCAGTCCCAACAATTGAGCAAACCATATTAATCCCCTCATCATATTTATCCCCACACATTAATCAATTTACACATACATTATGAATTTCAAGACCATATTATGAGTACCCAATAATAATTTTCCGTTTTAGAAAAAACTCCACCAAGTACCTTCTTTGTAAACACAAAAATATCGTGTCTAACTTCTTCTTCTATCTGCCATCTGCAGAATATTCTACCAAGCTATTTATCTATCTCTTCTCCATTTTCTTAATAACTTCAAATTTTTTTTCTATAATTGCAATATCTACATCAATGTCGCTATCCTCCCGAGGAGAGCTATCTTCTTTCATATCAGCTTCTTCATCAGTTTCTGACTTTTCATCCATTTCTTCTTCCCCGTCTGTATATCCATTACTAGCAACCGCTAATTTCTTCCTTTCTAAATCCAATCTAATTTTCCTGTCTTGCCGTCTCAACAAATTTTCAAATACTGGCATATCTTCACCACTTGAAGAACTCACTCTAAGTTTCCTTTGCCTCTTAATTTCTTTTTCTTTCTGTCTATCCAACTTTCTTTTTACTGCCTGTCTTGTATTCATAAATGGAGGTTCGATATTTTCCCCGACCGACTTTTCACTAATATAATCGTCATACATGTTATTTTCCTCTGTCATGACTGTTTTTGGTACCGTTTCTTCTTGTTCAGCTGTTGTTACTTGTTTTCCATTCTCTATAGGTATTGGATATACCGTTTGTCTGACAAACTGTCCACCTGACAATATTTCTTCGGAACAATAATTATTATTATTATTCTCTGCATTCCTTTCTTCATTATCCCGCCTTAAGTGTTCTACATGTGACCGTGCAACATGCCCTGAAATTTGATTCTTAATAGTATATGACACTGGACCTTTTTTTTCTAGAATATAGTATCCCGGGACCCAATGAGCGTCAAACTTAGAGTTTTTTCTATGTTTTTTATAATATACTCTATCACCTACGTTAAACTCTTGTAAGTGTGCATTTTTATTTGCGTATTTCTTCTGTCTTTCTCTAGCCTTAATTATATTATTTCTTAAACGTACATGTGCTTTATGCATCTCTTGCAACCTTGTTTCTTGAAAATCTTCCCCCAGATATTTTCTCCTAGGCTTTAATAAATTATCAATTGGCAATATTGGTTCTCTTCCATGTACTAAGTAAAATGGTGAGAAACCTGTTCCTTCATTTTCGTGTGTACGTATCGCCGCTAATGCTATCCCCAAATAAAGATCCCAATCCATATCGTGTTCTTCTACATTTTTCGCTAGAATATTGTATAGTGTTCTGTGTTGTCTCTCATTTTTAGCATTAGAAGTTGGTCTGTAATATGAAGTCCTAATGTGTTTTATATTCCAATCTTTTAGCAATTTCTCAAACTTTTTATTTACAAATTCTTTCCCATTATCTATAAGTATTATTTGTGGACACCCAAACCTTGGTATAAATTCTTGTAAAAGCATATTTATAACTGAATCAGCACTCTTGTCTGGAATTGGATAAACTTCTGGCCAGAGACTATATGAATCAACTATATGTAGTAGGTATACATTTCCCGATAATGTTTTTGGATGAGGACCTGAAATATCCAAACTTACTTTCTGCATTGGAAATTGAGGAATATCGGTATCTTGTAAAGGACATTTAATTATCTTCATGTTTCTTAACCTACACTTTTCACATGCTTCAACATATTCATATACGCTTTTGAATAAATTCGGCCAGTAATATTTACTGCTAATAGCCTTCACTAACTTATCTCGTCCAAAATGACCATTATTATCGTGATATGCCTTTAAGACTTCTTGTTCTAAATGTTTCGGAACATATTTTCTTACTCCTTCACCTTTTTCACTGATATAATATAATTGATTGTCCTCTTGTAACTCTACAAACTTTCTTTTAAAACTATTTTCCCCTGTTTCTTTCAGTTTTCTTTTTATCTGTACTATTTTTGGATCTAATTCTTGTTCTGTTTTCATATCAAACTGTTCTAAATGTGGGTCTTCTGTTCTAGGTTCAGACTCTTGATCCGATGGTAAACTCTCAAATTCTTCCCTATTTATTATGGCAGAATCTAATATATTTACTTGCCAGTTTCGATCGTCTATGTCTGGTTCAATTTCATCTTCCGTGTTTCCTGATGAATGTGGGTACGGGATTCTAGACAAAAGATCGGCGCACGTATTATGTTTCCCTGACACATATTCAACCCTAGCATTGTACCCTTGTAAATTCAATGCCCAGGTTTGTATTTTCCTATTTTGTATTGGTGCTTCTAATATCGACTTTAATGGCATGTGGTCAGTTCTAATAATGAAATTGGCGTTATGTAAATAGTAATTTAATTTTTGAAGAGCGTAGTGTATAGCATATGCTTCTTTCTCAATAATTGGCCATTTCTTTTGAGTTTTGCTGAGTTTATGAGACAAGAAATAGATTGGTCTTTCATTTTTAACCCCTGGTATTCCAGATTCTTCTCCTTCATATGGTTGAACTAAACATGCTCCTATTGCGTTGTCTGAAGCATCTGTGTATAATATTAGCTGTTTATTCAAGTCTGGATGTGTCAATAATGGTACCACTGTTAAGCTATCTTTTAAAAGTTCGAACGCTTTTTGACACTCATCATCCCACTTAAACCTAGCGTATTTTCCCGTTAAATTCGTAATAGGTATTGCTATCCTTGAAAAGGCTGGTACAAACCGTCTATAATACGCACACGTTCCTATAAAAGCACGCACTTCCTTAACGTTAGTGGGAGGAGGTAACTCTTTAATAACCTTTATCTTTTCCTGGTCTGGTTTAATACCTTCCCTATTTATTATATAACCTAAATATTTTGTTTCTGTCTTTAAAAACTGGCACTTACTTAACTTTAATTTAACGTCATGCTTTCTTAATCTGTCAAATACTAATCTAACATGTTTCAAATGATTCTCTACATCTCCTTTCGTAAAAATCAATATGTCATCAATATATGCCAGGGCAAAACTTTGCATACCGTCTAGTACTTCATTTATTAAGAACATATAGTGAGATGGTGCATTTTTGAGACCGAATGGCATACGTAAGAATTCGTAAGAGCCCATATGTGTACAAAAGGCACTTTTCTTTTGCGCGTCCTTCGACATCGGAATACACCAAAATCCTGCCCTTGCATCCAGCGTTGTGAAATATGTAGAGCCATTAAGTAACCCCAAAATATCATCAATCACCGGCAATGGGTACGCTACATTCTTAGTAATTTTATTTAACGCCCTATAGTCGCAGCAGAACCTGTCCGAACCATCAGACTTGGCCACAATGACGACCGGAGATGACCATTCTGATTTTGACCTTGTTATTATGCCTGCTTTCAACATATCTTCTATTGCCTTTTCTACGACTTCTCTATTTCTTAATGGAGTTCTGTATGGTTTTAAACTAATTGGTGGATGATCTCCCGTGTCTATTTCCATCGTAACTGTTTGTGTCTTACCCAATTCTAAATCATTTATCGCAAACACATCTTGATTTTGCTTTATAAGTTTTTCTAACACTTCCTTATTTTCTGGCGAAGTTTTTAATTGTGCTAACAATTCTTTTTCTCTTGTTACTTTGTCTAGTGAATGTATTTGTGCTGTATTTCTTCTATATGGATGGATCAATTCATCCATTCTTACGTTCCCTTTTCTTCTGCATCCGCGTCTATTATTAATTCTTTCACTAGAGGTTTCTGAATAACTTATACCTGCCATATTTACTCTATCTGTTGCCAATATGTCACTAACGTTATGTTCTAGCTTGGCTATTACACATCCTCTGTATAATTTAATTTCTCTACCTGTGTTATTTATAACCATTACTGGAAATGTTAAACATTTATCTAATTCTATTATTCCATCCGGAACTTCTAAACCTGGCTCATCAATTATTTCATTTTGCAATTCCGTGATTCTGACTATGTTTCCTGCTACATAATACGGGTTTCTCTTCAGTCTTGCTTGTATCAAATTAACTGACTGTGGTTTTAAATTCATGGTCGTTTTGACTCTAACTAGTGTCGACACATGCATATCTTCTTCTAGATCTACGTAAACATCTTGGAATTTTAATTTATGCAAATCAAATAAAAGTCTCACCCCATTTTTCAATAAAAAATCTCGTCCCAATATCATATTTCTATTTAATTCTTTAACCACATGAAACATATGCCTGACATTTATCCCTCCTAATTTCAAATTTATCATCGTTTGTCCTAGCACTTCTAACTTTTGTCCCGTTACCGAATGAAGATTCTCCTGAATTCTAAATATTTTACAATTTTTTAACATTCGATATAAAAATGCTTCTTTAATCACGCTAACTTGTGCTCCCGAATCCACTAATGTTCTAACTTTATATTTTCCTATCTGTACTATACATGAGCTAGGATCTACCATATTTAATGACAATTGTTTTACCTCGTCTTGTTTTTTATTTCTAAATGTTCTATTATACTCATCCTTTGGGTTTTTAATATATTGATGCCCTTTTTGGATCTTACTATCTTCCCTCCTACTGCCGACCCTATTCAGTAAGCGGGATGCCAATTTTCCTGATTTCCTGACCTTCTAAAATTTCTCTGTATTTCTCCAGAATTCCAATTTACTGGTCTGCCATTTGCAATTCTATTCTGTATACCCGACTGAACACCTCTACTATTTTGCGTATTCGATGGGCCACTTCTGTTACCACAAAAGCGAAAAATGTGCCCCCGTTTATGACACCCCCAACAAACCACATTCGAGTTATTTGTGTTTCCTTCCATGTTTCTTACAGTATTTCTCACTTGTCCTCTTCTATCTTGATTATATGCGTTCTCGTTTCTTTGTACCATCTGTATTTCTCCTCGTCTTCCTCTCCATCCATGTCTATACTGTCCTATTTCCATAGGTTCTTCAATTCTATCTTCTGAACTACTACCTAACTCTCGTCCTACTCTTAACCTAAACCTCCTCCTCAAGCTTTCCTCTTGTATAGCGATATCTACCGCTTGTGACAATCTTGCAGGATTCTCTCTTAATAATTTAAATTTCAATCCATCTGACCTAATCCCATCAACAAAAATCCCTACTAACATCCGTTCCACTTCTTCAGCTCGTACATTCTGTCCTAAAAATGACTCTTCAGCTAAATTGATTAACCTGTCACTGTATAACTGGACACTTTCTGTGCTGCTTTGTCTAGTCTGTCGCAATACTGAGAATGCGTGTTGTGGATCAGTAATTTCAGCATATTTTCTTGCGAGATCATCTTTAAATTCTTCCCAGGTTTCACCTCCTGCTGCTTCTAATTTTCTTCTTATATGGTCAGAAACTGGACTTGTACTTGTTCTGTATGCCAAATTCTTTTTCTCCCCATCTGTAGCGTTTATTAAATATGCATGTTTCTCAATAGAAATGATCCATTTCTTAAACTGATTTGCTTGACCACTAAATCTTTCAACATCACTGTTTACATTTTGTTGTCTTAATACTGCATCCAACCTTGATATTGCCCCGCCAACTCCAGTCAATACCTGTGAAAAATCTTGGGATTCCATCCTAAAATCTATAATTATCAAGCAATATACAAATATTTCAAACAATGTTAATTTCAAATTCAGCAACAATACATAATCTGTTAATTACTCTAATATTATCTAATTAACTTAACTAAAGTCTCTAATCGAAGATCCTGACGAAGAATATTCCTGTTTCAATCCTGAATTTTGATAAAAGAATTTAAATGAGCTACTGATTCAGAATTACCTACACCACATTAACAAAGGACTCTAATCAACCTCGTTGAAATGAGCAGAACAAAGAAGAGCCTCTGGATTTCTTTCCATAATAATTTAATCGAAGTCGAAGTCAGTTCTTTCCAATTAATTCCTGACGACAATTATGCTCGATACCAGGCTCGCAACAAGACTGCATGTTTACTTGCTCGATTAACTGTAGATTCCCTTCAAGTAAGGTCACCTTCACGCAAACGACAACTGCTCACGACTTCAGGAAAAAAAACTCAGTTTCCAACAGCCATCTGGGTTTTTCATATATATATTTCAGCGCAAACGTAATCCAGTCAACAACAATTTGATTTAAAGCTGACGCTATCCAATCTCTTATTTTCATGTGGAATTCTCGCCATGGTCAGTTTAAAGTGCTTTATCTTATAAGTTGAGACAAATTTCATCAATGCCTTCTAAATGTGAAGTGACTGTAGAAAGTATTGCAGATCTTGATTTCATAATTATGAAATTTGCACCATAACCTTGACTTCACCTTCAACAGTCCCACGGGTTAAAATTCATAATTTGTACTGATTTTTGATGCAGAACGGCATTACTTGATCAATTATAGGATTAGCGTTGGTCAATTCTCCAGTTAATTTATAGGATTAAATATGTAACAATATCAGTCTTTCAAAAAAATAAGTTTATCAATCAAACCTTTTTGAGCGCTGTTCTTGAAAATGGATCTCCTTGTTAAACAGGTATACAACAACTATCAACAGGCGGCTTTCATCTGTTGCGTTTCTCAATATTTACAAACTTCCTTCTCCAGACGCCCAGACACAACAATTTTCCATAGCGGTACTCTCTCCGCGACCTCCCATGTTTCAGACTTTCACGGCACCAAATCAACCTGCTGTCATAGTGTGGTCAAGACAGGTTAAGCACGTGATCATATAGGACCCAAGTCTCCGCGTTGTTATAAACATACTTTATTGGCCGAATCGTTGTACTACAGCACACATGATGGTAGACTCTCTGGCTGATGTTGACATGTCTTCTCGCTGGCCCCCAAGTGACGTGTGTGTTTTCCTAGATACCCTTCTTCATTCGTGCACACACGTTCACTATGGTTTTCCCCCTAGTCAAGGAATGCGCAGCATTCCTTAACTCTTTACTCCTAACCTAATTCCCTCACTGTTACACTAGTTTCAGACCTAGTCGTCTTCTAATTTCTTGATTCCAAATTCGACAACCAACGGTTATTCCCGCAGCTCAACTAATGCATGTTATATCTGGTGTTATGATTTTACTCTCATTAGTTGCAGTAAGTCTAGAGGTTACACGACTTTCTCCTTAACCTCGTATATTCTCTTAAGTAACGTGACGTTACGAATCGGTAGCTGTTTTCTCCGCGACGGTAACTTACGGGGTATGTGAGCCGGCCGCTCAGAAAACAATGGCAAACCACTGAGCGTAATCTTGCCAAGAAATCAACAATCAGCTGAAAAATGCTGATGTTGACAGCGATGTCCTGTAAAGGATATGCGAACAAAAACAAAAAAAAAGTTGCAGTAAGCGTTCGTGTTTGATATTGGTAGCATAATATCGGCCAAATATGAGATTTCCGTTAGTACATATAGGTATCTTGTTGTACTCAAATGTTACAGAAAAATGCTTAGAATATCGTGAACAAAGAATTAGAAAAATACTGACATTCTGTAAGAGTTGAATATGGAAGAACACTAACTCATAAACTGTCTGGGAAACTGACATATTCTGGACATATTAAACGTCACAGCGTCCTGGAGAGACCTGGCTCGTGGTAGAAGAGATAGGCGCCGAGGGGGCCGACTCTAACGAAGGTTGGTACAGGACATCGCAGACACCCTGAGCATGAGAGTGAGTAAGGCCAGGGAGATGGCAGGAGATGGAGAGACTTTCCGGCCTACCGTGATGTGAGTGACGTCCTGCTACTTGATGACTACCACATCTAAGCAAATAAACTACATTAGCCAAGCAATTAGTAAAAAACAATGATTGAAAATACAATACCAAGCAACAGTAAAGGCGAGCAAATTGTGTTTAAAGGACATTAATACATATTTGTGTTACTATATTATGTGTATATTTGCTATCACACATTGGCACATAATTGCCGTGCATGTCTGTATCCTGTAGGGTTGATAAGAGGTATTCACGATTTTACACACAATAAATAGTAACATTATGAGGTGATGCGACTGGTTGCCTTCGTCCTTCTGCATGTTAGGGTATGAAGATGCACGGTTTACCAGTTGCATACTTTTATTGTGTTTGTTTTATGCCTGATTTATATTACCTCCATAATGTACTTGTCACATACAGCCATGGAATGTTAACTTCGTATTCCATCATGATGTACTGAGAATGTAACCGCATCGTGCAGCCAGGGTCGTGGTTTGAGCGGGCAAAAGAGCAAAATTTGTACGACCGTTCGACAAAGTCTCGATAAGCGCCCATACTCTCTCTCTCTCGATGAGTAGTGCGCCTGCAGTCAGTAAGCTGGTATAGCTTTTTTTTTTCGGTCAGTCCTGCCGGCGTAGCTTGAAAGCTCGTCGGTAGGCGTCCAGTGGTTTTGCATGTATCACCTTGTACAAGGAGGGCGCGCTTTAGCGATGCTACTCTTGTCTTGCGTGTGCGTGAACGTCTGTCCTGTCAGTCGCCATGTGCACTAGTGCGCTGGTGAGGCTCAACCGTAAATCGGGAGATCTGTTCACAACCTAGACGAGCAATATCTTTTGTGGGCAGCTTCTCGCCTCATATGTGTGTGGTCTGTTCTGGCGGTCAGTCTGTCTTCGGCGAAGGAAATCGTGTGGATCCTATCAGTAATCATACGCTCATTGCTTGTGTGTAAAATAATAATAATAACAAAACCCTAGTATAACAGCCAGTCCCGTTTTTGTAGGCCAGTATATTCCACATGGCTAACAACAAGTGTCAGACCATTATCTAATATTACTGTGTCGTGTAGTTTTGATGTTCGCATTTTGCCTATGCCTTTATAATGCATATCCTTTATATTGTTGTTGTTCTCTGTTAGCCTTGAATGATGTGTGAATGAAATAATGTATGAAAGAGAGTGATAGAAGGGCAGAATGTTAGACAGGCCTGCGTGCCCAATTCTTAACCCTTTGAAAATAAAGTTTGTTCGTTCGTTCGTTCGTTCGTTCGCTACGCTTGTCTTAAAACTGAAAATTAAAGGAATTGACGGAAGGGCCGTTTGCACGAGGCTCTCGAGAGCCAATATATACAGGGATAACTGGCCGTGGCAGCCTAACGTCCACTGCATCTGTGTCCGTCTTCCAGTCGTCTTGCCATGCTCGCCACTGGAGCCAGATGGACACAGACGAGAGAGCGGGGACGACGGCGTTGCGCGACCACTACCTCGCTATATAAAACTAAAGCGCAAGTCATTCGTTCCTCATCAAAAGATGCAGTGTAATGTATGGTCCTCGTCATTCATGATGGACGAACATCGCTCACTTGTCACATAAAGCTATGTAATGTTAAATTGGTATAATCACCACTATTTATTTGTGACACACAGCCACGCCATATTAACTTCGGTCCATGCTATACGTTATCTCATTTACCGCCATTATTTAGTTGTTACATTACAGCCAAGAGATTTAGTTTCGTTTGGCATAGTTAATTATTTGTTACATGATTTCTTGTGTTGATGTTGGTTTTCTTACACATCTGTTATTTCGATACTTGATTGCTCGTGATGTTGTTTTACACCAACAACAGCAGCAGCAACACCACCACCACCACCACCACCACCACCACCACCACCACCAACAACAACAACAACAACAACAACTACTACTACTACTACTACTACTACTACTACTACTACTACTACTACTACTACTACTACTACTACTACTAAAACTACTACTACTACTACTACTACTACTACTACTACTACTACTACTACTACTACTGTTACTATAACAACAATGACAGTAACTACTACTACTATTACTGCTACTCTGCTGCTGCTGCTGCTGCTGCTACTACTACTACTACTAATACAACTACTACTACTACTACTACTGCCGCCACTACAACAGCAACAACTACTACAACTATTACTACCTCTGCCATCACTACAACAAATACGCATACGACTACAACAAATTATAAAGTGCATCTACATACTCTATCCCTATCCCTACAGATAATTGCTATACTACATATCCATGTATATTTCATCCTGCAGACTCTGGATTACCATCAGCTGACAGCCTCAACAGCCATCCCTTGCGCACAGAAGAGAAGTGGTCACCTTCCATCCATTCCATTGACAACTACGATAACGAGGAGAATGTACTAGAAGAACCTGTCGATGAATTAGACTCAACCTACTACGTGGATGACGCAGACAAGCGCGGTGGTCTTTTCCGATTCGGCAAACGCCAAGGCTCTCTCTTCAGATTCGGTAAACGCCAGGGAAGTCTTTTCCGATTCGGTAAAAGAGGTTCACTCTTCAGATTCGGTAAAAGACAAGGAAGCTTGTTCCGCTTCGGCAAACGAGGAGGAGCTCTTTTCCGGTTCGGCCGCGGCGGCACTACCCAGGATTCTGAGAATGATGTTGACCTAGATAAGAGGACCCTCTTCAGATTTGGTAAACGATCGGACATGTTGCCGCATCTGTTATCTCAAGTGGATCTCTTGAAGAACCCATCCTACCAAGATAATCTAGACAACTAGCACGGAATGACAATAAGGAATACATTATTTATATCACACAAGTACATGCCATCATTATAACCATCGACTGTTCATCGACAACCTACCATAGTATAAACCTAGGGCAACTCTCTATTCTACCTTGGAAACACACACGAATCATTTCAATTATCTATTCTACTTTGGAAACATACAAGAACGTGAAATCATTTCACTTCTCTAGCGTCCCTTGGAAACATACAAGAACGTGCAATCATTCCAATTCTCTATTCTTCCTTGTAATCATTCAAGAACATGAAATAATTTCAACTCTCTTCTCCTTTGTAATCATACAAGTACATTAAATCATTTCAACTCTATTCTCAGTTGTAACCATACAAGATTATGAAATCATTTAAACTGTATTCTACCTTGTAACCATACACGAATATGAAATCATTTCAAATATATTTTCCCTTGTAACTATACAAATTCATCAATCGTAGAAACTCTGACTCGGAGCAACCACGGCAGGGAGCTTCCGATCATCAGATGAACTCCCTTCAACAAGCATTTCGGACCCTTTAATTTCTTAATACTTTCTGGGGGTGAACCCGTCCGGGCCGTGACTTCGGGCGTATGGGCCCTGCCGTGGAAACGTTCCTTCTGTCATATTCGTTATTCCTGATGTTAAGCTTGTCCCTTCGCTGTTACCTTGTCCACTCTCAGGCCCTCCCTCCCTCGATGGGGAGAGCCCGTGCAGTCTGTGCTTGCCACTTGGCATGTGTGGTCGTGGGATCCCAGCTTCATCCCCGCCACGGCTTCGGTCGCCTCCACTTATCTCCGTTGCCGTGTGCCTTCCCCGTGCCCCGTTCACGGCGCCGCACCCTATTCATACAAGATCATGAAATCATTTAAACTATATTCTCCCTTGTAACCATACACGAACATGAAATCATTTCAAATCTATTTTCCCTTGTAACCATACAGATACATCAAATCATTTCAACTCTATTCTCCCTTGTAACCATACAAGAACATCATTTCATTTCAACTCTATTCTCCTTTGCAATCATAAAAGAACATGAAATAATTTTACCTCTGTTCTCCCTTGTAACCATACAAGTACATGAAATCATTTCAACTCTATGCTCACTTGCAACAATAGAAGAAGATTAAATCATTTCAGCGGTATATTCTCTCTGGATCACATACACGTAATAGCAACCATGTCAATCCTCTATTCTACCTGGAAAATACAAATACATTAACTCATTTCAAATCTCTAATCTCATGTGAAAACATACAATAACATGAGATCAATTCAACTCTCCCTTTAACATGTGATCAATACTACTCTCATTTGAACATGAGATTAATCCAATCCTTATTTGAAAGCAATCAGGAATGTATAATAATTCGAATCCTGCAATATCCCTGCGTTAAAACACGCATATCTTGTTTTGGTTTCATATTGTTTTAATTTGTTTAGTCTTCTAAGATGCATTTAAATCAGAGTGTAACCCTGCAAACATTACAACAATGCATTTGTTAGTAAATAAATTGTTGCATTGTCAACACACAAGACAGACTGGATTTCCAAGTGTTATGAACATATATTTCTTTTCTTGTCAGTTAACTGTGGTGTGGTCAAATTGTCAAAGCAATGGACTGTTCTGGCAATGAACTATTCTGTCTCTGTTTTATGCGTGTTTTGATTTCAATTGAAGTATCATTAAATATATTATCCTTTGTTCAATAAGATTGAACTTCTATGTATTATTGTGGTTTGTTATGTTATGTTATGTTATGTTATGTTATGTCCATATTTGTTTGAATCACTCCGCCCCCTCCCCCCGACAAATACATCAGTGCCCAGCAGCTAATAATGCCAGTTCTGTGTTGGTTGATGAGGCCCCTCGTTCTCCAGTGCCTCTCGTGTCTGGCCGTGCCACATCTTACTCCCGGGTCTCCCATTCTGAGCAACGATGTGGATTCCCTGGCATCAAAGGCTACCGCTCTCTACATCTCTATAAGCGAGTTAATAACATCGACACGACCAGCAGACTGACTATCTTCAGGGGATGCAGAGCCAGCCAGTTTATTTGTTTTGTTTTTTTTCTTTTGCCCATTTTCTGCACTCACTCGCTTTGAACTCCAGTGTAGTCCGTACACACTACTTCTAGTAGTGCTGGACTGAATTTTACATGAGGATTAGCTTTCCCTACTAACAGGGTCCCTCGCCATCAGGCAAACCCACTCCGACTTCAGAGGTATTTGTAATTTACGTCCCCAAGTCAAGGACGATAGGTCAACATTTCAGTCCAACTGTCCAGCCTAGCTCGTTAAAGGTTTGAATGTTGGTGTTAATGTTTAGGGTTGCATTATTTAGTCAATAGTCGTTAGTCATTAGACACGGCTCCATCTTCACGGCAACGAGTCACCCATAATGCTCCGACAATCCCGACAAACCAGCACCACGCACAGGCATACATCCATGAGGCCTCTGCCAGAATGCCAGCACAACAATCCGCCACTAAAATTGCAAACGACTAATCAAATGTATTCTTTAATAACAAAGGAATTATTTACGTCATTATAACATAATTTGTGCTGCGTTAGTTCATTAACTATATATGGCCAAATGCCACAAGCAATGTGAGGGCGATTAGGAGTGGTGGTCTTCCCTAGCCTTTGACTATCCCCTTTGTATCTTCACGTTGACTTCATGTTCATAAAGAGATGGCAAACTCCTTTAAAAGTTAGTTGCATATCCTTTATAAGACGACGCAGTCAACCCCATTATTTTTTGGCTATTTGTGATGTCTTGGCAAGTTTACGTTCAGTAGTTTGCCATTGCTTTCTGAACGATCAGCACTCACACGATTGTCTGAAAACCAGCCCAAAGCTGCCTATTTCCAAATCCCCCGCAGCTGTGGTTCGAGTGGGGTATGGGGGATTTCGAAATTCCACCTACAACCCCTCCGCCACAATACCTGCGATGGCAGGCTATTGAATGTAAACTTGCATAGAACATCAACCTGGGGTAGCTCGCAACGTCCTGCAAAGGACATGAAACATAAAGAAAATTAGAACACTTGTTCATGAGGTGCCAGCTCTTGGGCGGACATCGGCGGTCATGACTTTCTATTGAGGTAAGCATGGCTGAATGGACTAGAACACTGGCTCTTAAACATCCGGTGAACTGACCTTGCTTTCCGCACACATGTGTTATTTGTGGCTTTGTCCTTTGACAACAGATATCAACTCTCCGGACAAGTGAATGCCATATTCGCAGCTACAGGAGAAATATGAGCATGCTCCATGAGTAGACAGCGCATTAAAAATATCCTTCGCTAGTTTGAACTCAGGAAAATAGGCCAAATGGGCCGCTTCCAGAGCTTCATTTCACAATAATTAGAAAAACATATCAAAAGACAAGCAGTTCCGTGGCGAAGAGGTAACGGACGCAGTTCGTAATCCTGCATAATGCGTTCGAAACAAAGCTGTGTTGGTTTTTTATGAAATGATATGGGTACCGGTGGTTCAGAAAGCAATGGCAAAATACTGAACGTAAACTTGACCAGGAATCACGAACAACCAAAAAATGCTGGGGTTGACTGCTACGTCCATACAGGATATGCAACTAACTTCTTTTTTTTTAAATCAAGAAACAGCATATATATAGTACATGTGATTCTGGAACATACCTGTTTAGAAACTCGCTAGGTAAACAAGTATGCTGATATTTTCCTTCTTTGATCTGTTGTTTGAGAGTGAGCACTTATGGAGTTGTCGGTGTGCAATGAATCTGTACATTACTAAACGAAACTAACGAAAACCGGCCCGGTGAAAGATATTACTAATGATAACAAAGTTATCGCCTCGATCTGTTGATATCACTAAAGATAACAAAGTTAATGCCTCAAGCTGTCGATATCACCAGCGATAACAAAGTTATTGCCTCAAGCTATCGATATCACTAGTGATAACAAAGTTATTCTTCAAGCGAACGATATCACTAGAGATATTAAAGTTACTTCTTCAGATAAATGAAGGGACGCAGAGATGGTTCCAAGGCACCAGGGCCAGGTTCTATACTGGCCAAGACCTACTAACATGTCCTAGCCGTGCGTCCTTGGCAACAAGTCCCTTCGAGGTCCTGGTTAACGTAGTAGGATCACTGATTCTTCCGAAGTCGGAGAGTGTCTGCCTGTACGGCGAGGCACCAGTCTGCACACCAATAAGCCAGACATGGGACAACGGATACTCACGCAAACCTCAGTCCGGGATGACATCACACTGATGTTGGACAACAGGATGTCTTCATCCGATGACATACAGGACTTCATGCTGGAGTTCACAGCCAGGGAACACAAGCAAACACCAGCAGGCAAGATAAATGAAAACACTAGCCCTAACAACATGCTTCGGGTGAAGGATATCACCAGAGATAACAGTTATTGCTGCATGTGAATGATATTACCAAACATAACAAGTTATTGCCTCAGGTAAATTATAACACTAGACGTAGCATAGCTATTTCTTCAGGTAAATGATTACACTAGACGTAACACAGCTATTGCTTCAGGTAAATTATTATACTAGGCATAACGAAGTTATTGCTACAGTTAAATGATAACACTAGACGTAACAAAGTTGTTGCTTTAGGTAAATGATAACATCAGAGATAACAAAGGTATTGCTTCAGGCGAATGATATCAGTAGAGATAACATTGCTACTGCTTCAAGTGAGTGATTAGAGAGCAACATATTATAATGTATGGCCACATCACAGGAAAGCCTTGGTACCATCTGTATCAAAGAGCCACAATGAAGAAATATACACGATACAGAGCAAGGGAAAGACCTCGTAAAAGATGGAGTTATGGTATCAAGATATTCGTAAGTTGGTTTTCATTGCTCTAAGATTGTTCTTGATAAACAATTTTAGAGCAACGAATGCCAACGTACACAGATTATTAGAAAGAGCACATAACATATATTTATATATCCCCCACGCATCAGTGAGGTAAATGGAGGAAGGGAAGAAGAAGAAGACGAAGAAGACATATATTCACTATTTTCTCTTCTCATACATCTGGTCAAAGGAATGCCAAAAATGTTTGTACGGTAAAAAGCCATTGTGTGCGTCTACAGACGCATGGGGGAGTACGTCCCTACCCTGTTTCCCCTAAAATAAGACCTACCCCTATAATAAGCCCTTGCACAATGTGTCGCGGTTATGACTTTAAAGATGTTAATATGGTAGCAGGCATGTTGTATAACAACGCAATGACAAGAGTTCGGTGATCTGTAAGCCCATGGCAGATACGGAAAGTTGCTTAAGACGATTAATCATCCCATGTCACGACATCACTTTAGATATGCCCACACCCGGATGCAGGACAGCAAACACGGCCTGGCTATGAGCTGACCTAGATTGGTGTCCCAAGGATATAAAAGCAAGAGCATCGACTTCATTGCACCGGGTTTTATCCCATACACCTAGGTCTCTTTCCGCAGAGCGACCTGCATAAAACGTCACGCAGAGCACCGTAGCTCCAGCGATGACCCCCAGGAGCTCCGAGAAAATGTCACTCGTTAACTTAATGATTGAGTCCGGAATCAAACTCACACCCCTCGGAGAGTGAGACAGACGGTGTAACCACTTGCCCACGGAGACTCCCCGCCTGGACTGTTGTTTTCTGTACGTCTCTCTCAAGACTCGAACCCAATACACAGGGGAAGGGAATGTGTTACCCGATTATTGGAGCTGTTGACATTTTAGAGGAATTTGCGACGGACACATAATCAGATTACACCTGGTAGGATTATTACTAGGACTCCTCGCTGGTTGTTGGCGACTGGGGACGGAGCACGCATTGGAATGTACGGAGTGTGAAAAATAGGACTTAACCGGTACACATAAAATATTTGGTTAAAGGTGGCTATATACATGTAATGAGTTAACTTGCATTAAAGCTGTGGAAATGGACATAAATAATATTGACATATGGGGTATATGGCAGCTGTATAAAATACAATTACAGAAAACAAAGGATCATTGGCAATAAACCTTCATCAGCAAACAAACGCAAGAAAACACAAAACATAAACTAGGAAGATGTCACTACAACGACTTCGGGGCGGCAAAATAATCAGAACCAATCAATCAATCATGTGCCATGCCGGAAAGCGGGGGCGGTCATGATTCGCCATTTCACTCGATCACCAGAGTCGTGGATCAGCTCAGTGTTCCTGTCTCGTCCATGCCATGTGGCCAAGCCATCCAGGTATTTTCCTCTCGGTCTTCCTCTTGGTCTGTTCCCTTCGATCTTGCCAGCTGTCACTAAGTTCTCCAGTCCATTTCTTCTCATAACATGTCCAAAGAATTTTGACTGTCTACGTCTAATTTCTCTAATCAATCTACGATTTTCATTTGTCTCTTGTAGTACTTGTTCATTGGTTTTTCTGTCTGTCCATGGTATTCTTTGCATTTTCCTCAGAAACCACATTTCTGCAGCCATCAGATGTTTTTCTGCTTGACTGCACATTGTCCAAGTTTCACATCCATACAAAAGAACAGGCTCTATGTATCCCCTCAACACTCTTTTTCTCGTTTCAATTGACATCATTTTATTTGTCAGAATGGTTTTCATCTTGCTAAAGGCTACTTTCGCAATGGCGATTCTTGTTCTAATCTCTTCAAGGCATCTGCCATCAGATGTTATGACTGTTCCGAGATAATTGAACCGATTCACTTGTTGAAGAATATTCCCATTTACTTGTATATTACATTGTGGTACTTCGTTCTTCCTAGTGACGACCATAACCTGTGTCTTCCTACAATTTAATTCCAACCCCAGCTGCTCACTGTGTACAACCACAGCGTCTACTAATTGTTGCAGATCCTGTGCATTGTCTGCAATCAATACTGTATCATCTGCATATCTAATGTTATTTATGTTTCGTCCTCCAATGCTGATTCCATTTAGGTCTTCTACATTTCTGAAAATATTTTCACTGTATACAGTGAAATCAGAACCAGAAGAAATTAAAAACAAAATTAAAAGAAAGAAATACACACATGACTGCTACTTATCTCAAGCCACGGCGAGTGTGACACAAATGTCTGTACAGATGTGTGTGTGTGTGTGTGTGTGTATGTTTATGTGTGGGTGTCTGTACATGTTTCTGTGTGTGTGTGTAAGTGTGGGTGTCTGTGAAGGTGTCTATACAGGTGTGTGTGTGGGTGTCTGTACAAGTGTATGTGTGTGTGTGTGTGTGTGTATGGGAGGGTGTCTGTACAGGTGTGTGTGTGGGTGTCTGTACAGGTGTGTGTGTGGGTGTCTGTACAGGTGTATGTGTGTGTGTGTGGGGGAGGGGGGGGTGTCTGTACAGGTGTATGTGTGGGTGTGTGTGGGGGAGGGGGGGTGTCTGTACAGGTGTGTGTGTGGGTGTCTGTACAGGTGTATGTGTGTGTGTGTGTGGGGGAGGGGGGGTGTCTGTACAGGTGTGTGTGTGTGTGTGGGGGGGGAGGGGGGTGTCTGTACAGGTGTGTGTGTGGGTGTCTGTACAGGTGTATGTGTGTGTGTGGGGGGGAGGGGGGTGTCTGTACAGGTGTGTGTGTGTGTGGGGGAGGGGGGTGTCTGTACAGGTGTGTGTGTGGGTGTCTGTACAGGTGTATGTGTGTGTGTGTGTGGGGGAGGGGGGGTGTCTGTACAGGTGTGTGTGTGGGTGTCTGTACAGGTGTATGTGTGTGTGTGTGTGGGGGGGGGGTGTCTGTACAGGTGTGTGTGTGGGTGTCTGTACAGGTGTATGTGTGTGTGTGTGTGTGGGGGGTGTCTGTACAGGTGTGTGTGTGGGTGTCTGTACAGGTGTATGTGTGTTTGTGTGGGGGGGGGGTGTCTGTACAGGTGTATGTGTGTGTGTGTGTGGGGGGGTCTGTACAGGTGTGTGTGTGGGTGTCTGTACAGGTGTATGTGTGTGTGTGTGGGGGAGGGGGGGTATCTGTACAGGTGTGTGTGTGGGTGTCTGTACAGGTGTATGTGTGTGTGGGGGGTGTCTGTACAGGTGTGTGTGTGGGTGTCTGTACAGGTGTATGTGTGTGTGTGTGTGGGGGAGGGGGGTGTCTGTACAGGTGTGTGTGTGGGTGTCTGTACAGGTGTATGTGTGTGTGGGGGGGGGTGTCTGAACAGGTGTGTGTGTGTGGGTGCCTGTACATGTGTATTTGTGTGTGTGTGGGGTGTCTGAACAGGTGTGTGTGTGGGTGACTGTACAGGTGTGTGTGTGTAGGTGTCTGTACAGGTGTGTGTGTTGGGGTGTCTGTACAGGTGTGTGTGAGTGTCTGTACAGGTACGTGTGTGGGTGTCTGCACATGTGCGTGTATGGGTGTCTGTATAGGTGTATGTGTGTAGGGGGTGTCTGTACAGGTTTTTTTTGGGTGTCTGCACAGGTGTATGTGTGGGTGTCAGTACAGGTGTGTGTGTGTGTGTGTGAGTGTCTGTACAGGTGTGTGTGTTGGGGTGTCTGGACAGGTGTGTGTGTGGGTGTCTGTACAGGTGCGTGTGTGGGTGTCTGTACAGGTGTATGTATGTGGGGGTGTCTGTACAGGTGTGTGTGTGGGGGGGGGGGTCCTCTGTACAGGTGTGTGTGTGTGTGTGTGTACAGGTGTATGTGTGTGTTTTTGTGGGAGGGGGGGGGGTGGGTTGTCTGTATAGGTGTGTGTGTGTGGGTGTCTGTACAGGTGAGTGTGGGTGTCTGTACAGGTGTGTGTGTGTGTGTGTGTCTGTCTGTACAGGTGTGTGTGTATGTGTGTGTGTTTGTGTGTGTGTGGTCGTCTGTACATGTGTCTGTGTGGGTGTCTGTACAGGTGTATGTGTGTGCGGGTGTCTGTACAGGTGTGTTTACAACGCGGTATGCGGAATGCTAACTGCGTTCGTTACCCCTACGTCAAATCGTCGCTGTGCAGAATAGGAGACTGGAATAAAAGCAACACTGAGGATCGTTTTACACTACCCGCCATATGCTGCCGGACTATAGTTTTATAAAGCTATCAGCACCCGGTTGGTGTGATGTGGTCGGTATCACACAGCCAGCCTTCACTTCCCGATTAAGTTAGTTAGTTAGTCGAAAGATCATCCTCATTGCACCTCGAACCATTCAGTCCATAAGTGCTCGGATCCCCTCCTCGGCAAACCTTGCAGCGTGTAGTGGCTTCCTTTGGCTTCCTGCATAGTGTTCTTGTTTGGCCACCCATCTTTTAATTTGCTGTTCTCGCAGTCTGGCCATGGTTGTAGATTCACAGTCATCACTTGGTTCACGCAAAAGTCTTACTTCTCGTAGAGCATTCAGAATGTCAGCCTGGTCTATGGCGCGTCCGCCCTCCACCGTAGCCTCACCTGCGAGCTTGTCAGCCCGCTCATTCTTCACTTCCCTAGCCAAAAATGGGAGCCAGAGGAACATTACTCAACGCTAGAACGTGAAGCCCTGACAATTGTGTGGGCCATACATAAACTATCCAGGTATTTATTGGACAGACAATTCATCCTACAAACTGACCACAGACTGCTTAAATTCATCCATACGGTAGCAATGAAAAACGCGCGGGTTCATCGATGGAGTATACTGCTTCAGGAGTACGCATTTGTGCCAATGCCCATATGGGATGAAGATAACACCATGGCAGACTTGTTATCCATAAATTACCAAGGACATGGATCCACGTGAACAATGAACGTTACGTTGTGTGTGTTGATTAGACAATTTGCACACATATAACATTTTAATGTGTTGGAGGACAGCGGCGATGGAGCGCCTTAATATCTTTTGTTTTTGTGTATTGGATAGTATGTTATTGATCACTAGTGGCAGGGTTGCATTTGGTTTATGCTTGGGGAATACGTTTGATTACTTATGATTACTGCTGTAGTATTCAAGGGGCTAGTTGAGATGAACAAGAGAAGTAAGAGAGGGATTACGAGGGTGAAAGACTTACTACTAACCTCGCATCATTACATGGTCAAGAATTTAGAGAATCATTACTCTCCCATCATTGGAAAACTATGTTTTCTTTTGAGGAGGGGGTAGTGTAACGAGCGTAGTTTGCACCTGACTGGGGTAGATGATCTGGCTAGGAATCTAATTAGACTAGAAAAAGTAATTGGGTTAGAAAAGCAATTTGCAATTAGCTCAGGAGGGTAGATTACGACCGGCGACAAACTAGGGTAACCCCAGACTAAGTGTTGATTGAAGGCACGTACGCACCACATACATTGTCCACAAATGGGATACGCCCCTAAACAGGTGATAAAGATATATCACAGTAGATGTCATGTGAAATCGCGTATGCATAGAAAACAACGGAATAGATCAGTAATGGGAGATGGTTAGAACACGTTCGGGGTTAAGATGGAATCACTAACGAGATGAATATACATGACAGGTAAAACCTAGAAACAAGGAACACTCTAAAGGTAATTTTCAGGGGAACTGAGAAGTATGATCACGGGGTTAAAGGGCACTCTCTGGGAGGTCGAGCTAGAATAAATAAATACACCAGTCTGGAAAATTGAGGGGAGTTGAGTTCTTGAGCCAGACAGTGGAGGTATAGGCTCTGAGTACTGAGTCTTGGGCTGAGGTGTATGAGACACCAGCCACACTAGTGAGGATATAGTGGAGTTGTGAGCCAGACAGTGTGGTCTGGACTAGTAGTGTTGAGTTTGAGCTAAGTCAGGAGACTTAACGGACAGTCGAGTAGAGTGAGCCTTGAGCGGAGTGGATAACTGCTGCCTAACACTATCAGCAATTACGTGTGTACATTTATCTGTACTGAGACTGTTCCTGGAAATTCTATCATGTGTGTTTCATCATATACCTGTGTCATTAATAAAGAATGTGCTCGAAACAGTGTGTTTTTCCAGTTGATATAGCTGTGCGGAAATAAACCTGCAGAGTATTCATACAAACATACCACTAGACAACCACAGCCATTCCTATCTGTCACGGTATCATAATCCACTTTGTGACATATATGTGTGTATATATATTGGAAACAACAAGCTGCTATAAGGACTGATAATGAAGTAGATCAATACTGGCCAATTAAGACAGGTGTGAGTCAAGGATGTGTATTGTCTCCAGATCTGTTTTCCATGTACAATGAAAATATTTTCAGAAATATAGAAGATATGAAAGGAATCATCATTGGAGGAAAAATCATCAGTAACATTAGATATCAGAACATGTTTTCCCGTAGTGAATTTGAATAACGAAGACACAAACAATAGACTGCACGATTTGGTGCGTGTCATATTTCGCTGCATCTCGTCAGGTACATACTGAAGAATTCCCAAAACATACAGTAAGATAACAGATAAATGCTTCAAGCTGAAATATACACATTTTCGCATAGTAATGTCAATTGTCTACCACGGTGATTTTAAACTGACTGTCGTGTATTTCTGTTCGCACAAAACTGGCTGTAGGTTAATGGTGATGGCTTCTGCAAACTTTAACAAGTGACTATTTTGTGTATTAAACAACACACGAAACGTACTGTCTCTATCAATCACATAACCGGTTTCAAAAATGTGCCGTGCAATCGACGACGCGGGAAGTTTGTGGTGTGTCAGCCTTCCCAGGCTCCCATCGCCTGTGTAGTATCTTATCTATCCAATTGGGTATGTATTCAACCACTCTGTTCTGATAATCAGTTTAAAATAACCGTGGTAGACAATTGACATTACTGTGCGAACATGTGTATATTTCAGCAAGAAGGATTTATCTAGTAATTTTACTGTACGTTGTGGGAATTCTAAAGTATATACCTGACGAGACGCAGGGAAACATTAGATATGCGGATGATACAGTATTGATTGCAGACAATGAGCAGTATCTGCAACATGTAGTAGATGTTTTTCTTGCACACAGTGGACAACTAGGGTTATAATTATATTGTAAGAAGACACAGATTATGGTCGTCATTGGGATTAACGAAATACCACAAAGTAATATATAAGTAAATGGGAATATTTTTAAGCAAGTGAATCATTACAATTATCTCGGGAAAAGTCATAACATCTGATGGGAAATGTCTTAAAGAGCTTAGAAGAAGAATCGTCTTGGCGAAGGTAGCCTTTTGCAAGATGGAAAACATACTGACCAATAAAAAGATGACATTTGCAACGAGAAAAAGAGTGTTAAGGTGCTACAAAGAACCTTGTTTTTGAATGGATGTGAAGCGTGGACAATGAGCAAACAGTCTGAAAAACATCTGACGGCTATGAAAATCTCGTTTCTGAGGAAAATGAAAACCAATGACCAAGTCCTACAAGAAAAAATTGAAAATCGTAAACTGCTTATAGACATTAGACGTAGACATTCATCATTTTTGGACAAGGTATGAGAAGAAATAAATGAGAGAACTTGCAAGATCGAGAGAAAGAGAACAAGGGCAAGACAGATAAGTAAATACCTGGATAGCTTGGCCACGTGGCATGGTCGAGACAAGAAAACTGAGCTGATCCACGACTCTGGTGATCGAGTTAGTTGGCGAGACATTACCGGCATGGCACATGATGATGATGATGATAACATATACAGCTTGGCTTGACGAAGCAATTTGTTAAGGCACTAAACAAAGATGGCATCATTTTAAATTATTTATACAGAAAGTTCTCGGAATTGAGCATAGACAAACTTAGAACTGGGAGTTTAGAACGACCTGGAATTATAAAGTTAATAAACGATCCAAATTTTATTGCTCCAGATTATTTGCCCACAGCGTCCATTTTGTTACTGTGTGTTGACTAATGTTTTGTCCACATCGTCCATTTGTTTCTGTGTGTTGACTAATGTTTTGGCCGAAACGTCAACGTTGTTATTTGTGATCCTGTTCTAGCAAAGCTTACCGCCTGCTGCTCGCTGTTTGGTGATTTATTCATGTCTTTTGCAGGACGTTGCGATAAAGATAAACCGCAGGATGATTTTCACAGCAATTTTGCGTTCAGTAGTTTGCCATTGTCTTCTGCGCGGAAATTGATGTCCAAATGACCGAAGCAGCGAGAGTTGAAACAAAATATTTTATGTTCTTTGCAGGTCACCGCAATAAACCGCAATCCCAGGTTGTCAATTTTACGTTCAGCAGACTGGAAGAACTAAAATGATCTGACAGAATCACTAACGCCAAGCATGTAGATAACTAACCACAGAATCACTAACGCCAAGTATGTAGATAACTAACCACAGAATCACTAACGCCAAGCATATAGATAACTAACCACAAAATCACTAACGCCAAGCATATAGATAACTAACCACAAAATCACTAACGCCAAGCATATAGATAACTAACCACAAAATCACTAACGCCAAGCATGTAGATAACTAATCACAGAATCACTAACGCCAAGCATGTAGATAACTAACAACAGAATCACTAACGCCAAGCATATAGATAACTAACCACAACATCACTAACGCCAAGCATATAGATAACTAACCACAAAATCACTAACGCCAAGCATATAGATAACTAACCACAAAATCACTAACGCCAAGCATATAGATAACTAACCACAGAATCACTAACGCCAAGCATATAGATAACTAACCACAAAATCACTAACGCCAAGCATATAGATAACTAACCACAAAATCACTAACGCCAAGCATGTAGATAACTAACAACAGAATCACTAACGCCAAGTATGTAGATAACTAACCACAAAATCACTAACGCCAAGCATATAGATAACTAACCACAGAATCACTAACGCCAAGCGTGTAGATAACTAACCACAGAATCACTAACGCCAAGCATGTAGATAACTAACCACAAAATCACTAACGCCAAGCATATAGATAACTAACCACAGAATCACTAACGCCAAGCATATAGATAACTAACCACAGAATCACTAACGCCAAGCATGTAGATAACTAACAACAGAATCACTAACGCCAAGTATGTAGATAACTAACCACAGAATCACTAACGCCAAGTATGTAGATAACTAACCACAGAATCACTAACGCCAAGCATGTAGATAACTAACAACAGAATCACTAACGCCAAGTATGTAGATAACTAACCACAGAATCACTAACGCCAAGTATGTAGATAACTAACCACAGAATCACTAACGCCAAGCATGTAGATAACTAACCACAGAATCACTAACGCCAAGTATGTAGATAACTAACCACAGAATCACTAACGCCAAGCATGTAGATAACTAACAACAGAATCACTAACGCCAAGTATGTAGATAACTAACCACAGAATCACTAACGCCAAGTATGTAGATAACTAACCACAGAATCACTAACGCCAAGCATGTAGATAACTAACAACAGAATCACTAACGCCAAGTATGTAGATAACTAACCACAGAATCACTAACGCCAAGTATGTAGACAACTAACCACAGAATCACTAACGACAAGTATGTAGATAACTAACAAGGTGTCCGGTGTATCAAAAGGTGAAGAAACGACGCTTCGGCTAGATACGATTAACTTTGATAAAATATGTAAATATCTTAACTAAGAAGTTTTATCTATGGATCCACAAAGCAAAATAAATATATTCAGACAGACACAGATGAGAAAGAAAAACAAACAGAGATAGGTGGTATAGACAAGGCATAGAAAATACAGCAAGAGATGGCAAATATTAGTCGGTGTTGACACGAGCATGTCGATAAAAAAACTCCAGAGAGAAGAACGTCCTTCGTATGCCTGAGTGTTAAACCCCTTCGTTCAACCACACTAACCACACCTAACCTGTGATACCATTCTTCAATTATATAAAGTTAAACCCGTTGGTTTAACCACACTACACCCACACCCGGCCTGTGATACCATTCTCCAATGTCTATACAGTTAAACCTTGTAGCCGCGGTCATCATGGCCGAATGGATAAAAGCGCTCGTTCATAAACATCCGGTGTGCTGATGCCCAGATAGTGGGTTCAATCCCTACACCGGTCAGTTGGACAAACATGTTGACTTCTTGTCCTTGACTTGGGGACGTAAATTACAAGTACCTCTGAAGCCAGAGTGGGTTCGCCTGATGGCTACAGTGTTGCCATCCCACTGTGGAATACCCGGAAACGACAGAGATGATCGATTGGCTAAGGAAGGAAATAAAGAAGAACAGCCTGATTTGTCCGTTACTCTCATCTCCCTTCTCATCATCTTCCTCTTGTACCTTGCGGTGTCGAGGTGAAGTATAAACAGCGGGAGACTGCCCAATTATGGGCTACATGTATCGATATTCCCATGGACTCTGTTATTCTCTGCGTCCATCGTTTACGTGGTCGGCCTCTTCCTCTGCTTCCCTCTGGTCTGTACATCATTGCTTGTTGTGGTATACTGCTAGTTGGTAACCTACTTGCATGGCCAAACCATTTGACCTGCTGCTTTCTAATAAAATCTAGTGCTGCTATAATCCCCACTTTAGTCCTGATTTCTTCATTTCTGATCGTATCTCTTCTTGATACATTGAGTATTCTTCTCAGGAATAAGCTAGATAAAAAAAAAAATACCAAAAAAAAAAAAAAAACATCTCCTAGTCAGTCACTGCCGATGTGGTATAAAGCGTTACTCCCACGCATATCCTAAAAGGCAGCATCATAAGCTGAGGTATGACACTCTTCCTAACCAACTTTCCTTCTCAGACAATCACCAATTTCTGAAAGCTACCCACGTTCCTGTTTTCTGAAGCTGGATCAACCTAAGACCCAGCTTACATTGATCTAGGATTTTATTTTGTGAGACTGGGCCGATCCTTGATCCATAAAAATTACTATCAAGAAACTTTCTTTCTGAGGTTGGATCAACCTAGGACCCATCTAAACATGATCCAGGAGCCTATTTCGTGAGGCTGGAACGCCCTTGTAACCAAAAGCGTAACCAGTATATTTTTATTTCAGGCTGTGTGGGCCGTACAGCTGTATTAGACAGGAAAAAAAAAAGATCCCTAATATTGCTAGGAATTGAACTCACACCACTGTGTAGGCAAGCAAGCGGACTAGCTCCGATACAACGACGTCCATCAATATTACATTAGTTACGCTATTTCTTCCTCGGTCACATTGATCCTCTATGCTTTCTATTACACAAATTAATGTAATCAGTCAGCTCACATCGTAAACTAACACAAAGTTACGTGAACAGTTAAATCTTTAACATTACCAACGTTGAGTGACTGAAGTCGTCATTCTCTCAAATTCAATACCGTACACTTGAAAATAAGTGCCACCTGAAAAATGCAATACCGCATATATGACAGTAAACGCTCCAGCGTGTAATTCTATTATCACAAACAGGCAACAACCTCGGGTTAACACGGAATCACCATTTCAGAAAATAATGACATTTAGAAACTTCCAGTCTCCTGAGTGTTGAATCGTGCAAAGGGACCAGTTCAGATGGTTGCCCCTTTCAATCGTCTTTGGTTATTTCTCCTCCCATTTGCTTTATTCATTTCAGTGATGGCACGTTCCAATGTATGACTTTGCGCCTTCATCTGGACTCCCCTAATCTTGCTTTTGACTTGAGTTTCGTTTGCTTAAAGTTCATGTTTATTTGTCGGGGGTTTAATGCTGGTCGCGTTTAGTATAAGCCTGTTAAATGGCAAATACATCACATTGTATTTTCATCAAGCTGTCACCAATTTAATATTACTTTTCTTCATGCCTTCGCTGGGTGGTTTATTTTTTCAAAAATTTCATTCAAGAATTTGTCGATTCATTCATTTGGTCATCCGCTCATTCAGTCGTTCATTTAATCGCGTAATCATTCATTCATTCTTGCATTCACATGTTCATTCGGTTTTTTTTTTTACGAGCATCCCCATTTGCTCTACCCCAGAATCACACATGATGGCAGTATTTATCTGTCAGTATTTATCTGTCACTATGTATGTGTCTGTATGTATCTGTCAGTTTTCATCTGTCAGTATTTATCTGTCACTATGTATGTGTCTGTATGTATCTGTCAGTTTTCATCTGTCAGTATTTATCTGTCACTATGTATGTGTCTGTATGTATCTGTCAGTTTTCATCTGTCAGTATTTATCTGTCACTATGTATGTGTCTGTATGTATCTGTCAGTTTTCATCTGTCAGTATTTATCTGTCACTATGTATGTGTCTGTATGTATCTGTCAGTTTTCATCTGTCAGTATTTATCTGTCACTATGTATGTGTCTGTATGTATCTGTCAGTTTTCATCTGTCAGTATTTATCTGTCACTATGTATGTGTCTGTATGTATCTGTCAGTTTTCATCTGTCAGTATTTATCTGTCACTATGTATGTGTCTGTATGTATCTGTCAGTTTTCATCTGTCAGTATTTATCTGTCACTATGTATGTGTCTGTATGTATCTGTCAGTTTTCATCTGTCAGTATTTATCTGTCACTATGTATGTGTCTGTATGTATCTGTCAGTTTTTATCTGTCAGTATTTATCTGTCACTATGTATGTGTCTGTATGTATCTGTCAGTTTTCATCTGTCAGTATTTATCTGTCACTATGTATGTGTCTGTATGTATCTGTCAGTTTTCATCTGTCAGTATTTATCTGTCACTATGTATGTGTCTGTATGTATCTGTCAGTTTTCATCTGTCAGTATTTATCTGTCACTATGTATGTGTCTGTATGTATCTGTCAGTTTTCATCTGTCAGTATTTATCTGTCACTATGTATGTGTCTGTATGTATCTGTCAGTTTTCATCTGTCAGTATTTATCTGTCACTATGTATGTGTCTGTATGTATCTGTCAGTTTTCATCTGTCAGTATTAATCAGTCAATATTTAACTGTCTCTATTTATCTATCAGTATTTATCTGTCAATATTCTTTGCTTGACTGGTATTTTATTCAAAACAATGTATTCCCTTAGCGAATTTCAACACATACGCAAGCCACAAACAATATGTTGCACGATTTATTGCCTGGAATGTTTCACTGCAACTCGTCAGGTGAATTCTGCTTGAGTTATATCAGCATGGCCGAATGGATAAGAACGCGCATTCTTAAACATCCAGTGTGCTGATGCCGCGGCTAAGGGTTCAACCCCTACTCCGGACAGTTGGACTAAAATTTTGACCTATCGTCTTGGGGATGTAAATTACAAGTACCTCTGAAGTCGGAGTGGGTTGGCCTGATGGCGAAGGATACTGTTAATAGGGGAAGTTAATACAAATGAATAATTCAGTCCAGTGTAAATAGAAGTAGTATGTATAGACTAGGCTTGAGTTCAAAGCGAGAAGCACAAAAATAATAACATATCACATGAAAGGACTAAATTAATAACACGTTAGCTGAAAGAATTAAACAGATAGTTACAGGTATCGTACGAATGTGGAGTATTTGTTATCATCAAGGCAATGCCAATTTTATCACGAAATCTTTCTGATTGCATAAAACCGGCTGCAACCGCCTAATTGCTAACTTCTCACTATATTTGAGCAATCGTTTATTGTTCGTCGAATACATTAATCTAAACGCATTTTCATTATTACAGCTATGACCATAGTCTATTAACAGACATTCCAAATAATGTATTCGCTTAGTGAAGAAATATAGAAATTTAAAAAATACAGTGAATTTACAGTATGTTTACTGCCAAGAACGAAAGTAATAACAGACTACTTGCTTTGCAAATTTTTTTTTTTTTTTTTTTTTTGCGTATCCTTTTACAGGACTTAGCTGTCAACAGCAGCATCTTTCAGCTGTCTGTTGATCTCTTGGCAAGATTACGCTCAGTAGTTTGCCATTGCTTTCTGAGCGGCCGGCTCAGTATCCGCAAGTCACGAGCGGGGGTCGAACCACCTCAGTTCTCGCTCCGCTGCGAGACTCTGCGTGATAAACGGGATTACAGAGAGAAAGTGTTGTAACCCCACAGCCAGAGAGACCGGCTGCTTTGCAAATAGTAGATAATAATACGAGGACAGTTCTTTCGTTCACATGTCTGTTAATTTATCTCTCTTGTCATTTATTCGTTCGTAACTTCATTTTCGTGTCATCAATCATCGAGTACTGACTCGACTGGCGGTTAATGACAGGATTTGAACACTAGCCCGACTATACTAACTGAGAAAAGACGTATGGTCAAGCACGCCAATCCCGCCTTCTAGAGACAGAGAGGAGATATAACCGACTCCTCATTGGAACAGTGAGCAGGAATACATTTTGGAGGCTGAATCGGAGGACTGAGCACGGATAGGAATGCCTAGTGTGTAGTGACGTCGTTGGATATAGCATAACACAATATATTGTAACATAATATAATATAAGATAACAAAGTGATTATTCGCAGAACGTTTATGTTCGATGGTTATGGCGATAGAAAAAGGAGCGTTCTTTTCCAGTTTCGGGTTAGGGTTAGGGTTAGGGTTAGGAACTGAATACAGAACTAAATGATTATTCCATATTTTTAAGATACTTCGGTCCTCTCTAAATCAGGGTAATGTACATGAAAGATATTAACCTCGCATTGTGAATAACGCTCAGTATTATTCGCAGCGCCCTGTAAATAATGCCTCTCATAAGATAATGTAAGTCGATTGTTTAGTGGTGGAATAGTTGCCTGCCACGCGAGTGAACACTGTTCAATACCCGGTCGATGCTGCTTTAGAGGTCAGCGTTGCCGAATGGATCGGAACGCTCGCACTTAAACTTCTGTTGCGGTGATGGTGATGAAATAGGTTCATTCCCTACACCGGTCATTTGGACTTAAACATTCACATCTCGTTCAGAAATCATGGCAGACTAGTTAATGTAAAATTAACCAGAAAACCAATATGGGGTTGAAAAGCACCTTCCTGCAAATGACATGCATAATTGTTCTAATATACCATGAATTTTTGTTCTAGAACTGTACAACATATGTTGCTGCATTATAACTTATATCTTCTTAACTTATCGCTCGGAATCTTTGAATTACGATGATGAATTCTCTCCCTTGAGAAATCAGTAAATTCCTATTGGTTGTGTCCCATGGAAACGAAAGAAGGAATTCCTCAATAAAAATGATAACGCCGCCCAGCCGAAGCTATTGTCAGGAAATCAGGCGTGACTGTGAATGGGCTCATACATCACAAACATGCAAAAATTACTTGTTCACATACATTCGCGGGAGAGATATAAGAAACATTTCACTGACGAGTTAAATCAGGCAATATATGAAAAACGTTAAACGCATGTTATCTCGTAACACCAAAATCACAATATACAAAACACTGATCAGACCAGTTGTGCTGTATGGCTCTGAAACCTGGAGTACAACGAAAGGAGACGTAGCGTTGTTACAAACCTTTGAGAACAAAATTTTAAGACGCATCTTTGGACCCATTAGGGATACACAAAGTGGAGAGTGGAAAAGAAGAAGTAACAAAGACATTTATGATCTGTTTAAGTCCCCGCTAATCACTGGTATCATGAAGGCTAATAGACTACAATGGCTGGGGCATATAGAAAGAATGGAAGATAATAGGGAAACAAAACTCGCTTACACTCAGGAAATAAATGACCGTAGACCCCGAGGTAGACCAAGAAGGCGGTGGAGAGATAATACATGTACAGACCTACAAGCACTTGGAATCAACGACTGGCAAGAGAAGGTCCACCAGAGAGACGAATGGAGACGGATTGTATTTGCAGCAAAGAACCTCAATGGCTCGGAACGCTGAAGAAGAAGAAGAAGAAGTTAAACGCATGAATACATACAAAAACATACATTAATAAGTAAATAAATATATATATTACATTTCTTTGTCATAAGTATTACTAAGATTGTTGAGCGTAAAACTTGCCAAGACATCAACAGCAGCTGAAAAGTGCTGGTGTTGACTGTATTATCCTGTAAAGGATATGCGAAAAAAAAATAAAAGTATTACTATCATCAGTGACATCAGACACGATGGAAAGTCGGCTGTGAAAAGCCTCACAATTCAGTACCAGCGTCTCTACTTTGTACTCACACAGTCTTCTTTAAGTAGATAGTTAGTTTTTTAGTCGAACGATTATCCCCAGTGCACATGGCACCATTCATTGCATAAGTGCTTGAATGCCCTCCTCCGTACCACACTCAGCCTGTAGCGGACGACGACACCAGTTTTGTGTTAGTTGATGATTCATCTCTGGCCCACTGCGTAACCGGCACCTTGACGTAGGTGTTACGAACGCAATTCGTAATCCCGCATCAAGCGTTCGAAACACAGCTACCGGCGATTTGGCAGCAGAACGCCTTGAGTTGGTGTTTTCATACAATAGTATGAGTGCCGGTCGTTCATAAAACAATGGCAAACTATCGAACGTAAGCTTGGAAAGAAATCACAAAGAGCAAAACAATTATGTGATTGACAGCGACGTCCTGTAAAGGATATGAAACTAAATGCATAGTGCTCTTGTCTGTCTTCATTCACGATGGACTCACATGCCTGCAGTCTGATGTTGCCAAGTCGTAGGTCAACATGGGCGAATTGATATGGGCGCTCTCTCTTACGCTTCCGGTGCGCTAATGCCGAAGTAGCGTTTTCAACCCCTAAACTGGTCAGGTGGACTAAAATCACTAACCTCAGGGAGAAACAATCAATGTTTTGTTTCTTTTCTCCCGCGTTATGAGAAGACAAAAACTTGGACATGTTGTGACAACCGGAAAGATTTACAGAAAGAAAGATAGAGAAAGACAGCGTGAGAAACTTCTTGACAATCTAGTGTCATGGCATGGAAGGGAGTCAACACACGAATTGATCCAAGCCTTCAGAGATCACAATTTGTGGAGAGGCATGATCGCCCACGCCAACTGACAAGGCAATGGATGATTAGTAATCCACACGCAAACATCAGTTCAGTGTGGACAACGCTCGAATCGATCTAACATCCATCCATCCATCATGTGCCATGCCGGTAAGCGTGGGCGGTCATGTGTTGCCATCTCACTCGATCACCACAGTCGTGGATCAGCTCAGTGTTTCTGTCTCGACCATGCCATGTGGCCAAGCCATCCAGGTATTTGCTTCTAGGTCTTCCTCTTGGTCTGTTCCCTTCGATCTTACCAGTTGTCACCAAGTTCTCCAATTCATTTCTTCTCATAACATGCCCAACAAATTTTGACTGTCTGCGTCTAATGTCTCTAATCAGTTTACGATCTTCATTTGTTTCTTGAAGGACTTGTTCATTGGTCTTTCTGGCTGTCCATGGTATTCTGTGCATTTTCCTCAGAAACCACATTTCTACAGCCATCAGATGGTTTTCAGCCTGACTGTTCATTGTCCAAGTTTCACATCCATATAAAAGTACAGGTTCTATGTAGCAACTCAACACTCTTTTTCTCGTTTCAATTGACATATTTTTATTGGTCAGTATGTTTTTCATCTTGCTAAAGGCTACCTTAGACATGGCGATTCTTGTTCTAATCTCTTCAAGGCATCTCCCATCAGATGTTATTACTGTTCCGAGATAATTGTACCTTTTCACTTGTTGAAGAATATTCCCATTTACTAGCCAGTCTACAATGGGTGTCATGAAACGTGTTGGGAAATAAAGGCGGCTGGCGGAAAGTTGACTACATGAGCCAAAGAGTGAAGAAAGCCTTTTAGAAGTATGAGATAACAGGTCAGGACCAAGAGTGTAAAGTTCATACTTATCACGGTTGAAAGTGAGGATCGCCTTGTGCGAGAAGCACGTTTTCGACAACGTCCGGGAGAGAAAGATCTCTCCTAAACAGGACATTCAGAGATGAGACCAAGGTAAAGGTTTGACCGGCTCAGACTCACACATTAAATCCATTAATATTTATCAAGACGTAGAAGAAAAAGGCGATTACATTTTACTTCCTTTAGCGCGAACCTGTGTTTCTTAGTGTGAAGCGTGGCAGTGTAGCCGGCTCTTTTGTGGTCGATAGGTTGAAATATTGCACTTAGATCAGGAATCATGTGTTCAATTATCCAGTAAAACAGCCGTTTAAATCTACAGGAAGCGATGTTGTTGCTATTGTTTGTAAACCCCTTGAAAGACTATGAGTAAAACTTAACCCGCTATGAATTGACATAGTATGAGCTCTAAGAAGGTCGGGTATCTAGTGAGATTGGTCTACAGAGTTATCTCCCTTCTTAGTATCAAAGGTCACCTCCGTTGGGAGCGTTGTAGAGCGCTCCTTCTCTCTTGTCCACAAACCAGAGTTGTGCGTAGACAGAACTAGAACTTGACATCTTCGGCGATGCATCTTAGAATGTGATCAGAGCTTTACTCAGTACAGCACATAAAGATTAGATCACGGCACGCCATCAGAGAACAGTGTCAGTAGAACATTCATTATAAATAGCAGTATGATCTGTTTATACTATATTCTAGAAGCGCGGCAACTGGTCTAGGATCGAAGCTCAGACAGACAGACAGTTAGAACATTCCTTTGTTGATCCGGCAGCTTCTGCAGCTTGTCTTGTTCCAGATGCATTGCTGTTATCTTTCCTCTATAGTAAATAATAAGGCCGAGAGAGGGATAATAATGCATGGGCAACACATGGTAACTACAATTCAGCCCAGGATATGTGATATGGAAAGATTATTATGCCTCTCGAAGCTCAATAACTATCGTCTGTCAAGACGCAAGGTGTCAATATGAGAAGCATGGCTTAATAGACAAATGAATTGTTTACCATACATGACTGTGAATGAATTGAGACGTCAGTGCAGCGAGTATGATGTTCATGACTGATGTGAAAATAGTTTGAGCCCCGTGCAAGAGAGCGCCACACAGTGGCTTGCAGTGAGAGACATTGTGTCTAATGTTAATGTCATTACGAGCAGTCACAGTAGGGCTACAAGAAATGTCAGCCTACAGCTGGGATTTGCTTAAACCACGATACAAGGTGGGGCCATCATATTGTTGTTTAAATGAGAGCTACTAGCATAGGTGGGACTTAGGAGTGAGGATGATAATGCAGTGAAAATGATAAGGGGGTGAGGGTGATATGGGAGTGAGGGTGGTGAGAGAGTGAGGATGATAAGGGAGTAAGGTACTTGGCACATTCAGCCTGGAAGCTGGTCGTAGTACTCGTTGAAGACGCCAAAGTGACGCAGGAAGGGTACACTCTTGGTCGTTCTCACACAGTTATAGAGGGGAAGCCGGTTAGAGGACCATAGTTGGCAGTCGAATCATCTGCACACCAGATGGTTGGAGTATGTATATATTACATGTCATTGCCTCAGCTGTCCATGTCGGTGTAGCCACGATTAAAGACGGCAATGAAACTGCTTCATCGTTCTGATTACCTGCATTTGTCTGAGTTGCGGATAGTGTGCAGTGGGTGTGAAGTATTTATGACTCCGCTGTCGCCATGGTAGGAACAGAGTGTTGAAGTGCTGCATAGCATCTCCTTTTTTTTGTATGGATGTGAAATGTGGACAGTGAGCAGACAGGTAAGGTTGGAAAATAAAAATATCTAATTGCAGTGGAAATGTGGTTTCCGAGGAAAATTCAAAGAATATCATGAACTGACAGAAAAACCAACGAGCAATTCTTACAAGAAACAAATGAAAAGAGTAAAATGACTTCAGCAATTAGACGAAGATAGTCATTGCTTTTTTTGGGCAAATTATGAGAAATAAACTGGAGAACTTGATAACAACTTGGAAGATTGAGATGGCAAGAACAAGGAAAAGGTAGAGAAATAAATATCTGGATGTCTTGGTCGCTTGACATGGTCGAGACAAGAACACACAGCTTATGTACGATGATGACATCATCATCATCATCATCATCATCATCATCATCATCATCATCATCATCATCATGTGCTTTGCCGATAAGCGTGGACGCTCATGTTTCGCCATTTCACACGATCACCAGAGTCATGGATTATCTCTGTCCTTCTGTCTCAAGTATGGCAAAGCTATCAAAGTAATTACACCTCTGCCTTCCCCTTGTTCTTTTCCTCTCAATCTTGCCGGTTGTCATCAAGTTCTCCGGTTTATCTTTTTCCATGACCTGTCTACATTATATGTCTGCAGAATCGCTGCCAAGCCCTTTCGTTTTGCAATGTTTCAATTTCTCTATAGACATTATAAACACGACAGTGAAATAAACTAACAAGAAACTATATTTTAAAATAATAAATTATCTTCATATTGTATTAACAACACAAACATAGCATTCAGTGGCTGTCAACGACACATGGAACATAGCATCCAGTGGCGGTCAACGACACATGGAACATAGCCTCCAGTGGCTGTCAACGACACATGGAACATAGCCTCCAGTGGCTGTCAACGACACATGGAACATAGCCTCCAATGGCTGTCAACGACACATGGAACATAACCTCCAGTGGCTGTCAACGACACATGGAACATAGCCTCCAATGGCTGTCAACGACACATGGAACATAGCCTCCAATGGCTGTCAACGACACATGGAACATAGCCTCCAGTGGCTGTCAACGACACCAAGGCTCGTCTTTAAATAAGTGAAGTACATTGATTGTGACATATGCGACAATGGCGCCTATCAGAGAGCCAAGTTGTGTGCTGGCCCCTGTCCACATCAGGGATAAACGGCCTTGACTTCTCATGACACTAGCGATGGAGACTTTTGAGAAGACCATCAACATAGTGCACAGGACCCAGGCAGTGACCTGTGAATACATTTACACGTGTTGACATAATGAAAGTGACACAGTTACAGCTGGCACGTGTGACATGTAGACAGATTTACGCGTGTTGGCATAATGAGGGTGGCACAGTGACATGTGGACAGATTTACACGTGGTGACATAATGAGGGTGACACAGTGACATGTGGACAGATTTACACGTGGTGACATTATGAGGGTGGCACAGTGACATGTGGACAGATTTACACGTGGTGACATAATGAGGGTGACACAGTGACATGTGGACAGATTTACACGTGTTGGCATAATGGGGGTGACACAGTTAAAGCTGGCACGTGTAACCTGCGGTGAGCACATTGTACAAGACGTAGCAGTCAACAGATTTACACACGTTGAAATAATGCTTGTGAAACAGTTAAAGCTTGTATGGGCGACTTGTGAAATGCTTACAGTAAAATATACACCTGTAAATAGATTTACAAGTGTTGAAACAATGAGAGTGACATATGTATTGCTGCTACGTATAACATGTCAAGAGCGTAAAGTAAAAATATGATCTGTAAACAGATTTACAAGTAATGAAATAATGCGTGTGTAAAGTTAAAATTTGCAAGGGGGATCTTGTGGAGAGCTTATAGTATAACGGATGATCCGCGGACATATACAAGTACTGAATTAAATGATTCAGTGTCAAAGGATAGTACATCGCCTTATGTGACGCCCTATGTGGACAGTAGGACGATATATCACAATACCAGTTATCGTGTTACTTGTTTTGTTTTGTCTATCTATTTCAATGCTCAGTTAATAGAAATGTACGTTATAATTGTGACATGTTGGGAGTTGGAAGCAGTACCCACCTCGACTTACCCCACAATGAAGTAACGCTATGAGGATGGGACTTATTTCATTTGGAGGGGATGGGTCCTTGGAAGCCAAAGTGTCCCATAATAGCTCTGGAAATCTAGGGGTTTCCCAGGAATGTTGATTTCTTCCCTCCAAAATCTTCCTTCCCGAAAAGAGAAACTTATTTAGCTCGAAGGGCCCCCATCTATGATCATTTTCCCTTTTGGGTGAAATGGTCACAGGAAATTTATAAGATTTAAAGTTCCCTTTCCTGAGTAACCTGGAACCTGGGAGATTACAATAGAACATAACTTAGCTGTCTATTCGTGTTTACCCAGTCACCTGTAGTTCCAGATTCTACAATTATGTGATGTAGTTTCATTAACTAAACACATATAAATAATATAATGTTTTGTCACCCCACAATTTACTTAACAGAAGAATAGAGGAAGACTTAATTTTGTTTATTAACCAAAAAAGCTGTGGAAGTAAACCAGTGAAGCATTATGATCATATGAACAGTACGCATCAGTCTTTAGAATAATGTTCTATAAACACAATGGAGAATAGAACTCCTAAAAGATCACTATGTGGTTCTGTAATTTCATCACTGGACCACACCACTTATCTTCTACCAATGTCTGCATTTCACAAATGTTCTGCTTGTGAACCTTCAGTTAGTTTATTAGTGAAAGCCTTGAATTAAACAGACTACACAAAATAAGATCTGGAGCGATTCATAAAATATTCTCCTATCTGGAAGTTCTTGCTGGTTCCTGAGTTATCTAAATGAATAACTGCCTATATACAGTCCTTCCTTATTAGTTTGTCATTCAGATTTCTGCCATGATTTAGATAATCTTCAAGTTCTTGTGAGGTATAAAATGATCCTAGTGATCTTAGAAATGTTCCTGAATTTCAGATATTGTCAATCATCAGAATGATCATGAAGCACAGATCAGTTTTTGGGCACAGTTCGGTAATGATCTGGGGACTCATTGATTAGCTTAATCTTAGTCCTGACTGCAGATCCCTTTTAGTCCCTCTTTATTACAGATCTGCTCTTGGTTTACAGATCCATTGTACATTATTGGGCAATGAATTGCAACTCTGGATCATGACAATCTGCGAACACCGTCATCCTCACCTGAGGTGAATAAACATGGTGAACCTATTTATATCTAGTCAATGGATGATAATTCTCCAGTTGACAAGAATGAAAAGGGCTACAGAAAGGAGTTACAGAAGGTAGCAGATTCAGGAAGTACCTACAAGTTATAGCTACAGTGTCTCTTCTTGTAGAGGCATTAGACATCAGCAATTGTAGTTGGCAAGCCCTCTTATTCTGCTCTTGTACATGATGATCTGTTGACTGATGTTCTCACAGAGGACACAGACACAGTGAATGACAAGGCGAGGAGAGGAATGATGGAGAGTTAATGATAAAATGCATCCAGCATAACTGATCCTAAATAGTAATGGAACAGAACAGGATGATTGTTTTATTATTCATAATAACTCATGTTACCAATCAGTGCTGCCTCAATTGGTTTAGTCTGCCTGGTTACTTTCCTGTTTATACCTTCTCACCTCTTCTGTCATTGCCTTTACTTACTTCTTCTGACACTGGGGTGATATTTCCCCTTGACAGTTTAGAAGTGATTATGCATGGAAGCATACTATATGTTTCTCCTTTACTTACTTTGTCAAACTGGGTGATGATTTAATAAAATTGCATTCCACATGTTGAACCCAAGTAATAATGTAAAGAACATATATTAAATATTTTCACTCTTACGTTAATATAATTAACATATAATTGGTATGAATGTTGAGGTCTATGTGAAACATTCCTTATGAGGATTTACACTGCCTCTGATTCATTAACACATAAATACAGAGTGAAAGAAAGATGAGACGACACAATGCACTCATTCTCTCATTCTAACACCAATCTTCTTTTATTCGTTCACTTGAGTGCTGGAGTTGGGCTGTTAGCTTGACTGTGGTTCGGACAGAGTGCTAGATGCTTGGTCGATCATGTCACAATGTGTTCGAATAAATCACAGCAGTATAAATGCTGGACCAGTCATTGATGCTAAACATTTATACACACAATCTGTCTTCACGCCACGGACATATAAGATAAGAGGTAGAGCCTTTCATCCCTCCCTCTCACATTCGCATGTGTTGACGATTCGCTGTGGATTGAAACTAAGGCGGCACCTAGCACACATATCATAGTTTATCCTGTACTAAACCTGCTCGGAACGCAGCCAGAAAGCTAGTAGGATTTAGACTTAGGAATAGGAAACAGTTTGGGCATAAGTGAGCCTCTTTTCACAGCTTAAGACATTGTGGTTGTACAGCAACTCTTCTGGAAACGAAAGATAGGTGGAGTCATATCTACACCAGTGCTGGCAGAAAGTAGCCATTTTGGGACCGGGTGAAAGTTGGCGGCTATCTTCTGATAGAAGAATATATATATTCATTAGTGCCGAAACTTACACACACACACTCTCATACATAAAGCTTTTTCTGACTCATAAGTTCATAAAACTCAGCCATAATTTAGTCTGAAGTCTTCCCATGAATCAGGCTGAGGGACATACAGATCAAATGAACTCATATTGAAACCACATCTGGCCTCCTTGACGGTCGATCTGCATGTGCCAAATGTTAGTGTCTTTGGACCCAAAACTTTTCGCGGCGACGCGATTTTGCTAGGTTATCCAATGAATAAGGGAGGATCCGATCATCTGACCTGTCTATCACTGGGTGTCATGGCTATTCTTAGAGCTGACGCCACATTCCTGGCATTCCAATGCTTTCTAGTGCGAACGCTTTTGTTGAGAAGTGTGTTTTGAAGTAGTGCTGTGCAGGTCTGAACGGTCGGAGTGCGCAATATGCGACAATAATACTTGTTCATTTGGTTGTGTTTCTTATTTGGTCCAACCCTACTTTTTATCTGGCACTGAATCAGGTAATGCTTGTGACGGTTAAAGCTTGCGTATGTGACTTGTGCGGAGCACAATCCGAGAGTGACAATGATGAGGTGTAAAGACATGAGCAGTAACATTGTTTGTATTCTAATGGTATTAACAGTGGTAGTCATAGTAGTAGTAAGCACAAGAGGGTGAGGATGAGGAAGAAATACATTGTACTAGTAACAGTTGTTGTTAATGCTGATATCGCAGTAATAGTAGTGGTAGTAGTAGTAGTAATAGTAGTAGTAGTAGTAATATTAGTAGTTATTGTTGTTGTAGCAGCAGTAGTAGCAGTAACAGCAGTTGTTTCCCCTCTCGCTTTCACCTCTAGCTTTGTTCAAACACATGCTTCATACACATGCTACCACTTCTAGTGCACTGGACTGATTTTTTTATTGCGGGTTAGCTTTCCTTATTACCAGTGTCCCTCAGCATATGGTGAAACCACTCCGACTTCAGAGGTACTTTGCACCCCCATGTCAAGGACGAAAAGTCAACATTTTAGTCCAACTGACTAGCATAGAGTTTGAATCCCCTACCTCAGCATCAGCACACCGGATGTTTAAGAACGAGCGCTCTTATTATTCGATTATGCTGATCTCAGTAACAGCAGTGGTAGTAACATCAGTAGTAGTAACAACAGCAGCTGCCATAATTCTAATAGTAGCAGCGGCTACAACAGCAGTAGTAGCAGTTGTAGTATTAGTAGTAGCAGCAGTAACATTAGTGAGAGTCGTAGTATTAGTAACAGTGCAACAGCAGCTGCAGTAGTAGTAGTAGTAGTAGTAGTAGTAGTAGTAGTAGTAGTAGTAGTAGTAGTAGTAGTAGTAGTAGTAGTAGTAGTAGTAGTAGTAGTAGTAGTAGTAGTAGTAGTAGTAGTAGTAGTAGTGGATGTAACATGTAATGAAAGAATAAGAAATGGGAAAGACGATCAGCAGTAGTAAGTCAGCTGTTAGTGAAGTTGGAACTGCTGTAACTGCTGGGGACAACACGTCTCACCACCAGCGCTCCGCCAGCCGTCTCATGCAGCAGGAACGGGTTCGGACTCAAGGCCGCTACCACGATGATGTAGGCAGTACACACAGTCCCTAGCAAGGTCAGGAAGGAAATGACCCTTGTTGACCTTGCCGTGATCCAAAAGGTCAAGAAGGAGGCAATTGGGTCGACTATATTCTCAGCCTGTTGATGCAAATTATTAATATTAATCTCATAAACATATAATATACTTCACTACGTGCCTTATAAAAAAAGTGGCGTATATTCTTCTTCTTCTTCTTCTTCTTCTTCTTCTTCTTCTTCTTCTTCTTCTTCTTCTTCTTCTTCTTCTTCTTCTTCTTCTTCTTCTTCTTCTTCTTCTTCTTCTTCTTCTTCTTCTTCTTCTTCTTCTTCTTCTTCTTCTTCAGCTTTCCGAGCCATTGAGGTTCTTTGCAGCAGATACAATCCGTCTCCATTCGTCTCTCTGGTTGACCTTCTCTTGCCAGTCGTTGATTCCAAATGCTTGTAGGTCTGTACATGTATTATCTCTCCACCGTCTTCTTGGTCTACCTCGGGGTCTACGGTCATTTATTTCCTGAGTGTAAGCGAGTTTTGTTTCCCTATTGTCTTCCATTCTTTCTATATGCCCCAGCCATTGTAATCTATTAGCCTTCATGATACCAGTGATTAGCGGGGATTTAAACAGGTCATGCATGTCATTGTTACTTCTTCTTTATATATTACAACTTGAAATTACTTGAAGTATCACAATTTATTCAGTATGCAACATCGGATTATTAAAAGGCACGTCGTTTCTATTATGATATATTTAGGAATAAAATCCTCAAAACTTGTTATGTTTTGCAGTGTCGAACGACGTCACGGCACATCGGGTATTCCCCTGCGTGCTCAGTCCTACCATGCAGTAGCCATCCAAGAGTATGTCTGCTGACTATTCCCATGGGAACTTGACTATCTGTTTCCCTTGAAGGCGACAGTGACATGCTTGACCAGGCATTACTCCCTATTTATGTAAAGGGGTCAGCGACGGAGTCTCTTCAGTGTCAGCCAGAAGAGTCCGTACTACATTGAATATATCAGCCTTGTCCATGCTTCTTCCCGTGTGAATTGGAGCATTACTTGCCAGCTGGTCTGCGCGTTCGTGACCTTTTTACTCCGGCATGTCCTGGTGCGTACACCCACAAGAATGACGTGACGCCCGACTTCCGAACGCTGTCTATCCATTCGCAGCGGAGACCGCCGGTTGTGATTCCTTTCAGCATTTTCATGGAGTATGATATATTTATGATATGTATGACTTCCTATCTGCTGCCCATGCTTTAGAGACAGAGGTGATCTCCATGGTATCTCGGATAATAATCTCCGGTTTGGGAATGGAGATGGAGGCTGCCACTGCAATGCTGAAATGATTCTCCGATTCTTCTCTCGTCAAGGGGATAGTTCGTCTGATTCTCAGTCTATGATTTGATGAGGTCAGAAGGAAGGCTGTGGGCATGACTTGTTGCCACTTGTGGGTGCCTCAATCATTCAGGAACTTGTGTGGATCTATGTCCAGGTCATGGAATGCAGAGAAACAAGAGAGCTAATATGCTAACTTCATGAGCTCCTGTCATTGGTACACTGAATGTGAATAGCGGTACTTAATTAGGTGACACCTTGCTGCGTGATGACATACTTCTGGTTGAATGTCTTTGATTGGTGAGTTGTGGCATTGTGTAAACACAGGTTGTTATGAACACAAGTACTGAGAGTTCTGGAGCGCCAACATGGACCATCAGCATCTACATTACTGTATGGTTCCTGCGAGATACTGATTACTTATAGGATTATGATGAGTGCAGTGATGTTGATTCTTCATTCATGTATTTTAATTCATGATTATGATGAAGATTACAAAAATAATGATTTACAACAAATAATAAAAATTATTCTTATAATGGTGTTGGCGATAGTGATGACAATAACGTTTATGATTAATTTGATTATGATAAATTACCATACCTTTGTTGCCCCGTTGTAAAATTGTAAACCATACGGCAGACTGGAATAAACTTGTATTGCCAGAACAAAACTCGTTTGAAGGGCATTAATCCAAACAAGCAATCCCAGAAGATACCATGATTCCGGTTTTGTGATTTGCTTCCCCTTGCCAGTACTTTTAAAGTCAGTTTTGTCGTCATTATCATCAACGTCGTATTTTGACACAGACTTCTGCATGTCGGAAATATCACCGTTTTCAAGGCTATTTATAGTCTTCAATTCGTAAAAGGAATGTGTGTCTTTATGTGGGCTAAGACTGCCTGGATCTTGTGGAACCTGTTGCAATTCTAATGGCGAACTGGTGGTACCTTCTTTTGGCAAGGAATCTAAGGAATGTAAGGCCACCAGGGTATTGCCAGAGATGAATGTGCCAGTTCTTCCCTCTTCAGGGTCACCTGATGTGAACATATCGTTACTAAATTGTGAAACTTGAGGTGCAGGGAGTGTTGATTCCTTTCCAGGTGCACTGCCATTGTCTTGTTTGCTGTAGATGCAAATATTGACATAGGTTTCACAAATACTGTCTGGTGGCATTTATGAATATAACAAGCAAATAATAAACATTAGCTATTAATAAACAAATGCAGGATACGTCATAGACAAAAATTTATACAGTGTAATTTTAGTGGCAGACATTTGACATTTTGGCATCTGCCTTATGCATGTATGCCTCTGCGTGTTGCTGGTTTGTTGGGACTGCTGTCTATTTCACTCTTAACGGGACACAGAACTGTTTTGTGTGATGTTCCGTTACACAGGAACGGAGCATTATGAGGTGACCCCTTGCCGTGAAGTTGGAACATCGACTAACGTCAAATACAGCGTATTTCATTGTTTCTAAACATTTCTCAAGCTGTCTTAGAAACAACGTGTTTTTCTCTCAAACCTCATGTATTCTGTTTATGTAACCATCCGCCCACTTAACCGCGCATTCATTACCCCATCAATTCAAACCCCAACCCGTCGCCATTTGCCTCCAGAGTCATTCTCAGCAGGAAAGCTGGCCGTAATTGGATCTCCGCAAATATCTCTATCCAACCTGTTTTGGGAGATAGTGATGTGCGCATATTATCTATATCTATAAAACAGAGTGTATGTTTGTGTGTTTGTGGTCAGCTATGTATTGGATGCGTTCGATAACGGTACATCCGATTGAGATGAAATTTTCTACACGTCTTCCTTTCATTCCTGTGCAACCGACTATTATAGTTTCTTGGTGTAAAATTTTCTACTTATTTAATAACATTTAATTTTTCATTTTTAATTATATAATTTCTATATAGCAGGGGGACTTCGCTCTAGAAAAGTTATTTCAAGGGGCATAACTTTAATAACATTTCTATATAATTTATAGTCATATTGTTGGACTTACTTGCACTATTCTTAAACTCTTTGTCTATAGTTATTTTCAGGCATATAAGTTATAATAAATAATGATATAATCTTTAACTCATTTTCAAAGTTTTCATAAAAATAATGCATAATGCATAACATTGTAACCCATCTTTTTCTGCTTAAAGAACTTATCAACTGTCATGTCGGTGATTAAAAACAGTTTTCATTAAAAATGTGTGGAAGGACATTCTTTTAAGTTACTGTGCGCCAGGAGCTGGGCGAAACCACGCCGGGTCAGATAGATAGACAGACAGACAGATAGTCGGGAACGGAAGCTTATTTGACTACTTATATGCTCCCCACCAGGGACTGGGTGAAGCCGGGCCGGGTCAGACAGACAGACAGATAGACAGACAGTTGGGAACGGGAGAGCTTATATGACTACGTATATGAATTAAATGAGATGCTCCCCACCAGGGACTGGGTGAAGCCGGGCCGGGACAGACAGACAGATAGTCGGGAACGGAAGCTTATTTGACTACTTATATGCTCCCCACCAGGGACTGGGTGAAGCCGGGCCGGGTCAGACAGACAGACAGATAGACAGACAGTTGGGAACGGGAGAGCTTATATGACTACGTATATGAATTAAATGAGATGCTCCCCACCAGGGACTGGGTGAAGCCGGGCCGGGACAGACAGACAGATAGACAGACAGATAGTCGGGAACGGGAGGGCTTATATGACTACTTATATGAATTAAATGAGATGCTCCCCACCAGGGACTGGGTGAATCCGGGCCGGGTCAGCCAGACAGACAGACAGACAAACAAGCAGACAGACAGACTGATAGATAGATATATCCCCTCCAGGGCCTGGGCGAAGCCGGGCCGGGTCAGCTAGTCTATATCTATAAAACAGAGTGTATGTGGCTTTGTGAGTTTGTGGTCAGCTATGTATTGGATGCGTTCGATAACGGTACATCTGATTGAGATGAAATTTTCTACACGTCTTCCTTTCATTCCTGTGCAACCGACTATAATAGTTTCTTAGTGTAAAATCTTCTACTTATTTAATAACATTTACTTTTTCATTTTTCATTATATAATTTCTATATAGCAGGGGGACTTCACTCTAGAAAAGTTATTTCAAGGGGCATAACTTTTAATAACATTTCAATATACTTTATAGTCATATTGTTGGACTTACTTGCACTATTGTTAAACTCTTTGTCTATAGTTATTTTCAGGCATATAAGTTATAATAAATAATGGTATAATCTTTAAGGCATTTTCAAAGTTTTCATAAAAATAATGCATAATGCATAACATTGTAACCCATCTTTTTCTGCTTAAAGAACTTATCAACTGTCATGTCGGTGATTAAAAACAGTTTTCATTAAAAATAATGAATGGTGTGTGGAAGGACATTCTTTTAAGTTACTGTGCGCCAGTAGCTGGGCGAAACCACGCCGGGTCAGATAGATAGACAGATAGTCGGGAACGGAAGCTTATTTGACTACTTATATGAATTAAATGACATGCTCCCCACCAGGGACTGGGTGAAGCCGGGCCGAGTCAGACAGACAGACAGTCGGGAACGGGAGAGCTTATATGACTACTTATATGAATTAAATGAGATGCTCCCTACCAGGGACTGGGTGAAGCCGGGCCGGGTCAGCCAGACAGACAGACAAACAAGCAGACAGACAGACTGATAGATAGATAGATCCCCTCCAGGGCCTGGGCGAAGCTGGGCCGGGTCAGCTAGTGTTCCGTAAATGACACTGGGACCGGAAGGAGAGGCCTACAATGTAACAGTATCCTGTGTTTATTCTCAAGTTACTGCTTTGAGTGTCACTTTTGGCTGGCCGTCCTGTAAAAGAGACCTAACCATATGGGATATAACCTGATGCAATTAATTATCTAAAGAGACCATGATCTTACAGGTGATTATCTAGAGAGATGATCTTACAGGTGATTCTCTAGGGAGATGATGTTACAGGTGAGATTATCTAGGGAGATGATGATGTTACATGTAATGCCCTATGGAGATTATCTGACATGTGATTCTCTAGGTAGATGTTAATTTTACATGTGATTCTCTATGGAGATGTTGATCTTACATGTGATTCTCTAGTATGATGATAATGTTTCTATCTGAAACCAGAGAAAACAGCCAAGACATGATGTTCATCAGAAGAAGACAACACATCCTCCCCCAACCTACGTGCCGGCCTGCATGAGCTGACAGTTTTCCTCCTTGTCCGTGTCCACATGCTCGCTTTTGCAGTATGGATGGAAGACCAGCATGAGGAAGGAGGCCACAGAGACCAGGCCGATAGCAAACAACAGCAGGAAGAACCCCTGGACAGACAGTGCCGGCTCTTCACTGACAGCCAACGTTATGTCCAGGCTGCTGGTGCTCGTAAAATTGTTAGCCTCTGAAAATGTTAAAGGTTGTAAGAATATTTATAATTTCTAAACAATCTGAACTTAAACACAGAAGTTTCAAACAGCAGGCTGCAAGATTTATTGCCTGGCAAGTGTATTATGTATTTAAGTCAAGATAAAATTCATTTAACCGTATCGTGTGATATATGATTTTGCAGTATGCGGCTGGAGAGATACTAGGCAATAAATCATGCAACGTATTGCTTGAGGCCTCTGTGTTTAACCCTTTGAACCCTGGGGTTCCCGGGTAATTGCCCGTATTTTGGCGTACTAATAATATTCCAATATTTCAACCTGAAAAAAAAGGGAAAGAAAACATTATTTCGGGGGGGGGGGGATGTGGATCATTGGTGAACAACAACAAGAAACATAGAAAATATTTCTAAATGATAAAAAATTATATTTATGCAATTGGATCGATTCATCCTGTGCATTACGAAGTCGTCCTTCCATGTGTTCCCCCACTATTCGGCCAGAAGCAACTGGCGCATCACGATGGAAATTTCCGACAAGCTGTTCGCAAAGTGTTTCAATGTACACATAGAAGGTTGTCTTCCTTTTTCCAGGAACTGCTAGCACTAATTCCCCATGTCTGGTGTATCTATTGAAAATAGACGACATGCAGAATTTGACTGTCAGTCTTCGAGACCACCGGTGGTGACGTCTGCAGTGTTGAATTCATGTTAGCTGATCGTTATCAGTCCAATAAGCATTCAGCTTACATCTAGACATGTTAGCCATGTCTAGATGTAAGCTGGATGCTTATTGGTCGGCTGGTTGCCGATTAACAGTGAGATGTAAACATGAAACACATGGAAGCCGGTATACCGGCTCGTAGAGCTCAAAGGGTTAAATATGTGGAGTGCCTTAGCAAACAAAACATTGCCTGAAAATAACATAATTTTCTTGCTTGCCTTTGCAATCTACTACTGCCTGACAGTTCTTCTCCCTCTTAACTATGTTTCCAACTTATAGGTTATTCTTAGACTTGTCTTCCATCACAGAGATTGCTGAGCAGGGTGAAGACAGGTATGCTTCGGGGAAAGTGGTGAGCTTCAATTTAAAAAAAATATCAAAGATAGGGGGTATCCATTGCATCTCTTCCCTAGAGAATGCTGGTGTGTTTGGGAAATAAACAGACGGATAGATTGGCTAGATCTGTATCTCTGGGTGGAGTATTGGTGCACTATAAGGCAGATGTGGTCAAGGCTCTTTGTAAATCTTGGGTATAGAATGGAAGCCCCGGGAAGGTTAACCCGGTCAACAAATGCCCGCAGAAGTCGGATGTGTCGGCCTAACGGCGCAAGAACGCAGCTCTGCTGTAAACTGGCACAACGCAATCACGTCCGAAAAAAAACTCCGGATGAACGAAGAAGAAGAAGAAGAAGAATGGAAGAACAAATACACCATCACTGCCTTGAGATAATCGTGCTGCAGGGAGTGACCAAAGGATCTGGCTGACACTTAGTTCTGCAGAACTTCATCCTCTTTTCCTCTAGACAACTTTCTTTGCAGACTTTCTTCCCTTTTCCCTCTAGACAACTTTCTATACATAATTTATGCCCCTTCCACTCTAGGCAACTTTCAATGCAAAAACTATTGTCCTTTGTCTTTAGACAACGCTTATATAGAAATTCGTCCCGTTTCTTTCTAGGCAACCATTTTTCTATACATACCATATTCCCATTTGCCTCTAGACACGCTTGTATAGAAAAATTCGTTTTCTTTACCTCCAGATAACTTTATCAACAGACAATTCTCTGCTCAAGGCTATCTTCTGCCTAGAAATGACTCTTCTAAACAAGTGTTGCTATATTAAGAAAGTAGGTCATTTGAAAGATATAGGCTCGACAAGCCAATAGAAGATTGAACAATCTACACGGAGATCACCAAGCTGAAACTAGGAACTACCTAACAAGAATAGTTTGGTTCCATCTGCCACAAAGAGCCACACTGAGGAATTAGATTTGATACAGAGCAACGGAAATACCAAGTAAAAGATGGAGTGATGGTACCACGATTAACTTTAGAGAAACGAATAGCAACTTACGAAGAGCATTAGAACAAGCTCATAAAATATCATTATATCTCCCTCCAAACACCTCACTGACGTAAACAAATGAAGAGAAGAAGAAGAAGAGGAAGAAGAAGAAGAAGAAGAAGAAGAAGAAGAAGAAGGAGGAGGAGGAGGAGGAGGAGGAGGAGGAGGAGGAGGAAGAAGAGGAGAAGGAGGATATAGCATGCGATATATAGCATGCGATCTCTCAATTTCTTATGATTCATGATTAGAATTATGGCAGTCACCTTCCAGAAATGAGTAATTGATCGCCTGTGACAACTCAGTGCTTCCATTTAGCACGGTCGTACTGATGTTGCCGGTGTGAACACATCTGCAAAATAAATACAATTCCATAGTTGAATTTAGTTGACCTAAGAAACGACATCACTGCACGCAGTACACTCCCACGCGCGTTCCGTCCACTTGTTCAACAGCCATCTGATTGAAAGTTCTGGTCTTCAATGTCAATTTTGAGATGGTCCAGAACCCTTGCCGATCCCCAGCCATATCATTCTCTCCACATACGTGTTATCAGTCTCTTCCAGCGCTTTGTCCAGCTGGTCACACAGGCGCTCGACCACCTCCCCCTTGTCCATTAGTAATCTACCACAGAGAGGTGCATTTCCTGCCAGCCTATCAACCAGTTCATTTCCTCGCACTCCCACATGGCCAGGGTAAAAAAGCCATAAAATTCTCAATCTTTGAACCGAGGCAAGTCATTCTTCACGAAACATTTCTTTCTCCACCTTACTAAGCAAACTCCGTTAGTCCGTAATAACAACAACGTGTGTTGCAGCTGTCCCCTCCAATCATTAGAAGGCTGCTGTTACTGCTTTCACCCCGTACTCATGCTGTAGGTTGTAGTCTCATATACTAAATTCTTCTTTTTCAAGCATCGTCAATTAGCCTTCGCGATGAAACCCCCAACCATTCCGCCTGTTTCTCACCACTGACCCATCGGTGTAGATGACTATGTCACCTTGATGTGTGTTACTCTGGATCAGCTGTTACACCTCAAACTCAGTACGGCCCGCTGCCCATTCTCTGCACCCACCACCCTGTGTTACTATTACCTTGTGTCTGTCTGGCATGTCTTCCGGTACTTCTCCCCACTCTTTTTCACGATTGGTGTTTTCTACTTCACACATCTGGCTGATAGATATTTCTGCCTGTGCCATCTAGGATCTGCCTATTCTCAGTCTATGACCCTTGACCCTATCCACGTCTTCCTGCAGGAGGTGATTCCTGTCGGCAGCGACTCTCCACCACCATTTGGCTTGAAGAACTCTGTGCTTGTGCCCCTACAATTCTAGAATGTTAGATGAGCTTTTGCTGTGTATATTTTGATTTGCTTAGTGAACTTTATTAATCACATACGCTCTTTAAACAAAACTAAACAAAAACAAACAAACAAACAAACAATCAAACAAAACATAAGTTCTGCAACACATGCTGTGGGTGTATGAATAGTTTGGACCATCACATTAGTTAGTTACTCGACAGATCATCCTCATTGCACATCTAACCAATCAGTCCATAAGTGCTCGTATCCCCTCCTCAGTAAATCCCGCATCGTGTAGCAACTAACAACACCTGTTTTGTGTTGATTTATTAATCTTCTTTGGCTTCCCGTGTAGTGTTCTTGTTTGGCCACACCTCTTTTAATTTGCTGTTCTCGCAGCCTGACCATGGTTGTAGATTCACAGTCATCACTTGGTTCTCGTAAAAGTATTTCTTCTCATGTACCGAATTTTGAATCTTCTGTAGGTCTGTGACATTGTAGGGGCAATCACACTGTGTAGGCCTGTTTACAGGGAGGGATAGGTGGCCGGGCTTTCTCTCACTTAATGAGACGACGAGCACAGGTGTCAAACGCTCGTCCGAACGCGTTCATAACATCTCCAGCAAAGCTCCCTATTGATTATATTAAGGTGCCCACTACATAGGCTTTTGAGTTCAGCATGCAAATTCTGATATTCATTGTTTCTCCCTGGGCGTTGAGTTGTTGTCTCTTGGCGATAAAATACCCCAGTCCTGTGGAAGGGGCATTACGTTGTTGTCTATTGGCAATAAGATACCCCAGACCTTGGAGGGGCATGGCCGATCTACAATAGACCCCTATCTGTCTGAGTATGCTGGGCTGAACCGTCACGTGGCTGCATTAGAATGTGTCGTGATCTTGCACTACTTGTCTTGTACGCCAGTACAACCAGTACACAAGCTTAGAGAGGTGTAGGAAAGAACTGCAGCATAGTCCATGTAGAGAAGGCACTACAATAGTATCTCTTCTTCTGTAGAGAAGGTAAAACAATATAGTCTCTGTAGAGAAGGTAAAACAATATAGTTTCTGTAGAGAAGGTAGAACAATATAGTCTCTGTAGAGAAGGTAAAACAATATAGTCTCTGTAGAGAAGGTAGAACAATATAGTCTCTGTAGAGAAGGTAGAACAATATAGTCTCTGTAGAGAAGGTACTACAACATAGTCTCTATAAGAAGGCACTACAATATAATCTCTGTAGAGAAGGTACTAAAACATAGTTCCCGAGGAGAAAGTACACAACATAGTCCTGATAGTGACAACCTGTGCTCATGCCACTGTGAAAATCAACTCAACGCGATCTGCTTCCAAATCGCATGCGGCTTATTTCAAGACTGGCATGTGAGACTGTGAGACTGTCTTCTCCGCTTCTAAGCAGCACTCTGTCAGGAGGCAAAGATAGAAAAGAGACCTGGAGGTTAGCGTTGCGAATTGATAAGAGCGCTCGCTTTTGAACTTCCGAGGTAGAGGGCCCAACCTCTATATTGGTCATTTGGACTATAACGTTGACTTCTCGTCCTTGGGACATAAATTACAAATACCTCAGAAGTAGGAGGGGTTTGCCAGATGGCGAGGGACAATGGTATTAGGGAAAACTGGCCGATAGGCAAAAATCAGACCAGCTTGGACTACTCTATAGTTCACAGCGAGCGAACGAAAACAAAAGGGTAACTCACCTGACATTGCCTTGACCTTGTCCGAGTGCGGCAAAAGCCGGGATGAGGCCACTAAATCCCATCCCGATGAAGATGCTGGCCATGTACCTGGCCTTGAGATGAGCCATGAAGGTCACGTATGCAATAGAGGTTGTTGCTGCAAATATTGACTGGGTGAAGGTCAGTGCAAAGAGGGCCAAGCTGGGGAAGCAACAAGAAAACAAAGCAATTGAGTTAACTTGACCTCAATACTCAGATATATCATATTCGTATGGGACGCAGAGATGTTTCCAAGGCACCAGGGCCGGGTTATGTACTGGACAAGACCTATTGACGCGTCCTGTCAAGCGTCCTGGGCAACAGGTCCCTTTGGGGTTCTGGCTTAAGTCAGTAGGTCGCCGATTCCTCCGAAGTCGGAGAGCGTATGCCTGTACGGCGAGGAACCACCAGTCTGCACACCAAAAAGCCAGACATGGGACAACGGATACTCACGCAAACCTCAGGTCCTGTATGACATCACACTGATGTTGGAAAACAGAATGCCTTCATCCGACATACAGGACTTCGCGTTGGAGCTCAAGCCAACGAACACAAGCAAAGCAAAGCATATTCGTATATTTTATATTATAGATGAACGTGATATATTTGACTGCTACTTGTATCATTGGTATTGGGACTCTTCGCTTGATGTTGAAGATGAGGACGGAGTACGGGTAAGAATGTTACGAGTGCTGTGATGTCGGTTCTTGACTTAACTCAACCTAACTCCCCTTAACTCAACTTAACTCAATTCAACTTAACGCAACTTAACTCAATACTCAAATTTACACATATCAGTGTTTAGATGTAGTCTGATGTGTTTATGCATGATATGATGTGTTTGTATTTGGTCTGATGTGGTTATGTCTGGTTTGATGTGTTTATCTGTAGCTTGATGTGTTTATGCCTATTAGGATGTGTGTTTATATGTGATTAGATGTGTGGTTTGATATGTGTTTAATCGTGGTTAGATGAGTTGTTGATGTGATTTAGTGCGGTTTGAAATGTGTTTAGATGTGCTGTTGTACTTCAGTAATGACGTATATGCAATCTTTTAACAGTGGAACAAAAATCAACTGTTACGGCAGCTCTATCTGTATGTAGACGAAGTGATCAGACACAACACGATAAAGGGATTCACCTGTGCTCATCTCCTGCAACAAGGGCCGTCTCCTTCCAAAAGAAGGAATACAGCAGGGCACACAAGGTTAAAGCAATTACAACAACGAATGATGTCGGAGTCTCCAGTTTGAGTTTGGGCTTGCAGAAAGCGATGAGGGTGAAGATGATGAGGCCGATGTTGCCAAACTGAAACAGGACAATGACACTGTTACCTTCTGGGGTCAGTTAGATACATGGTCAATGGAAACAGTAAAACATCAGCGTAATTGGTGATCTGCACACATTATATATCTATGGGCTGTTGGATGTCATGGTGACGTGGTTGTCTTATGCTGCTGCTCTGGAGAATGCAATATAAGCTTACAGGGCAATCAGTGTTTCTGGGGAAAATCAACAAATCCTGTAAGGAATCAACACATTATCCTGTAAAGAATCAACACGTTATCCTGAAAAGAATAAAGATATGATCCTATAAGGCAGTGTTTCCCAACGTGGGGCCCACGCCCCACAGGGAGGCAATTTGACTGTTAAGGGGGGCAATTCGAAAATGGAAGAAATCGGCTGAATATAACAAAACGGGGAGACTTGAGACTGAAGTTAACTAAATTGGAACCTGACATAAGATCTCTTTGCAGCAAGCATCAAGCGCATGGATCTCACTAAATTTAAATAATAAATAATTACTAATAATTAAAATAATATAGAAAAATCTTTCATTAAAATTATTTTGTACTTGAATTTCAGTTCTCCATTATATGTTTTGAAAATTTACTTACTGTGTTTGCTCAATAATTACCTAGTGATTTCTTCCTAAAACCTATCATTCAAGTTTCTTTAGTGAACATTTCAATTTTTGAATATTAAAAATAATGTATATGTTGAGGGGGAGGGGGGGGGGGCATGGGGCGGGGGAGGGGGGCAATATGAATTTTAGAAAGGCTTAAGTGGGGCATGGTACAAAAAAGGTTGGGAAACACTGCTATAAGGGATATACACATGATCCTGCAGAGAATAAACATGGGGTTGCCGAGAATAAACGCATGGTCCTGCAGAGAATAAACACATGCTTCTGTAGTCAATAAACGCATGATCCTGTAGTGAATAAACATAAGATCAATACACAACAGGACTAATCCATCATGGAGAGTTGTATTCTAGTGCACTGGCTTGTACACTTGTCTAGTGGCGTGTTTGTCGTGTATTGAATCTCAGTGGAGTCAGGTTTTGTGAACTGGCCTGGGCTTCAGGTCATCTCATTGGTACCAGAAATTGTCAGGGGTGTAAAGGAGGCTGATATCATAGTAACCACATCACCCACCATGCGCCAATAGGTTGTGAAAATACGAGGTTAGGAGCAAGTGCCAATACACATCCAAGCGTGTAAAAGGGAACATAAAAAAACAAACAGAGCAGGTAGTGTAGTGTGAAACAATAATTATCCCGTCAGTTTCTTGCTATGGGTTTGTGATCATGTGAGGTAACACAAAACTCTTCTCATTGTTCTGTATATTTATTGAACGGCTATATTTCAAATATCAACACTTTGTTAAGTATGCTGATTCGTACTGTTTTGTAGTTATGTATGCAGACTGAATCATTGCGGAGATCTGCTGTTCATATTCATAGAGTCACCTTTATCTTCGTTTCGGGACAGGCGGGAGTTTAGAGAAATGAACGAGCGGATTTAACTAGCAGGCTCTGCATCCCCTGCAGATGGCCAGCCGTTGGATCGTGCTGATGTTATTAACATCCTTAGATGTCGAGAGCCGGTCTCTCTGGTCTAGGAGTTTCACCACTTTCTCCGTAATCCCGTATACTCTCGTAAGTAACGTGACGTTGCGCGAGAATCGATAGCGGTTCTCTCCTCGTCGGTAGCCTACGGGGTATGTGAGCCGGTCTCACAGAACGCAATGACAAACTACTGAGCGTAATCTTGGCAAGAAATCAACAATCAGCTGAAAAATGCTGATGTTGACAGCGATGTCCTGTAAAGTATATGCGAACCAAAAAAAAAAAAAAATGATGTCGAGAGCGGGGGCATTTGATGTCATTGAATCCACCTCGTTGTCTAGAATGCGAGACTCGGGAGTAAGAACTGACACGGCCAGATACTAGAGCAGTGGTTCTCAACCTTTTTTGGCCCATGCCCCCCTTTACCATATGTTCAGAATGTCATTCCCCCCCCTCCCTAATTTAGAATTTCCTCCCTATAAATCCCCCCCCCTTCCCCCCAACCTTACACAGTATACATAAAAATGGAAGCTAAATTTAATAACACATACTAGAACAAGTCTAGACATCTACATAAAACGTGATTTGCGGGCCTACTTACGTCATAAAACGAATTTCATTAGGACGAGAAGTACAGAACCGTAAAATTTAGAGGGAAAAACAATATTAAGTAACTGCTTCTTGTGTTAATGCGTTCTTGAAATAATCTTAATTCCCCCCCCCCCCCCTTTGGAAACCTTAAATCCCCCCCCCCCTCCTGAGGGGGGGGGGGAATTCCCCACCGGTTGAGAACCACTGCACTAGAGGCACATCAGGAGAATGAGGGGTCTCGTCAACCACCACAGAACTGGCACTGTCTGTCGCCGGAAGCTGATGGAAGCATATCCGGAGTGGATGGGGAATACCCCAACAACAGGTCAGCGTGGCCGAATGAATAAGAATGCGTGTTCGTAAACATCCGGTGTACTGATGCCGAGGTAAGCGGTTCAACTCATACACCGGACAGTTGGACTAAAATGTTGGCCTGTCGCCCTTGACTTGGGGATGTAAATTACAAGTTCCTCTGAAGTCGGAGTGGGTTCACCTGATGGCGAGGGGCACTGTTAATAGGGAAAGATAATCCACACGCAAAATTTAGTCCAATAATACTGGCAGTAGTGTGTATGGACTACACTTAAGTTCAAATCGAGCGAGAGCAAAAATAAATAAATAAATAAATAGATAAATAAATAAATAGATAAATAAATAAATAGATAAATAAATAAATAGATAAATAAATAAATAGATAGATAAATAAATAAATAAATAAATAAATAAATAAATAAATAAATAGATAAATAAATAAATAAATAAATAAATAGATAAATAAATAAATAGATAAATAAATAAATAGATAAATAAATAAAAAATAGATAAATAAATAAATAAATAAATAAATAAATAGATAAATAAATAGATAAATAAATAAATAGATAAATAAATAAATAGATAGATAAATAAATAAATAGATAAATAAATAAATAGATAAATAAATAGATAACTAAATAAATAGATAAATAAATAAATAAATAAATAAATAAATAAATAGATAAATAAATAAATAAATAGATAAATAAATAAATAAATAAGTAAATAGATAAATAAATAGATAAATAAATAAATAAATAGATAAATAAATAAATAGATAAATAAATAAATAGATAAATAAATAAATAGATAAATAAATAAATAGATAAATAAATAAATAGATAAATAAATAAATCAATAAATAAATAAATAAATAAATAAATACCCCAACAGATAACATGGGTTAATGCATTACCGTGAGCACCGGACATCAGGTACAGGTATTTTCTGAAATGATTTGCATATGTAGACCAGAGGATGAGACTAATGCTATGATGTCATCTCACGGGGAAATGTGGGAAAACTCAGACGACAAATCTGGATCTTTTGGATAATGTCAGGACAGGACATTGCCAGATGCTGGTAACAAGGGGACGTCCATTACTTCTGATTTTCTCTTATTCATACAAAGTGTTATATGGTTGACTCAAATGTTCCTCATCAGATGAGTGGAGTTGAGCCAAGAACCGACATCACGGAACTTGGGACATCCCCAAACGTGCTCCTTTCTCATCTTCAACAGCCAGCGAAGTGTCCCAATACTAGTGGTACCAGTAGCAGTCTTGCCTTTCTTCCCAGCACCATTCTCTCCTCCCAGCATCATTATCTTATTGCAGCACCATTCTCTCATTGCAGCATCATTCTCTTATAGAAGCACCATTCTCTCATTGCAGCACCATTCTCTCCTTGCAGCACCATTCTCTCCTTGCAGCACCATTCTCTCCTTGCAGCACCATTCTCTCCTTGCATCACCATTCTCTCCTTGCAGCACCATTCTCTCATTGCAGCACCATTCTCTCCTTGAAGCACCATTCTCTCCTTACAGCACCATTCTCTCATTGCAGCACCATTCTCTCCTTGCAGCATCATTCTCTTATAGAAGCACCATTCTCTCATTGCAGCACCATTCTCTCCTTGCAGCACCATTCTCTCCTTGCAGCACCATTCTCTCCTTGCAGCACCATTCTCTCCTTGCATCACCATTCTCTCCTTGCAGCACCATTCTCTCATTGCAGCACCATTCTCTCCTTGAAGCACCATTCTCTCATTGCAGCACCATTCTCTCCTTGAAGCACCATTCTCTCCTTACAGCACCATTCTCTCATTGCAGCACCATTCTCTCCTTGCAGCACCATTCTCTCATTGCAGCATCATTCTCTTATAGAAGCACCATTCTCTCATTGCAGCACCATTCTCTCCTTGCAGCACCATTCTCTCCTTGCAGCACCATTCTCTCCTTGCAGCACCATTCTCTCCTTGCATCACCATTCTCTCCTTGCAGCACCATTCTCTCATTGCAGCACCATTCTCTCCTTGAAGCACCATTCTCTCCTTACAGCACCATTCTCTCATTGCAGCACCATTCTCTCCTTGCAGCACCATTCTCTCCTTACAGCACCATTCTCTCATTGCAGCACCATTCTCTCCTTGCATCACCATTCTCTCCTTGCAGCACCATTCTCTCATTGCAGCACCATTCTCTCATTGCAGCACCATTCTCTCCTTGCAGCACCATTCTCTCATTGCAGCACCATTCTCTCCTTGCATCACCATTCTCTCCTTGCAGCACCATTCTCTAATTGCAGCACCATTCTCTCCTTGCATCACCATTCTCTCCTTACAGCACCATTCTCTCCTTACAGCACCATTCTCTCCTTGCAGCACCATTCTCTCCTTGCAGCACCATTCTCTCCTTGCAGCACCATTCTCTCCTTGCAGCACCATTCTCTCCTTGCAGCACCATTCTCTCCTTGCAGCACCATTCTCTCCTTACATCACCATTCTCTCCTTGCAGCACCATTCTCTCCTTGCAGCACCATTCTCTCCTTACAGCACCATTCTCTCCTTGCAGCACCATTCTCTCCTTGCAGCACCATTCTCTCCTTGCAGCACCATTCTCTCCTTGCAGCACCATTCTCTCCTTGCAGCACCATTCTCTCCTTGCAGCACCATTCTCTCCTTACATCACCATTCTCTCCTTGCAGCACCATTCTCTCCTTGCAGCACCATTCTCTCCTTACAGCACCATTATCTCCTTGCAGCACCATTCTCTCCTTACAGCACCATTCTCTCCTTACAGCACCATTCTCTCCTTACAGCACCATTCTCTCCTTGCAGCACCATTCTCTCCTTACAGCACCATTCTCTCCTTGCAGCACCATTCTCTCCTTACAGCACTATTCTCTCCTTACAGCACCATTCTCTCCTTACAGCACCATTCTCTCCTTACAGCACCATTCTCTCCTTGCAGCACCATTCTCTCCTTACAGCACCATTCTCTCCTTACAGCACCATTCTCTCCTTACAGCACCATTCTCTCCTTGCAGCACCATTCTCTCCTTGCAGCACCATTCTCTCTTTACAGCACCATTCTCTCCTTACAGCACCATTCTCTCCTTACAGCACCATTCTCTCCTTACAGCACCATTCTCTCCTTACAGCACCATTCTCTCCTTGCAGCACCATTCTCTCCTTGCATCACCATTCTCTCATTACAGCACCATTCTCTCCTTACAGCACCATTCTCTCCTTGCAGCACCATTCTCTCCTTACAGCACCATTCTCTCCTTACAGCACCATTCTCTCCTTGCAGCACCATTCTCTCCTTACAGCACCATTCTCTCCTTGCAGCACCATTCTCTCCTTACAGCACCATTCTCTCCTTGCAGCACCATTCTCTCCTTGCAGCACCATTCTCTCCTTGCAGCACCATTCTCTCCTTACAGCACCATTCTCTCCTTACAGCACCATTCTCTCCTTACAGCACCATTCTCTCCTTACAGGACCATTCTCTCCTTGCAGCACCATTCTCTCCTTACAGCACCATTCTCTCCTTGCAGCACCATTCTCTCCTTACAGCACCATTCTCTCCTTGCAGCACCATTCTCTCCTTGCAGCACCATTCTCTCCTTGCAGCACCATTCTCTCCTTGCAGCACCATTCTCTCCTTACTGCACCATTCTCTCCTTACAGCACCATTCTCTCCTTGCAGCACCATTCTCTCCTTGCAGCACCATTCTCTCCTTACAGCACCATTCTCTCCTTACAGCACCATTCTCTCCTTACAGCACCATTCTCTCCTTGCAGCACCATTCTCTCCTTACAGCACCATTCTCTCCTTACAGCACCATTCTCTCCTTGCATCACCATTCTCTCCTTACAGCACCATTCTCTCCTTGCAGCACCATTCTCTCCTTACAGCACCATTCTCTCCTTGCAGCACCATTCTCTCCTTACAGCACCATTCTCTCCTTGCAGCACCATTCTCTCCTTGCAGCACCATTCTCTCCTTGCAGCACCATTCTCTCCTTGCAGCACCATTCTCTCCTTGCAGCACCATTCTCTCCTTGCAGCACCATTCTCTCCTTGCAGCACCATTCTCTCCTTGCAGCACCATTCTCTCCTTGCAGCACCATTCTCTCCTTGCAGCACCATTCTCTCCTTGCAGCACCATTCTCTCCTTGCAGCACCATTCTCTCCTTACAGCACCATTCTCTCCTTACAGCACCATTCTCTCCTTGCAGCACCATTCTCTCCTTGCAGCACCATTCTCTCCTTACAGCACCATTCTCTCCTTACAGCACCATTCTCTCCTTACAGCACCATTCTCTCCTTGCAGCACCATTCTCTCCTTGCAGCACCATTCTCTCCTTACAGCACCATTCTCTCCTTACAGCACCATTCTCTCCTTGCAGCACCATTCTCTCCTTACAGCACCATTCTCTCCTTGCAGCACCATTCTCTCCTTACAGCACCATTCTCTCCTTGCAGCACCATTCTCTCCTTGCAGCACCATTCTCTCCTTGCAGCACCATTCTCTCCTTGCAGCACCATTCTCTCCTTACAGCACCATTCTCTCCTTGCAGCACCATTCTCTCCTTACATCACCATTCTCTCCTTGCAGCACCATTCTCTCCGGGCCGTGAGGTTCTATCTGTTCTTCTGCACTACACACGTGATTCTTCTTCTTCTTTTCGTTCATCCGGAGTGTTTTTCAGATGTGATTGCGGTGTGTCTGTTATGCGCCCTTGGGCCGAAACCCGTAGGCCAACACATCGACTTTAGCGTGCATTTTTGACCAGGTAGCATTCCTGGGATACTCTCACTTTTGTGGCGCCATCTGCAACCATGCTGGCCAAGGTGGAACGGTCGAAGACAACGGTCATCCCTCAAAGGAAGGCAGGGACAGTCCATAGCATTTTCCGCCATCCAAGGTTGCTTCCATAGTTGCAGGGCCGACACATAACGCCCTGGATCTGGGCTCACCGAGGGAGATCGTCACGTCATGCTCATGGCTGCTTTAAATCCTCACTTCAATATATTGGTCATTTCGTTTCCCCGGGTCATTCCCGCACAAACCAGACAGGTTTGCAGACGGCATCCACTCAGCGAGTTTTCGGACATGTGCTTGTCGTTGCGCCCATCAGAGCTTTTCCAGGCTCAACAGACATTCGGAAAACTACCCAGTCAGAGCTGTTCCGAACAAGAGCGGCATTCGGAAACTAGGTAGTCAGAGCTGTTCATAGCACGAGAGACATTCGGACGAGACATTTCATTCGGACGTAATTGCGTAGTGTCAGTTTTTAGTTTGCAACCCGTAGGACGACACTTCCGACTTCAGCGGGAATTTTTTAATGAGGTTAGCCATCCTCTGGTTTCGAGGCACGTTGGACTGTTGTGATGTCGCTAACATCTCAGCTGGTCAAGATAGAACGATGAACGACATCGTGGTTGGCCCTCAAGGGAAGGCAGGGGCAGACCATGAGCATTCCCTCGCTATCCAAGGAGGCTTCCATAATTGCAGAGCCGGCACATATTGCTCTGTGACTGGGCTCACCCGAGGAGTTGCCACGTCCTGCTCATGGCTGCTTTAGTTCCTCACTTCCATGTGTTGGGCAACTCGTTTGCCACTGATCGCTCAAGCACACACCAGACCGGTCAGACTGCAAGCGACACCCACGCTTTTGACTTCGGACCACGCAATAGGTTCGCTCGCCGTGCGTTCCATTTTGCGTCATTGAGACGTTCTTCCACTTTTGTCTACACTCTATGAGTTAGATACAGTTTTCGCAGCCACTTTCTTCGACTGGGGCACTTTTTGACTTTTTGTACTCGCTCACGAGGTAGGCTACTTGTGCTGCCGGATCAGCACCTTACCTTCGTGCAGCGGTGAACGAGAAACGGCCTGACCCTCTCATCCGGGAATCTCTCATATCCCCCAGCTGAGAGCCTTCGAACTTCTATCAGACCTGAGCATGTAGCTTGCTCAGTATCACGCCTTTATTTTTCGAGAGGTGGCTATCGGCCCGGCTCTCAGGTCCGAGGGTTTGTGGCTTAGAGGCGTTCAGCCACAGCCCTCGACAGGGAGCCTTTAGTGTTTTGTCCGGACCAAGAACTTCTGCCTTCGTGCGCCTGATTTAAATTTTAGACTGCTATCCTCAGTCTCACCTGCAGAGCAGCAGGTTGTGTCTCTCTTAGTCTGGTCCCTATCCCATATGCTGTCCGATATGTAGTTTTTCACCCATCGGCAAGCACATGGGGTCGATGGGACACGCAAGCTCCTCCACCACGGCAAGGTGGAGACACATCGGGGGAGACACACGTGATTCCAAAGAGCCGCCACCACATCTGCCTTATCATGCACCAATGTCCCACCAAGCAATGCAGATCCAGCCAATCTGTCCGCCCGCTCGTTTCCCACCACGCCAGCTTGTTCTGGTGGGTGGGGGTAGATATGAAACAGATGCTCTCTATTTTTTAGTGTTGAAGTGAAGCCCGCCGCTCTGCTCGAAGCATACCTGTATTCACCTTTGTCATCATAATTTGTAAATCGGTTACAATCACGACATGCGCAAGCTGTATGTCCTGCAGTGCGTGAACAGCCTCTGTGACTGCCTCCACCTCTATTCTCAGTTTTAATCTAGGTCAAATCTACTCGCCAGGCAGTGCAATTTATTCAATGTCCTGGTAGGAATGTGTATTTGCTGTTTTGAGCCTCGGCTATGAAATGTTTCAAACACGATTACTTTATTCACCACATCTACACCGAAAGAATAGAAACATATTTCTAACACTATTAATTTGGAATGTAAATGACCAAATTAGGAAGAACTTGGAAGCAACAGAGGTGTGGTTCCTGAAATAAATGTTGTGAATTCCTTGTACTACCAGAGTAACTTTTAATGACTGTCCGAAAGAGGCTAATGAAACTAGAACATTGTATTCAACAACATGAAAGAGACAAACAGATTTCTTTTGTCATGTAGTGAGAGAAGAGGCATTCGAGAACACCGCGACAACTGGAAAGATCGAGGAGAAGAGAGGCAGAGGCAGATCAAGACAAATGTTGCTGGATGGACTGAGACGGTGACATGGAGGAATATCATCAGCAGAAGAGATCTATAACAACAAAGACCATGATCTGTGGAGAGAATGAGCGCCAGCTGGCAAAACACATGATGATGATGATGATGATGATGATGATGATGACGATGATGATGATGATGATGATGATGATGATGATGATGATGATGATGATGATTGACAAAGAACAACACTGCACCTGGGTTATAATGGTGAGATACGATGGAAGAGTCCATCCTTCGGGCAGGTGAGACACCAAGATGGGCAGTTCCACCCACAAACCATTCATGATAGACCATGATGTAATTCCAAATATAACCACCAACAAATGAACACCGAACTTCGCTGTATCGTGGTCGTCTGACGATTTGGTCCTCATAGCTTTACATCAGATTGGGTTAACTCTTGATAGACGTGGGTGACAGGCAATTGTTAACCCCTAGAAGACCTCAGTTCCTCCGCCGGATGACACGGTTATTTGGTTTCTCCTGTTGGGCCAGCTTGAAGCGTGTGTCTTCATTGGCTGACTATTATAAGAAACAAAGAAACACATAAAATCACAACAATACTAATGGATATATTAAATATGTGTGTTGCTTCGTGAATCCCTGAAAGTTGTAGAGTGTAGAAAAGAAATATATGCGATATGTATTTTTGATATACATCATCATCTTTATGCGCCATGCCTGTAAGCGTGAGCAGTCATGGTTCGCTATCTTACACGAACCCGCAAAGCGTAAATTTCTTGGTATCTGTAAAAAAGGTAATTTGCTATTGCCTTCCTTCTTATCAGCAATCATAATGTTCGACGACCGTAGTAGTTGTCTCCAAAAAGAGATCCTCTGCCTACCATAGTGAATTTTGAGATCATACATTATAACTATCTGTCGGCTACTCTTCAAAATCAGCCACCATGGTTTCAACTGACCTTGATCGGCCTGGTGGGGGTGCAGGGGGGGGGGGGGGTGGGGGGGGATAAACGGGCACTCCACCTGGCCCAAGTGTGTCGCGTGTGCTAGAGGAGGGAAGTAGATACCTTACTTATCCATTGATAGAGGATACTTCTATCCCCCCCCCCCCATTTTAATATACATAGACACACGTGATCTTTCCCGTGACAACATATGGATGTATGTGGCAGATCATTCAACAATCACTAGTCAAGACAATCACTAGTCAAGACAATCACTAGTCAAGACAATCACTAGTCAAGACAATCACTAGTCAAGACAATCACTAGTCAAGACAATCGCGACGTTTGAGCTTAAATATTACTGAACAGGTTTTAGAACAGCTTGGTCCACGAAGGAGAAAATATACCGAAATACATACTGCCATAGATCTGAACAACGAAGAGAAGTGGCTCAAAAATGAAAGTCATATCCCGGAAACTGAAATACGCTGGTTATGTAAAACGTTGTAGAGGCTGCACAGAACGGTGATGGAAGGGTCGACACATGGAAGAAGAGGCGGGAACCTAAGAGAACGAATATTTGCACAAACATCGCAGACGTCGGGGACACGGAACAGGAGACATGGCAAGATATCGAGATCATGTTTGGCAATCTTTAGTGAGAGCGATGTTCTGTAAAGGAGATGATACATGATGATAAGACACACGCTCACAGCGATATATAGGCGAAAATATACATGTAGATGTACATGGATGTCAGGTCTTAGTCAGGTATGACTGAGCTACCATATGGCATTAAACGGTACTACCTGCTTTCTGTTAGCGCCAAATGTTGTTAGTCAGGTCTTAGTCAGGTATGACTAAGCTACCTTATAAAGTAGAACCCTACACCCAAGTATGTGCCAGTGGCTTCGAGTGGAACAGCGCAATGTGGGGGGGGGGGGAGGGTAAGAAGTGTTATTCTAGTGCAAGAAATTAACAACTAAAGACTAAATGCCATGGCAGGGCAGACCAGGCCCTAAGCCTTGGTCAGCAACTGGTTTAGGATCAAAGCACCGACAGGTGTACATTTTGAGCATTGCTTTGCTGATGATGCAGCTTCTGCAGCTTATCTTGTTCCAGACGTATTATTGCTACCTTCTCTCTGGAGCAAACTAGGCAAGCAACATGGTCTCTACAATTAAGTCCTGGTTTTGACCCATGGAGGGATATAACTCTATCCCTGGTCTTAACTTCCGCCATGCGTTGTAGTTATTAAGCCTGTTTTGAAGAACAATGCAACAAATTATCGTTTGTGAAAACGGCAAGGTGCCAGCCGTATGTAGATGTACAAACACAAGCACATGCGTACACACAGACACAAATATGTACATACACAAGCACATGCATACATAGATACATTCATGCACATAAACCATATTAGTATGTAACTAGGTCATGGTTCAACACAGCACGCATGCACTGCTGCCAAGTGGCCATGCATTCACATCGCGTCTGGTCGGGGTTTTAAATTTGACATGGCCTCCCAGAGTGACCCAGTTTTAAATAAAACAAACTTCCAGGGGAAATAAGCAGGTTTCTAGATTTTACTAATGTGATATGAGTTTCCCCCCTTAAAGATGCGTTTACACCGCGCCCGCATGCATGACGGGCCAGCTAGCGAAGTTGGTAGCGAACTGCGCTGGTAATGTCATCAACACGGTCGACCGAGCATTCGACGCCTGGGCACTTCGCCTGCCAAAATGAGGAAACGATTGGCCACCTATACCTGCGTGTATCCAGGCCTACAACATGCGATGACGCAATCATATCACAGACCCGTAGAGGAAAACTGCTTCTAGAGAAAATATGATTATTCCCATGTATAAAAGGGTCCGCGGTAGCGCATTGACTAACAGAGTTGCCTGTAGCCCGGTGATCTAGTGTTTGAATCCACTTGGAGACATTGAAATAAATAGTTATTACTTTCATGCTGCACTAAATTACATGGGCAGTGTTACATTTGTGCAGTGAATAGTGTCAGTTTTAACTATACAAGAATTGCATGGACACGGTGTTAATGTGTACACTGAGTGGTGTCAGTTTTAACTGTACCATAATTACATGGAGACGACGTTAATGTGTACACTGAATGGTGTTAGTTTTAACTGTACCATAATTACATGGAGACGACGTTAATGTGTACACTGAATGGTGTCAGTTTTAACTGTACCATAATTGCATTGATACGGTGTTAATGTTAACACTGAATGGTGCCAGTTTTACGCCTGTCGATCTCAGATGTTGAATCAGATGTCCAAGGGAGATAATGGCTGACTGGCACCTTCCTGTCTGGATAAATGATAGTTTATCAAATGAAGTTATACTTCTACGTAACATAAAGTCTGGGCTGAATTGTAGAGTCCATGTGTTGCCTATGCGGTATGATCCCTCTCACGGCCTGCCTAGTTTACTCCAGAGGAAAGGTAACACCAATACATCTGGAACAAGACAAGCTGCAGAAGCTGCCAGATAAGCAAAGCAATGCTAGAACTGTCCGCCTGTCGAAGCTTCGATCCTAGACCAGCTGGCAAACAAGGCTTAGGGCCTGGTCTGCCCTGCCATGACATTTTGTCTTTAGGTTGCATTTCCTCACACCAGGATAAGGCTTGCACCTTCCCAATTGCGCTCTTCCGCCCGAAACCGTTGGCACAATGTGGGGTGTCGGGTTTGGTAAACGCCGCCCAACATTCGGCGCTAACAGAAAGCAGGTAGTACCGTCTACTGTCGTACGGTCGCTCAGTCATATCTGGCAGGCGGGGAGATAGTACCCACAATACAAATGCGAGTATGCATTCCACAGAGACAACATATTGCGTCGAGATGGTCATGCGTCGAAGTATGCTTTGTTCCTCCACCGTGGCTTGACTCGTCCATTCCACATATCAAAAGACCAACTACTTGGCTCACTGAACACACGGAGAGACCAAAGTCTGGACTCTTTCATTCCAAGATAGACAGCAGAGAAAAATACTGCTACACTCTATGGTAGACGAGGGAAGATCGACAAGAGAGTTCAGTACTGCTACACTCCAGTGTAAAAGGGGAAGAATTAAACAAGACCTACAGTACTCCCCCCCCCCCCCGAATGTGTCTCCACCTTGCCGTGGTGGGGTGGGGTGGGGGTTTTGAGCGTTCCAATGACCCGAAGAGCTATGCTGACGGATGCAAAACTACATGTCGGACATGGTTTTGGGTAGGGGCCAGACCAAGAGAGACACAACCTGCTTGCTGATCTGCAGGTAGACTGAGGATAGCAGTCAAAGTTTTCACCAGGCGCCCGATGCCAATGATTCCAGGCCGGATACACACCCTAAGGCTCTCAGCTGAGGGATATGGCTGAACGCCTCTAAGCCATAAACTCTCGGGTGCAAGAGCCAGGCCGATACCCACCTACCGAAAAATGGAGGTGAGATACTAAGAACGCTACATGCTCAGTCCAGATCATTGTTGGAAGGCTCTCAGCTGGGGGATATGAGGGATCCCCGGATGTGAGGGCCTGGCCCTCTCTCGCTCACCGACGCACGCACACAGGCAGCACATGTAGCCTACCTCGCGAACGGTACTTTATGGTGGCAAAGCAGTTCAGTCGCACGAATTGGTTACGATGAAAGTCTGTACCTACACACATAGAATGAGCGTAGTCAAAGGTGGAAGTTTGTCTCGTTAACACGAAATGGAACGCTTGGCTAGCGAATCCAACACGTTTGGTAGTCCGAAGTGAAATCCCGATGAGTGGATGTCGTCCACAGACTGTCCGTCCCTGGTCTGTGTGGGGAGCGGTCAGTGGCAAAACGAAATGCCCAATACACAGAAGTGAGGAATTAAAGCAGCCATGAGGAGGATGTGGCGATTCCTCGGGTGGGCCCAGTCTCAGAGAGCTATGTGCCGGCTCTGCAATTATGGAAGCCCCTTCGATAGCGTGAAATGTCCATGGACTGCCTCTGCCTTCCCTCGAGGGTTGACCGTGATGTCTCTGACCGTTCTACCTTGACCAGCTGAGATGTCGGCGATACCACAGCAATAAAAGACTAACGTCTCTCGAAACCCCTGAAAGGCAAACCCGTTAAAATGCCCGCTGAAGTCGGATGTGCTGGCCTACGGGTGGAAATAAATCAGGCACAACGCATAAACGTCGGAGCGAAATGTCTTTTGTGGTCGGAACAGCTCTGACTAACCAGTCTCTGGAATGTCGGGAACAGCTCTGACTAGCTAGTTTTCTGAATGTTCCTCGTGTTGGAACAGCTCTGACTAGCTAGTTTTCCGAATGTCCGCTGTGCGCGGACCAGCTCTTTCTGAGCACATCGGCTAGCACATGTTCGAACCGAAAGCTCGCTTAGTGGATACCGTCTGCAGTCCGACCGTCCCTGGTTTGTGCGGGTAGCGGCCCGTAGCTAACGAAAGGCCAATCACATTGAAGTGAGGAATTAAAGCAGTCACGAGCAGGACGTGGCGATTCCCTCGGTGAGCCCAGCACCAGAGCGCTATGTGCCGGCTCTGCAACTATGGAAGCCTCCCATGGATGGCGGATAATGCCCATGGACTGTCCCTGCCTTCCCACAGGGCTGGTCGTGAAGCTTTCGACCGTTCTAACTTGACTAGCTGGGATGTGGACGGCACCACAAAAGTGAGTCTCCCAGGAATGCAACCTGGTCAAAAATTCACGCTGAAGCCGGATGTGTCGGCCTAAGGGTTTCGGCCCAAGGATGCCTAACTTAGACACAACGCAATAACATCTGAAAAAACACTCCGGATGAACGCAGAAGAAGAAGAAGAAGAAGAAGAAGAAGAAGAAGAAGAAGAAGAAGAAGAAGAAGAAGAAGCAGCAGCAGCAGCAGCAGCAGCAGCAGCAGCAGCAGCAGCAGCAGCAGCAGCAGCAGCAGCAGCAGCAGAAGAAGAAGAAGAAGAAGAAGAAGAAGAAGAAGAAGAAGAAGAAGAAGAAGAAGAAGAAGAAGACCTACAATAAGTAAACATCTTAGGTGTTCAAACAGGAACGAACTGCAGGCGAACTTAATTTTCACAGACTTTATTCTGGTGGTCGAGTGAGATGGCAAATCATGACCGCCCACGCTTATCGGCTTGGCACGTGATGGATGGATGGATTAAAACAGGACATGCAGACCGTCTAACATTATATCCTTTTTGTCTCTCTCCTTTAATACTGTATGTATTTTATAATTTTATCTGCCGTACATTATGTCTTCCATACACCACTTTTGAGGTTCATCTTAGGCAACAACAACAATACATGCATTATAACTGCACTGGAAATGTGCACACATCATGACTCACTCAAATTTAATTGTTGCCATGATAATTGCTATTACTATTAGATTATGAATATAAACGGTACAACAGGTTGGATATTGATTAGTGTCCTACAATTTTTATGAATATCATTTTTTTTTTCTAGGAAGGTGGGGGGGGGGGGGGGGGGTCATGCAATCTGTACTAAGATTGTGTTCAAATAGGTTGCGATTATATTAGGTATAAGGATTGGTGATGTCTTTGATTTGTTGTGGACGATTGTTCCCCATCTGTGTTAATAATTACACTAAGCTTGTTTTGTGTAAGTCTATCCTAGGCTTCAGGACATGTAACATGTTTAATTATTATGGAAAATAAATTAAGGCCTGATGATATCTCGTCACAATAGTGTAGGAAAGGAGATAATGACAAGACGGTAGAGTACTTTATTTCCCAGAGTGGTAGAGGAAAGACAAGATATACACCAATGTAAACACAATGAATAGATAACCAAACATCGATGAGCAGACGGTAAGCTTGACTAGAACATGGGGCCAATTAACAAAATGGACATTGCGGCCAAAGCCTTCGTCAGAAAACTACATGAAAAACACGACGATGACAATAATCACAATACTAGTGAGCTAAATTACCAGACAATGTACAAACTGCACCTACCTGATACACACAATTAGCCAGTGTGGTTAAACTTGTAGATACAAACTAACACGGTTTGTCAACAAGGGTTAAATTCATGTCTGTCCAAACAAATACGACATGACCGAGGAATGGCCGAATCATCATCTTATCTCCGACCTGTAGAGACTAACACATCAAGCAGGGGTGGTCACGTCCCTGAGATAACAAAGCCAAACCCTTGTTCTCATTCTAACAGGTACTTAAGGTTGTTGCCGTGTCGTATAACGGTTCTCAAACATGTTAGATTCACGGGGCTTTTTGCTTATTGCGCTAAGAAATACGACTCTGCTATTCTGAACGCGACATGGCTGAAAGTTAACGCGCTAGAGCTTAAACTTTCTCTCGTGATCATGGTGGGGGGAGGGGGGGGGGAGGTTTCCATTCCGTAGCTGGACTTAATTGTTGACTTTTCGTCCTTGACTTGGAGACGTTAATTACAAGTACCTCAGAAGTTGAAATGGGTTCGTCTGTTAGCAGGGAAGCTGATGCAGGAAGCTGTCCAATGCACCTCCAAGTAGTAGCAGCTATTAGTAGTACTAGCACGTGTATGGACTACGGTGGAGTCCAAAGCGATCGAACAGGAAGGGGGTGGGAGCGGGGGGACGAAAGACAAGAAATGATTCACTTCGATGACTTCTTCTTCTTCTTCTGCTGCTGCTTCTTCTTCTTCTTCATCTTCATTTTCTTCTTCTTCTTCTTCTTTCATCATCATCTTCTTCTTTTTCCTCTTCTTCTGCTTTATTTTCTTCTCCAATTCCTCCTCCTCCTACTTCTTTTTCAGTTTTCTTCATCTTCGTCTTCGTTCACCTTTAAGCCTCAGTATGAAAGAATGCAAAGAAAGCAGCAGTCAGTTTAAGCTTGTTGATGTCACCATACAGTGTGTCCTCTAATGGAGCGGGTGTATTCCAACATATCAGTCCAGTACACGAGGGACAAATCTAACGTTGTTTAAATGTGAAATGAATAAGGTACTACCAGGCGGTCAGATGTGTAGAAGGCAAGATATCACGTGGTCTTGTTATATTATTTGCCTTCTTCTAGACGTGACTGGTATCATTCAAGACACAGTAACCGTTGTAAACATTGCATGTAATCGATGTGTACATGTTTGCCTAATTACACTGTTGTGCGCAATTACATGCTACACGTAAACCCGTTTTATAGCTCAGCCAAGTAGATCAGGAACAATTAAATGCGAGTATTTTCACACGTTCAGCCTCGTAAACCAAGCCACCAAGCTTCTACTCAGAATGATAATGAGAAGAACAAGAAAGAAAAGAAACATGGAAATTAGTGAACTACTATATGGATTTGTGGAAAGAAACGGTACAAGTAATGCAAGATACACATTACGAACGCTAATTAATAAATCAATAGAGACACGGAAAGACATATTTGTGATTTCTAGATTATAGTACCAAGACGTTTAATAAAGTAAAACATGCTGAAATGATAAATTTGTTGGTTAATATTAATATACATGGAAAAGATCTTAGAATAATAAGGAATATTTAATGAAAACAAGTAGCAGAAATTACAATGGATAATAAAGAGGACAATTATAAACGAATAAAGCTAGGAGTACAACAAAGATGTGTCTTGTCACCGGCTCTCTTCTCTCTCTCTCTCTCTCTCTCTCTCTCTCTCTCTCTCTCTCTCTCTCTCTCTCTCTCTCTCTCTCTCTCTCTCTCTCGCTAGATAATAATCAGAGACATCAAAGAGAGGCCAGGAACACGAGTGGGAGGTTATAATGTAATCAATTTACACTATGCAGATGCCAGTGTTAATAATTGAAAATGCAAAATACCAACATGTGTTGTTCATTGTAGTAGCTGAGAGTGCTATAAGGGAATATTCTTGAATATTAAGAACACAGAAACAATGATTATATCACAGAAAAGGATGACACCGAAACGCGATATAACAACAGAAGGGAAAAATACATCAACAAGTTGATACATTTCAATTCTTCTGCTTCTTCTTCAGCTTTCCGAGCCATTGAGGTTCTTTGCTGCAAATACAATCCGTCTCCATTCGTCTCTCTGGTGGACCTTCTCTTGCCAGTCGTTGATTCCAAGTGCTTGTAGGTCTGTACATGTATTATCTCTCCACCGTCTTCTTGGTCTACCTCGGGGTCTACGGTCATTTATTTCCTGAGTGTAAGCGAGTTTTGTTTCCCTATTATCTTCCATTCTTTCTATATGCCCCAGCCATTGTAGTCTATTAGCCTTCGTGATACCAGTGATTAGCGGGGACCTAAACAGATCATAAATGTCTTTGTTGCTTCTTCTTTTCCACTCTCCACTTTGTGTATCCTTAATGGGTCCAAAGATGCGTCTTAAAATTTTGTTCTCAAAGGTTTGTAACAAGGCTTTGTCTCCTTTCGTTGTACTCCAGGTTTCAGAGCCATACAGCACAACTGGTCTGATCAGTGTTTTGTGTATTGTGATTTTGGTGTTACGAGATAGCGCCTTTGATTTTAGTAGATGTTGTAGTGCATAGTATATCTTATTTCCAGAGTTGATTCTAGTTTGTATTTCTTCCCTTATGACGTTGGAGCAGTTGAAGATTGTACCCAGGTATTTGTATGTTTCCGTTCTTTTAATGGTCATATTATCTATTTGCATGTGGCCAGAGTTTTTAGCCATTCCGTCTCTTGAAATTACCATATAGTCTGTCTTATCTTGATTGATAACCAGCCCCATCTGTTGGGCTTTTTCCTTTAAGTGAGTCAATATTTCCAATGTCTTTTGTTCACTTTGCCCTATAATATCTATATCATCTGCATAACCAAGCAGCTTGGATGTTCCTCCAATATCACATTCCTCCTTCATCTTCCTTACAACTTTCTCTAGAGCCAGATTGAAGAGTAGCGGCGATAGTGCATCACCCTGTTTCAAGCCAGATGTTATTTGGAAGGGGTATGATTTCCTGCCTTTATATGTTACCTATATTATAAGTATCTTCCATGCATAGTCTGGTCATGTTGATTAACTTCCTTGGTATTCCAAATTCCTGCATAGCATTCCATAGACTATTCCTATGGACACTATCATAAGCCTTTTTAAAATCCACAAAAATGTTATGGAGATCTCTTTTATATTCCCAATGTTTCTCGGCTATTTGTCGTAAGATAAATATCTGATCTATTGTTGATCTGTTTTGTCTAAAACCCGCCTGGTAGTCACCTAAAATGTCTTCTGAATATGGTTTTAGTCTATTTAGTAATACTGCGGATAGTATCTTACAGCTTGTGGACAGTAGTGATATTCCTCTATAATTTCCAAATTGGAACTTGTCTCCTTTCTTAAAGATAGGTATCAATAATGACTCTTTCCAGTCATGGGGTAATTCTTCTGTCCTCCAGATTTTTATTATTAGTTCGTATAGCTTTAGATGTAATGCATGGCCACCTGCCTTTATAAATTCAGCAGCAATTCCATCAGTCCCAGTTGCCTTATTGTTTTTAAGTCGTGTGATTACATATAGGATTTCTTCAAATGTAGGTTCTTCAATTTGTGGTTCGCATGTTAGAACCTCTTCCTGTGGGAAAATGTTACTTGGAGCTTCACAATTTAGTAATTCAAAAAAATATTCTTTCCACGTGTTGCACATTTTCTCATTGGTATTTATCATATTCCCATTTTTGTCTTTTAAACCATATGTGTTTTGTTGGTGCCCTCGTTTCATTGACTTCAGTTCTTTAAAACATTTTCTGGATTCATTTTTCTGGTGATTAGTTTCCATATCTTTGATTATATTACTCATATATTCTCGCGTCTGCTGTCTGACTATTTTTGTAGCCTCTTTACATTCATTTCTATAATGCTCTTCCTTTTGGATGTTATTGATGTCATTTAACCATACATGTCTGGCATTCTTCTTCCTAATGACGATACATTTCAATACCTAGAGAAAATTATAACTTCAGATGGAAGATGTGTGGCAGAGATTAAGAGCAGAAAAGGGCAAACAAAAGCTGCACTCAAGAAAATGATGCATATCTTATGTAATAAGTCAATATCAATAAATGTATGAAAGAGAGTGCTAAAATGTTATATATGTTTTGTTGTATTGCAGTGAATCATGGAACGTAAATGATCAAATTAGGAAGAACTTGGAAAGAACATGTATGAGGTTTCCGAGGCGAAAGTTGCGAATACCTTGGACTGCCAGAGTAAAGAACAGCGATAATCTTTAAGACACACATGGAGGTAGATCATAATACACAACTCTAAGGAAGAGACCATCAACATTCTTTGGTCATGTGATCAGAAGAGAGGTATTGAGACGGTGGCATGGAGGAATATCATCAACATAGTGGATCCAGAACACCAAACTTCGAGATCTGCTGAGAGACACGAACGCTTAAGCCAGGTGACAGATGCTGATGATGATGTGTAATCACACTGTGTACCGGGTGGTGGAAAGTAGAGTAGCGTCAACATATTGTGTCTAATCCTATCAGCCGCGGACAGCACATCTGTAAACTACCTGGTGTGTGGCCCAGTCCTTCTATTAAGCTTCCTCCAGGCATAGCGGACAGTGGGGTGACCTCTAGATCTGGAGTGAATCGGAAATAAACGGTGTACATTTCTCGGAGATTCCTTGGGGTCGTTGCTGGAGCTACGGATTTCGTGCTTTGTGAGAGGCTTTAGCCAGACCGCCCTGCAGGTCATATGGGATAAACCTGGTGCAATGAAGTCAACACGCTTGTGTTTTAAACTCATCAGCATTGGATGTATGATGTCAATATCAAGCGAGATGTTTTTACTTCCTAGATCATGTCAGGATACCCTTGTATGCTGTGTCGACCTGTTTGGCCCAAGTTAAGTTTAGTGTAAATCCGTCTTGTGGAGAGAATCGAACACACAACTTACAGAAAGATAGCCAAGCGTGCTGGCTATTGTGATACTACGGCTCAGTACTGACAAGCCCTAACCTAAATATCTGGCTGTGTGGTACCTGGAGCGTTTACTCGAGGGTTGTTGTTAAGTAAGTCAACGGCAGATGAAGATCGATAGGTGTAACGTCATCATTATTCCACAGAACCGATTCACAGGTCAAAGTTGATTCCCAGATATCCCATCGCAGCGATTGTGTGCCAAGACTTTGTGGCAGGTGATCTGGCAATTTTCATGGGTACAGGTCAACTAATAGGGGCAATTAGAAGTCAAAATAACATGAATATGGTAAAGATGAATGATATTTTACCGACTATGAGCTGAAAACAGTAGGGCCGTGTGAAGTCAAATTAACAGAATATGGTATAGATGAATGATCTTTCACAAATTAACAGAATATGGTATAGATGAATGATCTTTCACAAATTAACAGAATATAGTATAGATGAATGATCTTTCACAAATTAACAGAATATGGTATAGATGAATGATCTTTCACAAATTAACAGAATATGGTATAGATGAATGATCTTTCACAAATTAACAGAATACGGTATAAATGAATGATCTTTCACAAATTAACAGAATACGGTATAGATGAATGATCTTTCACAAATTAACAGAATACGGTATAGATGAATGATCTTTCACAAATTAACAGAATACGGTATAGATGAATGATCTTTCACAAATTAACAGAATACGGTATAGATGAATGATCTTTCACAAATTAACAGAATACGGTATAGATGAATGATCTTTCACAAATTAACAGAATACGGTATAGATGAATGATCTTTCACAAATTAACAGAATACGGTATAAATGAATGATCTTTCACAAATTAACAGAATACGGTATAGATGAATGATCTTTCACAAATTAACAGGATACGGTATAGATGAATGATCTTTCACAAATTAACAGAATACGGTATAGATGAATGATCTTTCACAAATTAACAGAATACGGTATAGATGAATGATCTTTCACAAATTAACAGAATACGGTATAGATGAATGATCTTTCACAAATTAACAGAATACGGTATAGATGAATGATCTTTCACAAATTAACAGAATACGGTATAGATGAATGATCTTTCACAAATTAACAGAATACGGTATAGATGAATGATCTTTCACAAATTAACAGAATATGGTATAGATGAATGATCTTTCACAAATTATCAGAATATGGTATAGATGAATGATCTTTCACAAATTAACAGAATATGGTATAGATGAATGATCTTTCACAAATTAACAGAATATGGTATAGATGAATGATCTTTCACAAATTAACAGAATATGGTATAGATGAATGATCTTTCACAAATTAACAGAATATGGTATAGATGAATGATCTTTCACAAATTAACAGAATATGGTATAAATGAATGATCTTTCACAAATTAACAGAATACGGTATAGATGAATGATCTTTCACAAATTAACAGAATACGGTATAGATGAATGATCTTTCACAAACTGCGAGAAAGATACATTGTTCATATCTAACAAACCCGGTTAACATAAATCACAATGGACATAATAATAATAATAATAATAATAATAATAATAATAATAATAATAACAATAATAATACATTGATACGCCGTTGCGTTCGATACCCAAATTTTTTATTTACATTTGTAGTTTGACATCTTATTATCTAATTTTATTTCCGTTAGATCTGTTTGTTTGTTCCTGAGGAATGTCACCAACATCGAAACGTCGGATCCACTGTATTGTGGTTTATCTTATTTTTACATGTTTACTGGACGGTAATTGGGTATTATTATTGTTATTCCCTCCTCTCACCCCCAATCACCGGGCCACGGTAATCGTAAAGTCACTGAAATCTTCTTTCTGTCAGCACAACCGATGCCTACAGAATGGATGCCTAATAGCTTTGGGCTCGCCGTACGTTTGAATAGTCGTGTATTCGTCTAATACACTATACGAAACGCTTCATATGTATGCAACTCCACAGAGTGCACTTCAGCGAAACATGTCAGGCAGAAATCGTGCAACCTATTGTTTGCAGTTTATGTGTTTAAATTCACTAAGTAAATATAGTACACTGTATTGGTTTCCTGTTAATTCCACCCCCCCCCCCTCCCCAGCACAGGAGTTTGAGAATAATTGACGTCGATCAAATAGACCAAAGGTCATTCCATGTCGTGGGTTTTGTAATCAACAATGTTACATTGTCAAGTGCTGTGTGGAGCAGCCGTGGTGGCTCAGCTGATATTCTTCTTCTGCGTTCATCCGGAGTCTTTTTTCGGATGTGATTGCGTTGTGTCTGTTTACAGCGGAGCTGCGATACTGCGCCTTTAGGCCGACACATCCAACTTCTGTGGGCTTTTGTTGACCGGGTTAACCTTCCCGGGCTCAGCTTATATCACGCAGACTTGTCCTCCTGTTGTCATGTGTTGGAATCTATAACGATGCGGGAATGTCTTGTCTTTTCACAGACCTTGACAACCCGGTCCATGCAGACTAAATGTCTTGTCTCTAAAGATGCGGGAATGTCTCAACTCAACTCTGCACCAAATGCTAGGTGTCAGTTCTTGACTAAACTCAACTCAAGTCTGCACCAAATGCTAGGTGTCAGCTCTTGACTAAACTAAACTCTGCACCAAATGCTAGGTGTTGGTTCTTGACGCCGCTCCACTCAACTCTGCACTAAATACCTGGCGTCGGCAACAAACCCGGGTAATAGACACCCTTTGACTCTGTGAAATGACTTGAAATGTGAACTGACTGCATGTTTGACATATCAAATGTCACACACAACTGTGATAAAGTGCGGTTAAGTACTCTGGAAGAGACTAACACAGTGTAATGTTTGGTAAGTAGTACTTTAGTTCAGTTGCTACACACCAGGATTAGGGCACGAGGTCTGTGTAATAATCGATTATACAGATACACAAAATGGCGTGTAATTACGGACAAATAGACAATAATACAAGCGCACACACACACACGCATACACACATATAGAAACAGTGGCGTTTAATTATGGACAGATAGACAAGAAAACACAGAGAGAGAGAGAGAGAGAGAGAGAGAGAGAGAGAGAGAGAGAGAGAGAGAGAGAGGCGCACACAGAAAGAGGAAGACGTGCAGACAATCAGGCAATCACAGAAACAGAGACAGATAGATAGACGAGGAGAGACATACATAATCAGAATATAGACAGAGGGCAGAAATACACACAGACAGACAATGAGGCATACATACCAAGAGGCAGAAATAAATATAAGAACAGACGAGCAGACATACACATGGATATATAGAAACATACGTGGAGGGAAATAGACAGAAAGACTGCAGACAGGCAGATTGTTATCTAGAAGCATACATGGACAGACAGTCAGACAGACACATAAATTATTGCATAGACAGACAGATATGCAAACAGACAGAGAGTAGACGAACGAATTTTATTTTCAAAGGGCCACTAATCGGGCCTGCAGCCCTGTCTTACATTTGGCCCTTCCAACCACTCATCTTTCGTACCTCAAGTATCTATCGTACATGTTACATTCACTAGCTAGAACAAACATTGTCCAATCAAGGCTGCGAACATAAACAATGCGTATTACCATATTATGAGACAGACAGACAGACACATACACAGACAGGCACACACACACACAGACAAACACATACAGAAACACATAGACCTCACACATTTATAAGCACATACATGCAAAACTGCATCATACATTCATCCATCCATTATGTGAATGCCGATAAGCGTGGGCGGTCATGTTCTGCCATTTCATTCGATCACCAGAGTCGTGGATCACCTCAGTGTTCCTGTCTCGACCATGCCTTGTAGCCAAGCCATCCAGGTATTTACTTCTCGGTCTTCCCCTTGGTCTCCCCCCTTCGATCTTGTCAGTCGTCACCAAATTCTCCAAGTAATTTTTTCTCATAACATGACTGTGTACGTGCAATGACTCTAATCAGTTTAGATCTTCATTTGTTTCTTGAAGCCTGTCCATGGTATTCTTTGCATTGTCCTCAGAAACCACATTTCTACAGCCATCAGCTGTTTTTCAGCTTGACCGCTCATTGTCCACGCTTCACATCCATACAAAAGTATAGGTTCTATGTAGCACTACAACAATCTTTTTCTTTTTTCGATTGATATCTTTTTACTGGCCAGTATGTTTTTCATCTTGCAAAAGGCTACCTTCGCAATGGCAATTCTTGTTCTAATTTCTTCAAGGCATCTCCCATCAGATGTTATGACTGTTCCGAGATAACTGTATCGATTCACTTGCTTAAGAATATTCCCATTTACTCGTCTACCACATTGTGGTATTTCCTTCTTCCCAGTGACGACCATAATCTGTGTCTTTTTAATATTCAGTTCAAACCCTAGTTGTTCACTGTGTGCAACAACTGCATCTAATAAATTTTGCAGGTCCTGTTCATTGTCTGCAATCAAGTCTGTATCATCTGCATATCTAATGTTATTGATGTATCGTCCCCCAATGTCGATTCCTTCCATATTTTCTAGATTTCTGAAAATACACTGTACAGGGAAAAAGATTAATATATACATATCCACATATCAATCAATCAATCATGTACCATGCCGGAAAGCGTGGGCGGTCATGACGCGCCATTTCACTAGATCACCAGAGTCGTAGATCAGCTCAGTGTTCCTGTCTCGACCATGCCATGTGGCTAAGCCATCCAGGTATTTACTTCTCAGTCTTCCCTCTGGTCTGTTCCCTTCGATCTTGCCAGTTGTCACCAAGTTTTCCAATTCATTTCTTCTCATAACATGACTAAAAAATTTTGACTGTCTGCGTCTAATTTCTCTAATCATTTTACGATTTTCTTTTGTCTCCTGTAGAACTTGGTCATTGGTTTTTCTGTCTGTCCATGGTATTCTTTGCATTCTTCTCAGAAACCACATTTCTGCAGCCATCAGATGTTTTTCAGCTTGACTAACCAAGTTTCACATCCATACAAAAGAACAGGCTCTATGTAGCACCTCAACACTCTTTTTCAATTGACATCTTTTTATTGGTCAGTATGTTTTTCATCTCACTGCAGGTTACTTTCGACACAGCGATTATTGTTTTAATGTCTTCCTACTCTTGTCTGTTTGTGTGTATTTCTGTGGGTCTCTACCGACACACACATCCCTATAAACACATAAGTACACACATACAGACAGACAACCGAGAAACACACACACAGACAGACAACCGAGAAAACACACATACAGACAGACAACCGAGAAAACACACATACAGACAGACAACCGAGAAAACACACATACAGACAGACAACCGAGAAACACACATACAGACAGACAACCGAGAAAACACACACACAGACAGACATATATATATATATATATATAAGTTCAGATAAATACTAAAACAATTCATATATCTACCCAATCAGCACATACACGTGTATGTACTTCTACGCCTACACATGCACATACACCAAGACGTATACCAAAACATACTTACATAAACAGACAGCCAGACAGAACGACAGCCACACAGAGAGGTACATACGTAGGTATGCAGGTAGCTACACAAACGTTTGTTGCATATCCTTTACAGAACGCCCCATTCAATCATATCATGTTTTTAGCTGTTTATGATGTCTTGGCAAGTTTGCGTTCAGTACGTTGCCATTGCTTTCTAAACGACTGGAACTCATACCATTGTATGAACACCAGCGCAAGGCGGACTACTTCCAAATCACCCGCAGCTGTGTTTCAAACGCGGGTATGCGTCTGTAACCCCTTCTAATAACCGGATCACACACACATGGATGAATGAACAAATGTTAATGCTGATGGACAAACGGAAACAGAATAAAAATGACAAACAAGAGTATGCAAAGATAAAATAAAGAAATAAGAGATAAATGTGTGAAGGCAAAAGAAAATTGGTTAAACAAGCAATGGAAAAAAAAAAAAAAAGAATTAAATTCCATTAAAGATCAAAAAAGTTTGCAGACAAATCAAAGTGCTCACAGGAAGAAAAATAAGAATAAATACAGGGTGTTCGAAATCAAAAACAGGAAAAATAATCTCGGAGGAAGGTGCTATTATGAAGAGGTGGAATGAGTATATTAGAGAATCATATAATGGAGAAAGGGAAGCATTAACAGAAGAAAGTAACTTAGAAGGCCCACCTATTCTAAAAGAAGAAGTCGCTGACGCTATGAAACATATGAAGAAAGGAAAAACAGCTGGGCCAGATGAAATCACAGTAGAAGAATTAGAAGTATTGGGAGAATTTGGGGTAGATATATTAACCAAAATGCTGATTGATATTTACAACAGTGGATATTTACCGAGCGATATGCTGAAATATGTATTTACAGCAATAACAAAGACACCAGGAGCAATTGAATGCGAAGATTTTCGTACAATTAACCTCATAAACCATGTCACTAAGCTTCTACCAAGAATTATAATGAGAAGAACAAGAAAGAAAATAAAAATGGAAATTAGTGAAGAACAATAAGGAAAGGGTCAACATATAGTCGCTTAAAAGTCGACAGGGTTTTATCCCATATGGCTCGGTCTCTTTCCGCCGCACGGAAAGCGTCACGAAAAGCACGAACTCCGTAGCTTTTAGCGACGACCCACAAGAGTCTCCGAAACATTTAACTCGTAAACCGAAGGACGCAGCCCGGAATCGAACCCACAACCTTCGAAGCACGAGCCAAACGGCTTGACCACTTCGCCACAGAGACTCCCCAATATATTACGAACACTAATAGAAATGCAAACAGACAAACAGAGGGACATATATTTATGCTTCATAGATTATACTAAGGCATTTGATAAAGTAAAACATGATGAACTGATTAAAATGTTGGAAGATTTCAACATTGATGGGAAAGATTTAAGAATAATAAAGAATATATACTGGAACCAAGTAGCAGCAATTAAAACGGGAAATAAAGAGGGTAGTTACGAACAGATAAAAACTAGGAGTACGACAGGGGCGAGTCTTGTCACCCAATCTCTTCTCCCTATATAGAGAACTAATAATGAGAGAGATCAAAGAGAAGCCAGGAATACTAATCAGAGGATATAATATAAACAATATACGCTATGCAGATGACACAGTATTGGTGACGGATAATGCAACAGACCTAAAAGAATTGTTGGACATTGTAGTAACAGAGAGTGCACAGAAATAAGGAATCCTTGAATATCAAGAAAACAGTAACAATGGTGATATCAAAGAAAATGGAGACACCAAAATGTGACATAAAAATAGACGGGGAATTCTCAACCAAGTGGATAATGTTAAATACTAAGATACCTAGGGGCACTTATAACATCAGATGGAAGATGTTCAACAGAGATTAAGAGCAGAATAGAGCAGGCAAAAGCCGCATTTCAGAAAGTGAAGACTATCTTATGCAATAAGACGCTATCAATGAATATAAGAAAGGCAGTGCTGAAATGCTAAATAGAACCAGTGTTGCTGTATGGCAGCGAATCTTGGAATGTAAATCAACAAATTAGGAAGAACTTAGAAGCAACAGAGATGTGGTTTTTAAGACGAATGTTGCGAATTTCTTGGACTGCCAGAGTAACTAACAACGATTGCCCGAAAGAGGCTAATGAAACTAGAACACTATATACAACAATAAGAAAGAGACAAACAGCTTTCTTTGGTCATGTGATGAGAAGAGAGGCATTGGAGAACATCGTGACAACTGGAAAGATCGAATGGAAGAGAGGCAGAGGCAGACCAAGAGAAATGATGCTGGACGGATTGAGACGGTGGCATGGAGGAGTATCATCAGAGTTGATTCAGAACACCAAAGACCGAGATCTGCGGAGAGCCGTGAACGCCTACGCCAGCCGGCAGGGCACTTGATGATGATGATGATGATACTTATAGCACTATATGATGGTTCAGTCACCCTGCTACTGAGTTGAGTGCATGGCGCGACACTGTGAGCTGTGAATTTCGTGTGAAATGCTTTTAATATCTGTCCGCGGATGTTTGTAGCGTGAACTACTGAAGATCTTTCTTAGTTCATTTGATAAGAATGTTCCATTTAAGGAAGTTCGAGTTAAACATTACGCTAAGCTCCCGTGGATCATCCATGAGGTAGTTGAAATTATAAGAGACCAGGACAGGGCTCATAAAAATAGAGACCTAACCTCATACCGTAGTTGAGAAACAAAGTTCAATATGTTATTCGAAAAGAAATGAAAAACTATTTTAAGAACTTAATAACTGATAAAACCAATACTAAAGATATGTGGAAAACAATTAATACCTTTAAAAACAAACACAAGCCCTCACAACCATTACCATCAAATCAGGTTACATGTGATCAATTCAGTAATTTCTATCAATCCGACATAAACCAGTTGAGGGCTGCATTACTAGATTATTCTCATGGCATGTCTTTATTGTCATCATTTTGTGAGAACAAATGGTATAGAGACATTCCCTCTAACATACCGCTAATGACGATCACTGAAGTATTTACTCATCTTAGTAGCCTAAACAACGATAGCTCAGGACTAGATGGAATCAGTTACAGGACCCTTCGCTACGTTGCACCGGTGATCTGCGAGTCACTAACTTTTATATATAATCAATGTCTCACCAAAGGTCACTTCCCATCAGCCTTTAAAATCCGATTCCGATTTTCAAAAACAAAAATTCCAAATTCGTCCTCGTCTAACCTGCTTCATCAGCTGTGGTTATTGTTGAGGATCGTGGTTTTTATGGTTTCGCTAGTGTTTCCTCATTTAAAACCTGGATAATTAGACGATGGTCTCACGGGTTGCTTTAGGCAAATTTCGATATTATCATAACTGTCCAAACCTCTAGAAAAGGACATTCACAAAACACCATTATAACACTTAGTTAGCCACAAATAGTTGTCAGTCAATCAGTGTTTCGGCCAAAATATTCTTGCCATACGGCATTAAAAAACATGATAGAAAACTGGAATCAAAATATTAACAACAATACTCTATGTGAAGCGGTATTTATAGACTTTAGAAAAGCATTCGATATGATGTGTTAATTTTGAAAAAAAAAGTAGAAATAATGAAAGTTAGCATTAATATAGTGACATTAATCAAAATCATTTTTATTATAACGAACGAACGGACTTTATTTTCAAAGGGTAACAAATTGGGCACGCAGACCCGTCTTACATTCGGCCCTTCCAATCACTCATGTTTCGTTCATCAGTAGTGCATAGGAACAAACATTGTCAAATGAATTTTGTAAACATAAACAATGCATATTACCATGTTATGAGACACAACTCCCACCCAACAACACACACAACCCAGACACCCATACATGCCCCCACCCATCCACCACAACCCCACACCTACACATCTCCCCACACACACCTCCCGCCAACCACATATCCCATCCACCCACACCCCAAGCACACATATATTCCCCAACCCACACATCACCCACCCAAACACATCCACCCACCTACACACATCTCCCCACCCACTCACATATCCTCCACCCGTCCCATTACCCACCAACAATCACCCACCCACATATCCTCCTCCACCCACACACCTCCAACCACCCAGCCAAACACACATCCCTCAACCACACATCCCCAACGCACACACACACATCTTCTCGCCAACTCACATATCCCGCACCTACCCATACACAAATTCTGCACCCTCCCACAGTCTCCCATCTCCCCCAGCCCACTCACAGATCCAGAGCCCACCCATACAAACATCCCCCTCCATCTTCTAACCTATACACACTCATCCACCCACACATCCTCTACCCACACACACATCCTTCACCCACCCATCCCCCAACCACACATCCCTTACCCATATACAATCAGCCAACCACACATCCTCCACCCACCCATCCCTAAGCCACACATCCCTTAACCACACACCCCTACCCATATATGCACACATCCCCACCCACACACACACACATCTCCCCACCCATAAACACATCCATCACTCACATAACCACCCACCAACACATCCCCCATTCACAAATACACACCTCCCATCCACGCACACACACACACATCCCCCACCCAAAACATTCATCTCCTCACACATTCCTCCACACATGTACTTATCCCTCAAGCACTAACACCCACACATCCCTCACCCACTCATCAACACATACATCTCCCATCTACCCACTCACACATCCCAACCACCCATCTAAACACACACCCCCATCCTCACCCTTTATCCACCCGCACACCCACACCCCACCCACACCCTTTATCCACACCCATCTCCCCTCCCACCCAACACCACACCCACACACAACCCCAAGACACACCCCTCTCCCCACACATCTCCTACCCAGACACACATTCCCCTCACTACCCACACATACATCAGCCATCCAGCCACATACACCCCACCCACCCAGACATATTCCCCCACACATCCCCAAATCCATCACCCATACCCATCCCTCACTCACACGCACATCCCCACACCCACCCCCACCTGTACACATCTCCCACCCACCACATATCCCCCACACCCATATCTACCCACCCACACATATATCCCCTACCCATCCCATATCCATCAACAATCATCCACCCACATATCCTCCTCCACCCACAACCGCCTAGCCAAACACACATCCCCACCCACTCACACATCTCCTCACCAACCCATACATCCTGCACGTATTCACACACAAATACCGCACCCACCCATACAATCCCACCCCGTCCACCCACACATCCTGAGTCCACCCACCCACTCCACGAATCCACCCACACACACATCCCCCAACCTACTATTATGAACAAACTCCCACACTTTACACACACATACAGTGACGATTGTTGTGAGCATTCTCGCAAAATTGTAAAGAAAATGGAGAAAAATTGTACATATACATTTTGTAACGTAACAATTAGTGATGCAATTCAACTCTCTCTCTCTCTCTCTCTCTCTCTCTCTCTCTCTCCCTCTCTCTTCACACACACACACACACACACACACACACTCCCTTACTCACTCACTCACTCACTAACTCTCTCACTCACTCTACAGTAGTGTGCATACGATTATATTATACATGATAAATCAAGTGGCATACAAAATGATACCTCGTAATATGAAAGATGAGAATACATAAAAAATATGGAATAGCACGTTACATGACATGTGTGCGCTCAACTCTCTCTCTTTTTTTTTTTAGACATACACACACTTTCACACTCATTCACTCTCTCTCTCATTCACCCTCACTAACTCTCTCACTCACTCTACAGTAATTTACATGTGTTCATTGTATGCATGTTAAGATCAAGACAAACAAGTAGTATAACACAATAAATCGTTATCTCAAGCCATCACCATTGATACTGGAGTACTTCAGGAGTCTATACTTAGTTAGTTAGTCTTTCCTCTTGAGCCTAAGTCTGCGCATAGGACAGAAGTCATGGCTCTCCATGTCCGGCGGTTCGCTGCTACCTGTTTTAGATGCTGGATATTCACTTGGCCGTTGAATGAGCCTTCTCTGATGATGATTCTACGCAGGGTCTCTCTTGGTCTTCCCCGTTTTCTTTTCCCTACTGGTGACCATAAGAGGGCTTGGTTGGGGGTCTTGTCTTGTCCATTCTGAGTACATGGCCGATGTAGTTCCAACGGCGTTTTCTTATAAAACTGGTTACAATATCTTGCTTAGTCTCTTGTCTTATATGCGTATTGGTTCTGAAATCTGCCCAGTGTCTATACTTAGCGTTTATACTTACCTATACTTAGCCCTTTGTTATTTGCCATTTATATAAATGATCTTCCTTTATGCGGAGTGGCTTGCTTCGCTTCGGAGGTCACGGGTGACAAGCATCACCTGGATCTTTTCTCCGGGGCATGCCGGTGTGCTGGAAAATGAACAGGCGGACAGATTGGCTGGCTCTGCAGAACTTGGTGGAGTATTGATGCATGACAAGGCAGACGTGGTTGCGGTCTTGTGGGAGCACGTGTACACCTCGGAGGAGAAAATGGATTACCATGGTTTGGCAAGAATGAGACAGCGAGGAGTGACGAGGGGATCTGGCCGACGCTCAACGCTCAGAGGAAAGGCGAGACGGACTTATAATTAGACTGCTACTGGTACTATTAGTGGGAGCACTTATGGGAATGCCCCGAATGCTGTGATGTCGATTCCTAAATCAATCAATCAATCAATCAATCAATCAACCTTTATATCTTTCGTCGTCCTGTGATCTATTTGCAGACGAATTATATAGTGTAGTTAACTGGAGTTATGCAAACCGCATGCAAATTAACATTGTTAAAACAAAATCTATGTTAATAGCAACCAGGCAAGCAAAGACTTCACACTCTAAACTCACAGATAACTCTTCAGCTACACACTGGTAGCATCCCCGTAGAGATTGTAACCGAGCACAAAGCACTGAGTCTTATCGCTGATTAAAATCTAACCTTTAATTTCCATGTTCATGCTCTCGTTAAAAAAATAGTCAAAATATGTATACCAACTTGCCAAAATTAAAAATTTCCTTGATGAAAACACAAGAAAGATATTCTGTACTTCCCAAATACAAACACATATTTATTATTGCTCCACAATCTGGGATGGATGCTCCAAATCAATAATAAAACGCCTTATTCACTCCAGAAAAGGGTAGTAGTGAGTTTAATTAATGGTGATAAGCTTACAGACAATTCTAACCTGCATGAACATTACTGCCACTCCACAAACGCTTACTTTTTAATAAGGCCAAACTAATTCACAAAATCCTATTTCAGAGTTCTTCAAGCTACCTTTGGTGATTGTTTAAATATAACGCAAGAAATAGTGAACAACTAAACATACTTCATGTCCCTAAAATGTCCCTAATTTTTATCATGTATAATCTAAACTTATGTTCATTACTATAGTTTGAGTGAGAGAGTGAGTTAGTGTGAATGAGAGACAGAATGAGTGAGCGTGAGAGTGAATGAGTGAGCGTGAGAGTGAATGAGTGAGCGTGAGAGTGAATGAGTGAGCGTGAGAGTGAATGAGTGAGAGTGAATGAGTGAGCGGGAGAGTGAATGATTGAGCGTGAGAGTGAATGAGTGAGCGGGAGAGTGAATGAGTGAGAGTGAATGAGTGAGCGGGAGAGTGAATGAGTGAGCGTGAGAGTGAATGAGTGAGCGTGAGGGTGAATGAGTGAGCGGGAGAGTGAATGAGTGAGCGTGAGAGCGAATGAGTGAGCGTGAGAGTGAATGAGTGAGAGTGTCTGTGTGTGGGAGTGAATGAGTGAGAGTGAATGAGTGAGCGTGAGAGTGAATGAGTGAGCGTGAGAGTGAATGAGTGAGCGGGAGAGTGAATGAGTGAGCGGGAGAGTGAATGAGTGAGCGGGAGAGTGAATGAGTGAGCGGAAGAGTGAATGAGTGAGCGGGAGAGTGAATGAGTGAGCGGGAGAGTGAATTAGTGAGAGTGAATGAGTAAGCGGGAGAGTGAATGATTGAGCGGGAGAGTGAATGAGTGAGCTGGAGAGTGAATGAGTGAGCGTGAGAGTGAATGAGTGAGTGTGAGAGTGAATGAGTGAGCGTGAGAGTGATTGAGTGAACGTGAGAGTGAATGAGTGAGAGTGAATGAGTGAGCGTGAGAAGGAATGAGTGAGCGGGAGAGTGAATGAGTGAACGGGAGAGTGAATGAGTGAGCGGAAGAGTGAATGAGTGAGCGGGAGAGTGAATTAGTGAGAGTGAATGAGTGAGCGGGAGAGTGAATGATTGAGCGGGAGAGTGAATGAGTGAGCGGGAGAGTGAATGAGTGAGAGTGAATGAGTGAGTGTGAGAGTGAATGAGTGAGCGTGAGAGTGATTGAGTGAGCGTGAGAGTGAATGAGTGAGAGTGAATGAGTGAGCGTGAGAAGGAATGAGTGAGAGTGAATGAGTGAGCGTGAGAGTGAATCAGTGAGCGGGAGAGTGAATGATTGAGCGTGAGAGTGAATGAGTGAGCGTGAGAGTGAATGAGTGAGCGGCAGAGTGAATGAGTGAGCGGGACAGTGAATGAGTGAGCGTGAGAGTGAATGAGTGAGCATGAGAGTGAATGAGTGAGAGTGAATGAGTGAGCGGGAGAGTGAATGATTGAACGGGAGAGTGAATGAGTGAGCGGGAGAGTGAATGAGTGAGCGGGAGAGACAGAATGAGTGAGCGTGAGAGTGAATGAGTGAGCGGGAGAGTGAATGAGTGAGCGGGAGAGTGAATGAGTGAGCGGGAGAGTGAATGAGTGAACGGGAGAGTGAATGAGTGAGCGGGAGAGTGAATGAGTGAGAGTGTGTGTGTGTGAGTGAATGAGTGAGAGTGAGAGTGAATGAGAGAGAGAGAGAGAGAGAGAGAGAGAGAGAGTGTGTGGTGTGTGTGTGTGTGTGTGTGTGTGTGTGTGGGACGCGCTGGCATCACTACTTTTACGTCACATACTTTTTATGTACACATTTTTCTCCATGTTTAGCCTTGTTTATGTTTACAACATTCATTTCACAATGTTTATTTTTCTTCCTATGTAAATGTATAATGCTCTTGATGAACGAAAGACGAGTGATTGGAAGGGCCGAATGTAAGACGGGCCTGCGCGCCCAATTTGTGACCCTAATAAAGTTGATTTGATAAGTTGATTTGATTAAACATAGGATAGACTTAGACAACACAAGCTTAGCATACTTTGCGACTCAGTTGTGGAACAATCTTCCAAAAGACATCAAAGACACCACCAATCACTATATATAGTCGTAACTTGTTTGATCACTATTCCAGTACAGACTACATGCCCCACCCGCACCACCCCCCCCCCCCCACAAAAAACAAAAAAAACAACAACACAATAATAGAGAATTACCACAAACAACAACTAGCTAATAAATATTCCCATATGTATGGTTTGCGGAAGAAATAAATAGGAGAACTTGGTATCAACTGGCAAGGTTGAGGGGAAAAGAACAATAGGAAGTCACAGACGTAAATACCTGGATATTTTTACCACGTGGAATGGTCAAGACAAGAACACTGAGCTGATCCCCGATCGAGTGAGAATGCAAGACATGACCATCCACACTTACCTGCATGGAACATGATGATGATGATGGTGATGTATGGTACGTTGCACCTTCCTTAGGTATTTATAATGGTCATGTTAAAAATTGCTTTAGTGAGTCATGTATTATTGATTATGTTTCATGCGTTGTAATGCATATTGTTCTTTTGTTGTCTAAGATTAGCTTCGTAAGTGATGTTGAATGAAATAATGTATGAGAGAAAAGAGAGAAGAAGGACAGAATGTCAGACGGGCCCGCGTTCCCAATTCTTAATCCTTTCAAGATAAAGTTTGTTCGTTCGTTCCCTTTCTGAGAGCCCCATTAGTTTATACTCCACCACGTGATCTTGTGAACATATTTGCTGTCACATTCCGCTAAAGTTGGCGACATGGCAAAAGTTACCCATAGCTGGTACAAGTTACCCATAGCTGGCACAAGTTACCCATAGCTGGCACAAGTTACCCATAGCTGGCACAAGTTACCCATAGCTGGCACAAGTTACCCATAGCTGGCACAAGTTACCCATAGCTGGCACAAGTTACCCATAGCTGGTACAAGTTACCCATAGCTGGCACAAGTTACCCATAGCTGGCACAAGTTACCCATAGCTGGCACAAGTTACCCATAGCTGGCATCAGGATTCTGGTGAAATGTCTTCAGCACTTCACGTCTGCTAAAGACATCGATTGAAGCAGAACAAACCCACATGGCGGATCAATCTGAGGCCAATCTTATTACCCATAGTAAACGTCAAATCGGAATCTGAGCTGTTCTTCATAATAATCATCATCTTCATAATAATAATCATCTTCAGAATCTGGATGAATGGAGCCCGTGTCCAGGTGGTCTCTCAACAAACTGAAGACATCACTACCAGAAATAATAGATGCCACAGGTGCCCTGGACAGCGAGAGATATTCATCATTCGCTGACTTAAACAGAAGTCTGTCTTTTATCATCTGGGGTAGAGGAAGTGAGTCAACTCTTGTCTCGCGTCCAGGGGATGAGCCTACAGCTGATGACACTGCCACCAGAGAAAGCTGGACCAGGGTCAAGGGCTTGGAGGATAGTTCTTTCAAGAAGTTCAATGATTTCTTGTGATGTTTGTGTTTAAGTAGCCTCCGCATTGCCTTGTCACATGCAAACATGGACAGGTCAGAGCTTGTCAGAAATAGAATATCCACAAAATATCGGCCTAGTGGAGTCTGCCCAGACAACAGGGCAACAGAGAGCGGTGACACGGTCAATGGTACATTATAAGTGGGGCTCTTCTCCGGGCCTTTTTGTTTGCCTCTATGTCTGCTGGTCCTACACCATGTTGGATGAGATTAGGGATCATATCAAGTTTGTTCCGAATGATTAATCTGTGAAGACATGTATTATCGAGATAAGAACCTCTGGCTCCTCTATCCAGTAATGTTTCAAGGCACAATATCGTGTCATATTGAAGATGTCCATTGACTGGCAGGAATGAAAGTGCGGTTCGTGAATGATTATTCTTGCTGACAGCGTTAATAAAGTGCGGTTCGTGAATGATTATTCTTGCTGACAGCGTTAATAAAGTGCGGTTCGTGAATGATTATTCTTGCTGACAGCGTTAATAAAGTGCGGTTCGTGAATGATTATTCTTGCTGACAGCGTTAATAAAGTGCGGTTCGTGAATGATTATTCTTGCTGACAGCGTTAATAAAGTGCGGTTCGTGAATGATTATTCTTGCTGACAGCGTTAATAAAGTGCGGTTCGTGAATGATTATTCTTGCTGACAGCGTTAATATCGGCTTCAGCGTCAAGCAATGACGTCACCACAGATGTCTTAGACCACCTAGCGGCCAGCATTAAGGGAGATAAGCCTTCACTGTTCTGACAATTGACATTGCTTCCAGCTTTAAGCAGACATGCCAACATGTCTTCACTGGGCCTGGGATAAGTAACCAGTAGATGATGCAAGGCTGTATTTTCCTTTTTGTCTTTCATGTCCACATCAGCGCCTCTTTCTATTAGCGTTTGCATGATTCGATTATTTCCTGTCTTGACACACAGCATAAGAGGTGTTAATCCTTCATTGTTTTGAACAGTGTTAACACTTATCTTGTCTCTGGCGGAGTTTATCAAACAACAGGCGTTCTCAAAGTATTGCAGGCTGATAGCATGAATGAGTGCAGTATCGCCTTTGTTGTCCTTGTCGTTAAAATCAGCACCATTGTCTAACAGCATCTGTAACATGCTCACACACTCACCTTGGGAGGCTGCCAGCATTAATGGTGTTTTACAATCTCCACTTCTACAGTTGACCGACGCTCCATTGTTTATCAAAACCTGACATAACTCAACTATAGAGGTATCCGTACATATTCTGTGTTGAATCATGTGAATCAGCGGTGTCTTAATGCCATTTATGCCTGTTGATGCCTGATTGACATCAGCCCCTCTCTGGATAAGAAACTGGGCAACCTCTGCACTGGTTGATGCCTTTAGTGGTGTCTGTCCATTCGAATCCACTTCATTGACGCCAACGCCAGCATCCAGAATCTGACCAATGATTTCACAACTCCAGTTCTTTACGGCATAAATTAGAAACTTTCTGGCAATGTCAGGTGATTGTGACAAATGAGCCATAATTTCAAGTTTGTAATTATCAAACAGGAAGTACATGCAGTCTGCTGCCTGATGATCTATAGGACCATGTGACGTCCATCTTAGCTCCACGTTGGATGAGCAGCTTGGCACACTCAATATGGTTATTTCTAAGGGCCAGTTCAAGAGCCGAATCAGAATATTCACCCCTGTTAATGTCGGCTGGAAATTTCAGCAACAGTTCAATGAGGTCTCGGCGACCAGTTTTTGCTGCCATACACAATGGATCTTGATACCTTGAATATGAACATATCCTTGTGTCAGCACCATGTGTACACATAAACTCGACCAGCTGAAAGTCTCCTGACTCTACAGCACGAGAAAGTAGTGTGGGTCCACGACCCTGGTTGATGTATGCCCCATATTGCAGCAGCCTTTGTATGATTTTCATATCAGTTGAACTAAACCTTTGTACGCTCGGTTCCCAAGCATTCATAAACATGTACATTTGGGCACTTTCAATGTATCTTTTCTTGTCTGAACTGGAGGACAACTGACAATCTAGGAACATATATAGGGATGTGATATCCCAGTAATTACATGTTGTTTAAGAATTTTATACACACCTGAAAGTCCAGCTTTTGCAGCAATAACCTCTTGCATAATGTTATCAGATCTCCTATTGGTGAAATAGCTGTCTGTCGCATATTCAGACACATTATTGTTTAAGTATCCAGTGTCAACTTTGCCGATGCAGCTTTTCTGTAATAATAATCTCATCGTATCCACGTCCTTGAAACGTGTAGACCTGTGAAGAGCTGTATGTCCATCTTGGTTCTGGTGATGTATGTCAACATCTTGTTGCTCTAGCAGGAACCTGGTCAATTCTGTAGAAACTGCTGAACGTATGGAGAGAATCAAGGCTGTGTTGCCTACAGAATTAACAGCCTTGACGTTGGCGTGTTTGGACACCAGAAACCGGACAATGTTCTCGAAACCATTCTCAGCACAAATCAACAATGGTGTGTTTCCATTGTCATCCGAGTGCTCGATGTTTGCCCCAACCTGGACAAGTGTCTCAACAAGCTGTTTTTGTCCCCGTCTACAGGCAGAGATCAGAGCTTGGTTGAGCCCATCCTGTGTGAAATAATTAGGCATTAAAGAATTGCCTAGTCCTTCCTGTATGAAAGAGTTCAATGCCATAAGTAGTGTATCAACTTTAACTGCAGATTCAGAATTGATTATACTCAACAGGTGCCCATCATTCATTCCACACAAATCTAGTTTATCTGATGATTCTAGGTTTATCGTGTCCTTCGTGCAGCTCTCGTTGTTCCTTTTTTTGCCACATAAACCGCTGACTTCTGCAGGATTGTCCATCTCAGACGACACTGTTCCAGATGTAGTACCAGATAATGGGTTAGCTACCGAAGTTGGCGCGATGGCGTGGCTTGGGGATTCTGTCAACCTGCCAGAACTGCTACCAACTCGGGAAAGGTGTGAGCTTTCATTTACAGCATATTCATGCTGCACTTCATCCAATCAACGCCTCTTGTAATTCTTCCTGCTTCCAATACTGCCTGACATTGTCCAGCTGCTGTAGCGATAAATAAATGTGATGGTAATCAAATACTTACAAGTGATGTGCAGTAAATAAATGTAATGGTAACCAAATACTTACAAGTGATATGCAGTAAATAAATGTGTGTACAATCAAATACTTACATGTGATATGCAGTAAATAAATGTAATAGTAACCAAATACTTACAAGTGATATGCAGTAAATAAATGTAATGGTAACCAAATACTTACAAGTGATATGCAGTAAATAAATGTTTGTACAATCAAATACTTACAAGTAACATGCAGTAAATAAAGCTTGTACAAGAACAAGTTACCTGAACAGTTCAAGAAGCCTGATACGGGGGAGGAAGATGACACGTGGAAGACAACAAGAAACACCAGATTCACAAGATGTGCAGCGTGGGAGCCGACAACACCCCAAAGAAGACGAGCGGAGAGAGCCTGCCTGCGAGCTGCAGCAAAGAACCTAAACCTACAGATACTACTAAAGCTACCACGGGGGAGACCGTCGACAACCCACCGCAGACAACAGCCAAGACAGCTGAGAAGGAGGATAAAGACACCAGAGTCTGAAACACCGACTCAAAGACAGTCAGATGGGTTGTCAAACGTATTCAAGTGGAGCTGTCAGACGAAAACATCCTGAAGCAGCTACAAAAATAGAATCTCCACATCCGAATATTGAAAGCGGAGCGGATTCTAACGTACTCCAAGATACTCACTATGCTGGCGGTGGTGACAAGCTGCAGAAGCTGCCGGATCAACAAAGCAATGTTTTTACTGTTCGCCTTTCGGAGCTTCGATCTTAGACCAGTTGCTGACCAAGACTTAGGGCCTGGTCAGCCTTTCTATGACATGTAGACTTTAGGTTGCATCTCCTAGCCCCAGGATAAGTCTCGTACCCTCCCAATTGCGCTCCTCCACCCGAAACCGTTGGTACAATTTGGTGTGTCAGGTTTTGTCAGCGTTGCCCATCCTAACAGAAAGCATGTAGTACCGTCTACTGTCATACGGTAGCTCAGTCGTATCTGACTAAGACATGACTGACAAGACTACAGTATGGTCACATCAGTTAGCTGGGTTGTGTGGAAATGCACTGTGTTGCGAGGGACTTCAGTGTCAGTACACAGACTTCCAGGGCAGCCGAAGATTGCCAATACCTGGAAGAGACCATTCCCAACTGCTCTAGAATTACCACCATGCATTATCTTTACGCACAAACTGATGAAACAGTAATTAGCTATGGAAGTAATGTCATATCTGGAGAGTACACGTGTGCACACAGACATCCTGGCAGCTACAGATCATGGAAGGCAACAGGGGACAATACTGAACATTTGCATAGGATGTACAAGAGGAGTTCAAAGCAACCAGAAAGCTTGATGTGGCCATACATCTCAAAGATGTCTATAATGATGAAAGAATTTGCACATCTTATGCAATACTTCATAGACTATGAAGAACATTAGTGTTGTGTTTGGAAACAAGCAAACCCGAACAACTGCATACACGTCCTGGCCTGTCTCATAGCTCACCGTGATCACTGGTGTTGTTCAACATTTATACAACAAGACTACAGAATACAGCCCGTGTGACCTGGGTGAGCCTTGGTCAGAATACAACCTGTGCGACCTGGTGAGCCTTGGTCAGAATACAGTCCGTATGACCTGGGTGAGCCTTGGCGATCGGAGAATGTGTCTCACTGTTATCAGATTGGTGCAATGGGTATGAGATGATCACAGGTATAGAAGGGACTTCGCAAGAGATGATGGAATAGTGCAAACAACCAATTCAGTGATGCACCCTTGTATGGCCAGTGTATTCTGATGCTCTTTGAACAAGACAATTCGGAAAGCACACCTGCATCGCACATGTTCCTTGTGGCAATGTGTAGAATGAACATACATTTTTGCGTGTAACACACACACTATTTGCTGCTCACTAAACACGTGTGTGCATATTATAATATGAGGACTAACAATACATTTTTTATTTGAAATTAACCCTTTTTCTATAAAATTATGGTTTAAATCAAGCGTCCATGTGATGAATGAGTGAGTATCACACACAAGATTTCACAGTATGTTACTTCATATCTTATTTATAGAAATAGGTGGTGTTATACTAATTCACTTTTTGTTCATAATTAGTCTACTGTTATATTACTTCCCAGTTTTTTCCTGTGTTGCGTGTTATTACTCCAACCTCCTTCATTTCAACATGCAGTGTTATATTACTTATCAATTACTTTATCAAGTCATGTAATGTTATATTATTTTTCCATCATCTTTATATTGGTGTGGAGTGTTATATTGCTTGTTAGTTAGTTAGTAAGTTAGTTAGTTATTTAATTAGCTAGCTAGCCAGCTAGCTAGTTAGTTAGTCACGGTTCCAACTTCACGGCAAAGGGTCGTCCACATAATGCTCCGTTCCTGTCCCAGTGAATATTACACAATATGCTCCTCACCGCCCCATGAGAAAAGTGGAACAGACAGGAGTCTTGACAAACCAACAGCTGGCATGTATACTATGTATAAGGCCGCTGCCAGAATGCCTACACAAAAGTCCACCACGAAAAATACAGTTCATCGTAAATGGAAGCGGTGGTCACAAGAAAACCAGCAGCCACAAATTACTGCATAAGGCAAACCCAATTACTTTCAGCAACCAGGCCGCCATTTTTCTGAACATGAAGTTTATGATACAAAAAATCACAGACTGATGTAAAAGCACTCCACAGAAATCCACGGCTCACAGTGTTGCTCCACACACTTAACTCAGTAGCTGGGCGAAGGAACCATGTACTTCCAGCCCAACATGGGGTAAATGCATAAGCAACATGTAGCAACAAGTTTAAACACTACACAGGACTTAAGAACTCAACCGCCTATCCTCCATGTTGGATCGGAAGTATATGATATTGCGACCCAGCTTCTTCATATGGGCGTGCGATGTTATTATCCTTCCCATTATCTACATAATGGCGTGCAATGTTATATTCCCATACATCTTCTTCATAATAGTGTTTACTGTGATATTATTTTACATCCTCTTCACAATGATACACACAGTGTTATTTGACATCCCATATTCTTCATTATTATGTGCAATGTTATATTACTTCCAAATCTTCTTCATAATCTTCTGTAATGTTGTATTACTTGCCCTCTTCTTCGTAGGCATTTGTACTGCTACATTAGTGTAGTGTTGTGTTCCTTCACAAGTTATTCATAGTGATATGTAACATTATATTATTTCCAAATCTTCTTCATAATCTTCTGTAATGTTGTATTACTTGCCCTCTTCTTCGTAGGCATTTGTACTGCTACATTAAATCCACTCTTCTTCATAGTGTTGTGTTCCTTTCACAAGTTATTCATAGTGATATGTAACATTATATTATTTTCCATCTTCTTCAAAATGGAGTCTATTGATTCAAAAATATTAATATTTAAAAACAATATACATTAATGGTTAGATGACACTAAACAAGACAGCGAGGAACTTCTACATGTAAAAATACATGACACTAAACAAATGAGTAACGTAATTTTAAATCAATTTCTAGATAACTGCAAACAAGACAGTAAGTTACTTCTACATCTATAGATATATAACACTAAAACAAGATAGTAAGTTACTTCTACATCTATAGATATATAACACTAAAACAAGATAGTAAGTTACTTCTACATCTATAGATATATAACACTAAAACAAGATAGTAAATTACTTCTACATCTATAGTTATATAACAATAAACAAGACAGTAAGTTACTTCTACATCTATAGTTATATAACAATAAACAAGACAGTAAGTTACTTCTACATCTATAGATATATAACACTAAACAAGACAGTAGGTTACTTCTACATCTATAGATATATAACACTAAAACAAGACAGTAGGTTACTTCTACATCTATAGATATATAACACTAAAACATGACAGTAAGTTACTTCTACATCTATAGATATATAACACTAAAACAAGACAGTAAGTTACTTCTACATCTATAGATATATAACACTAAAACAAGACAGTAATTTACTTCTACATTCATAGATATATAACACTAAACATTCATTCATTGGCACCTTGCCGTCTTGACAGACGATAGTTTGTGCTTTAAAAAGGCATAATAACTTTTACCTATGGCGGTATCGAATGTGACTGATAAGGCCAATTTGCGCTGTAAATGTTCGTTCACAGTGGGTGCATTTCCACCATCATGCACCTTCTTACGTCTCAAACGCTTGGTGTGTGACTTTTCTGCAATAATTTTCTCCTTTGTCTTTATTCCATTTCTGATAGTTGCCCTCCATGCAACACGTTCAGCGGCGACTTGCTCCCAAAGTGCATTATCAATGCCTGTATCAATCATGTCCCGCTTACATACATCTTTGTATCATAGTAGAGGCCGACCCTGAGATCTCTTACCCATCTGTAATTCACCAAAAAAGATGTCCTTTGGTATTCTACCATTATCCATCCTCCTAAAGTGTCCTATCCATCTAAGTCTACGAAGACTGAACATGGAATAAACCGTCACACAACCTGATCTTTCCAATACTTCAGTATTTGTTATTGTGTCTTGCCACTTAATACCAAGAATTCTTCGCAGACACCGCATATGAAAGCTGTTTAAATGTTTCTCTTGTGTGAGTAAATTGTCCAGGTTTCTCTGCCATAAAGAAGAGTACTGAGGACACAGGCTTGATAGACAAGGACTTTTGTTTTGGCAGTAAGCTTCCTGTTCTCCCAGACTCTTTTTCTTAACCTGTTCATTGTTGTTGCTGCCTTGCCAATCCTGATGTTGATTTCCTGATCTAGGGATAATTTGCTATTTACCACTGATCCTAGATATGTAAAATGGTCTACCATCTCTAGTTCGGCGTCGTCAATAAAGATTGATGGTACTCCATGTGCACCTTATGACATAATCTGTGTCTTCTTTTCGCTAATTGTTAAACCAAATTCAGTAACACAAACCAGATAGTAAGGTACTTCTACATCTATAGATATACAACACTAAAATAAGACAGTAAGTTACTTATACATCTATAGATATACAACACTAAATATGACTGCAAGTTACTTCTACATCAATAGATATATAACATTAAAACATGACAGTAAGTTACTTCTACATCTATAGATATATAACACTAAAACAAGACAGTAAGTCACTTCTATATCTATATATAGATAACTAGCTGACTCGGCCCGGCTTCGCCCAGGCCCTGGTGGGGATCTATCTATCTATCTGTCTGCTTGTCTGTCTGTCTGTCAGTCTGTCTGACCCGGCCCGGCTTCGCCCAGCTCCTGGTGGGGAGCATCTCATTTAATTCATATAAGTAGTCATCTAAGCTCCCGTTCCCGTTCCCGACTATATGTCTGTCTGGCCCAGCCCGGCTTCACCAATTCCCTGGTGGGGAGCATCTAATTTAATTCATATAAGTAGTCAAAAAAAGCTCCCGTTCCCGACTATCTGTCTGATCTATCTATCTATCTATCTATCTATCTATCTATCTATCTATCTATCTATCTATCTATCTATCTATCTAATCTATCTATCTGATCTATCTTTCTGATCTATCTATCTGATCTATCTATCTGATCTATCTATCTGATCTATCTATCTATCTGATCTATCTATCTGATCTATCTATCTATCTATCTATCTATCTATCTATCTATCTATCTATCTATCTATCTATCTACCTACCTACCTATCTATCTATCTATCTATCTATCTATCTATCTATCTATCTATCTATCTATCTATCTATCTATGTTCGGCCCGTTCCCGTTAAAAATATAGATAGAATAGAAGAATAGATAGATTGATAGTAGAAAATATGATTGGAAGAGATCTATCTAAAGTAAACTTACCAAGATATCACGAACAGCCAATAAATGGTGTGCGGTGGGTTGACTGCAAACGATATGCAACTAACTTTCTACCACAAAAAATTACTTTTTTTTTTAAACGAACGAAAATCTTTCGCAGGCCCGTCCTACATTCTGCCCCTCTTCTCTATTTCCTCTCATACATTCTTTCATTCAACATCTCATTTGAAGCAATTCTTTGACAACTGTCATCAGAAATACCCAAAGTGGGTGTAACGCGCCATACATGTGAGAATGTTAAAAAAAATTAATGTGCTGTTGAAGCAAAATAAAAAGATGAGTTAGAACATTTTCACTATTTAAATAGATGCATTATTTTTATGAAAACTATGAATGTGCCTTAAAGATTATATCATTATTTATTATAACTCATATGCCTGTAAATAACCATGGACAAAGAGTTTATAAATCTTTGAAAACGATGCAACAATCTATATATAGAGTAATAGGGATATTAAAAGTTATGCCCCTTGAAATAACTTTTCTTATGTTATGTCCCCTTGCTATATTGAGATGATAATGTAAATTTAATTATTAAATTTTCAAAGTAAATACTATTTTAGTTAGTAAAATACTATGACAGTCGGTTGAACAGGAATGAAAAGAAGACGTGTAGAAAATTTCATCTCAATCGGATGGACCGTTAGCGAACGCAGCCAATACATCTCCACATACCCACCCACAAACACACATAAATTCTGTTTTATATATATAGACAATAAGCAAGACTGTAAGGTAGCAATGTCAGAGTTATCGAACTTTCCCGGGTGGGGCGGGTTTGGTGTGTCTTTATTTCGCGAACTTTTTCTTGCGTCCAACGATTCACTTCCGGTTGTTACCATGTCCATCTAGATGTCAATTAAACGAAAGCAGCGTAGTACGATGAAAGGGGAAGCTATTCTGATATTTTCAGTATTGGTCCTTCTGCTAGGCGCCAAGAGATTGAGCCGAAAAACCGTTTTCTCTGGAATTTTTTTAATTCTATTCACGAATAGTAAGATAATGTCTTATAACTCCTGCATTAAACAGAATCCTTAACTTTTTGTTGCATTTTGTAATCCCCCGTTCAATTTTACATAAATGTGAAGAGTTGCAACATTGCACAATTCTTCTTTCCTTAGGAAAACATTTTTTTAGTATAGCAGCATAGCCAGTCAGATTGAGAATGAATAGACTCTGAATAACGCCATTTTGCAAAATTTGATCTATTTATGGCGACACCCACGCTATAGTACAGTAATAGTAATATACTATTATAGGCAATCCTTTGTTTATTTTATAATTTGAACCGTCAGTTTAATTAAAGTTAACCAGAATAGATTAGAAGTTTAATTCATAGTAATCATTTATCTGTGTTACGTGTGTAAAGTCTTCTCTTCACCATTTGAATAAAATTTGGTGGAACTGCGGTAAAGCTGTGAAAGTGTAAACAATATAAAATGACATAAAGTAGTGCAGCTTTACATGTCTTAACTATGTTATGTCTTCACCATTTGACATGTCTGAAAATTATTTTAAAAGTCAGTATTCAGACGCGTCTATACAAACCTATAAGAATTACTTGAATACGTTTTTTTTTTTTCAGGCAGAGCAGTACATTAAACATAATCTTTATCTCTTGCAATGAGCAGCAACGAGAGAAGCTGTAGTTGACACAACCGTAGTATACCCATCATCCATGCAAGAGAAAACCTTAGTAGTTACACATCAGTGCCACACAGTATAATAATCTTGCTGTGCCAACCCATATTTTGTGGATTACCGGTGGTCTGATCTTATACAACCCCAATAACACAATGCATTGGGATTCTGAGGATAAGCAAAAAACTTGTTTTTTCAAATTTTCATTTCTCTTCATTGCTCCCATTTTTTTCAGCTTCCTATCCTTCTCATTCCATTTTTATGCCTTAATGTAGTCACTGTAATCTTCTCCATGGTTATATGTTGTGTTTTGTGTATGTATTTGTTTGTAAATGAAGGCTAGTCGCAGTAACGTCCTGTTCGTTTCATAATTTTTTTCTGTAAAGCTGGATTACTTTGTGTTATTAAATATTTTATAATATATGTTTTTATATTCTTGTGTATTGTGAGTATATCATGTATATATCTATTTCTAGGTTATTTTATGATTTATATTTTTCAGTTCAAGAGAGACCCTGCGTAGAACCATCATCAGAGAAGGCTCATTGAACGGCCAAGTAAACATCCAAGACCTGCACAGATAGCAGCGAACAGCCAGATCAAGGAAATGTAAATAAATTTTCATTTTCTTGGAGGGAGAGAAGCTGTGAAGCCATTTTAAATTGTTAATTAGGTCATGGCACATCCTATTGAAAAATAAATACTACAACTGGGAGTGAACTGGTATTGAAATATCACTCATGAATATGTAAATAGTGTAGTTATTACTTTACCTTCAGGAAATGACAAGGAAAATCAACAATGCACAGATTCGGTCAACAGTCTAAGTTGATGTACGCCACTACAATATCAGCTCAGGCTACAGGCTAAGGAAGGTGGTGTTCACTTTCGTTTTCTCAGTCTCAGAAATGGCGCTTTTTGTATCCCCCAGGGTTGCCACTTTTTTTTTTTTTTTTTTGGACCAAAAATATCTAGAAACGGCCCGAACAACATCCATAAATATCTAGATTTCGTTGGAAAGTATCTAGGAAAAATATCCAGATTGAGAAAGTAAGAAATTACATATGTATTGATGTGACTGCCGGACTCCAAGGCGAAGATGATTACGGCTTTCGCCGTAACCCCGTTAATTCTCGCGAGTAACGCAGCTGCGCCCGAACCGCTGGAGCCGCGCTAGTAACTTACGGGGGTATGTGAGCTGATCGCTCAGAAAGCAATTGCAAACTACTGAGCGTTATCTTGCCTATTAGTACATCAACAGCTGCTGAAACATGCTGATGTTGACTGCAACGTCCTGTAAGGGATATGCAACATTTAAAAAAATTGATGTGACTTACCCTATAGAATCATGTCCTCATCTTCACTGATGTCTGTCTCACAAGATGCACTTAGCTTGGGTGATGAAGTTGAAGCTTCAGATTCAAAATGACTCTGGTATGCTTTAGCTGTTCCAATTTCTTTTAATACATGATCAGGGAGCTGATAAGTTGAACAGCATTTTCCTGCTTTCACCAGGCCAAATCTTATTGTCAAGATAGCATATAAGAGGTCAAGTTTCATCCTGTTTCTTAGTTTACATTCTGTATAATTCGTAGTACTGAAAACTCTTTCCACATCAGCATTTGAATGGGGTAGTATCATGGCAGACATCGCACATTGAAAGAGCTCACAGAATGGACTGTTATCTGGGGCATCTTTAAATTGTCTTACTTCACTCCAAAAGGCTTCAGTTTCTGTTTTGTTTCTCCAGTAAACCAAATTTATTTTGGTTAACTGATATTCTGCTTCCGCCACATTATTATCAGTAGCCCCTAAAAATGTCATAACTTGACAATATTGTAATATGTCCTTTACTAGCTGAAGTATGTTGTTAACAGAAAAGAGTGAAATATTTTTCAGTACATCTAAATTTTCAGGAAGTCTCAGCGTCAACTGCTTGAATAATGAGAGAAGAAAATCTTGACAGCACTGTCTCTTCATTTTCTGTTAACAGTCCTTTTGCTTTTAAACCATCCATTTTTTATTCGATTTAGTATCCCATGTATGGCTTAATATGAAGAAAATTAGGTGGAACTGCGGTAAAGCTGTGAAAGTGTAAACAATATAAAATGACACAAAGTAGTGCAGCTTTACATAACAGAGGTAAGACACATACAGAACTTTGCGGCGATTAGCCTTCATCAGCAAACAAACACATTCACAAACACAACATACAGTCAAGGAGAACTCCTGTGACTACATTAGAAGGTGATGACAGGACGAGAGGAACACATGCATGGAAAAATAGAAGCAATGAAGAGAAAATGAGAATTGAAAAAAATGTTAATTGAAAAGAATGTTAGTTGAAGAAAATGTTTAATAGAACAAAATGTTAATAGAGAAAAAAAACCTGCATACTTACCTCACGTACGGATCTGTAAGTAACTAAGAAAATCTCGGGTGTAGTTATATCCGGTGCTGGGTGTTAAGGTTCAGTGAGCACTGTCATATATTTTTGAAGGGAGTGGGAGATCACTGTAGTGCATGCCCCATCTCTAACAAAAGATGTAGAGCCCCATCCTCTTCTATCTTCAATAACCCCAGAATATGAACCTTGAGTTATCTGCAGGCCTCGTTCTATTAAGTATTGTCTAGGAGATATAGATTATGGCCCTGGTAAGAATGGTAATTTACTAACTGGGAATCTGCCCCTTCTCCAATGATTCTGATAGCTCTGGAGCCCCCTTATTGTTTATCAAATCTGAGGAAAGTCTGGAGAATTTTCTCAGCCTGATTTAGATGAAGAAAACATGGATGTTGAGCAGTTGATAGATCTAGAGTCTTTTTATTTCCCCATTCAGTAAGTCATTATGAGTTAATTTATCTTTAAGCAATCAAACACAAACAATCACATTAGATTTTGACAACATGATGTACAAAGAAGTTGTTGGTACAGATAGGTTTGAACTTGACAAATTAACAGAAGGTCAATTCATGTTAATCATTTATTGACTGGCCTGAGCCTTCTGGTCAGTACATACATCTCTATTGTGATTTACACAAAGTAATAGAACAGTTGCACATTAGACCATTGTCCCAGACAAGCAATAATAAGCATCAATATATGAGATGTCAACAAGTGTGAAAACATAGTAAACATTTTGATGTTGTACATATTAAGTATGATAGTGGTGTCTCAACCATAAACATATCAGTGTTCCTGTAATTGGGTGTGGGTTCTACCTATCAGAAAAAGTAACCTGGTGACTGGAAGATTAGGTAAGCCAGGGTCCATTGACTGATGGATCCACTTCAGGTCTGCCCGTATAGCTCCTCTGAAGGCCTCCCCATGCTCTGCTCATAGCGAAGTCATCCTCCATCTCACTTGTGGTTCATCTCTTTCTCTCGGCTTCCCTCCCTCAGGTCTGATTTAGGTGGTTAATTTGCTGATGTGTTGGGTGGTTGTTGGTATGTAGCCACCAAGATCACTGATGAATATTCGCATAAATATATACATTCCTACCAATACAATAATAAGAAGTAGGTCGGAAGAAATCTAAATTCCTGAAGTAGGAACTAGTTCCCCTCCCCTCCTTTTCTCTCTGAGCTAGTGTTGGGTTAAGTTGGGGTGGTCAGAGATTATCACACGGTGTACGCCTTGTATCAACTTGTTCCTGCTGTATGTAAGTTCTCATTTGACCGGGGTCAGTGAACGTGTACAGTAAGACATTGACAAGAGTGAGAATATGTCAAGATGCATGTAAATAAATGACATACATTTAGAACATTTCTTCCACTAAATGGTGTTTACAATGTGTATAAATAATTCTCTGTGTTTTCCCAATTAACTACTTCTTCTTCTTGTGTCTAATAACTCTCTTCCATTACCTGTTGTTGTTGTGATGTTGAGTGTTGGGTTGTGTGGTGATGAGTGGTGTGGAGTGGTGTTGTGTTTTAAGTTATGTTGAGTAATGAGTTAAGCTCACTTCGCGTGATGGTGTTCCGCGAAGCACAACTTTCTCATGTGTTGCAGTTCATGTGTGCCCTTATCTAATTAAATTTGACATAAATATAAATATTTATTTCGCCAAACCCTATTAATTCTATAGATAAAGGAGAAAGGAAAGATTGATTTCACTTTCAGCTTTCTAGATTGTAAATAGGCATAGATAAGTCTGTTTTAGAACAAGGCACTTATTCTAGTACACGAACTGTCTTTTCAGCTGTAGATAGTGGTGCATCTTTAACAATGTTTCTGGTGAAATGCACAAGATTGCTTTAGAATCATCACTTCTCACAGTTGTTTAGAATAGAATATAGTAGTGGAATGCACTTCTTAAAGTTAATAATTATCTCTAAGAATATCAGAGATTGTAGTTTCATCGAAGAGAATATTCTGCCCGGGAATGGCTTTGCGTCGTTAGAATCTACAGTCGAGCATTTTTACATTTCAGAGGTTTTAATTAATAATCATACATTTCAATTGACATCACAAACATGGGTTTACATTACTTGATACATCGGGTTCTTAGTCTAATCAAGGGCCAACAAACGTACCTCGGATCCAGACTTTTGCCTTGCCCATTGAATTTTTGGTCACACACTCTTCTCACATCCGTCCATGGAGCGAGTTCAGACAAAAGTGCGGGCTTATTAACATTTCTGATGAAATAGTAATATATGTTAATTATGCACTGGCGCGAAGGTGGTCATGTGGTTTTCCTATCCAATGGTTTTCTGAGCTTGGTCTGATGAAATCTTTCTAAGAATCCACGTCATTTGTCACTTGTTCAGTTCCAGTTTTGATGTTAAGTTTTAAGTCCCAATCTCCAATTGCGTTTGTGAAGTCAATTTCTTTTAATGTTGTTTCCTCTTTTTGCGGCATGAGTTGATGAATGAATAATGTTGGCTGCGTTATGCCACATGGCCCCACTCCAGATTGTTCTATGGTATGGAACTATGTTTCCAACATTTTCAGTTATCAAGTTGTTCCCATTTTTCCTCCCTTGTATTCTCTTCTGCATCGGATTGACCTGGTTCATCAGGCACTGGGTGTCGACTCAGGAAGTCCGCTCCCACATTCATTTTCCCAGGAACATACTCAACCTGGAACGAGTAAGGTTGAAGAAGCAGCGACCACCTCATAAGTCGGGCATTCAGAGTCTTAGATGCTGCGAGAAACATGAGTGGTTGATGGTCACATTGCACTGTGAAGTGTCTGCCATATAGGTATGCTTGAAATTTCTGTACACTCCATACGAGCGCAAGACATTCTCTCTCGATAGTACTGTAATTTCTCTCTGCTGCATTCAATTTCCTGCTAGCATAGGCTACAGGGAATAGCTCTGATGGTACATCTCCCTTTCTCTGCAACAGCGTTGCCCCAATTCCTATGTTACTGGCATCGGTGCGCAGCACGAATGGTTGGTCGAGGTCTGGTAGATGAAAGACTGGATGAGCAGTTAATGCCTGCTTTAATGCTGTGAAAGCTCTCTCACAGTCAGCTGACCAAGTGACTTTCTCTGGTTTCCCCTTTTTGGTAAGATCCGTTAAAGGTGCTGACAGAGTATTGAAGTCCTTGATGTATTTTTGATAGAATCCACATAAGGATACAAATGATCTTACATCCTTCTTTGTTTTTGGACGAGGTGCTCTCTGGAGTTTGTCCACATTTCCCTCTTGTGGAGTTATCAGTCCATGAGATATCTTATGACCTAGAAAGTCCAATTCTTGGAATCCTATCTGACACTTCTTTGGTCTAGCCGTCAATCCAGTTTCTCTGAGGCGCCTGAACAAAAGATGCAGGGTTTCTACATGCTCTTCAAATGTTTCAGTTGCGATCAGGATGTCATCCATGAAGTGACTGATGTCTGGATGCTGTAGTGGGTCAAGTAATTTTCTCATCATACGTGTAAAGACGCTGGGAGCATTACTTAATCCGAATGGAAGAACGTTGAACTCAAAGTGTCCTCCAGGCGTGCTGAAAGCTAACCATGGTCTAACTTCCGGTTTTACAGGAATCTGGTAATATCCCTTACTGAGATCAATCCTAGTAAAGTACTTAGCTCGGTTGAGTGCTGTGAAGAGTTTATTCTGATCAGGCAGAGGTTCTGCTTGGAATTCAGTTATAGTATTGAGCTGTCGATAATCGATGCACAATCTATGTTCTCCACTTGGCTTTCTCAATAAGACGACGCTAGCACTGTAAGGTGATTCAGATGGTGAGATTATTCCTGCGGTGAGCAGCTGTTGTATTTCTTCCTCTAAAGTCTTTTGCTTTGCATAAGGAACTGGGTAGTCTTGACTCGCACAGGCACTGTGTCATTCAACTTCATGTCAAATTCCTCCAAATCAGTTCTTCCTGGCTTATCAGTAAGTACTTCTGCATATTTTGCCATAAGTTCCCTAATCTGTTTTTGCTGATCCTTTGTTAAGTTGGGATTGATTTCCACATCCTTAAAGGTCTCTTTGGCTTGCAGTTGGCACTCGACTCCCATTGTTGATCCTTCTTCGACTTCAGTAGCCACACTCATGGCCATCAGATGTGCAGGTTCGGTGGTTGAGGGTCTTTCATGATATTTCTTCAAGAGGTTTATGTGAAATACTTTCATCTTGCCTTTGACTGAAATTCTGTAGTTGGTACGTGAGATCTTCTCCGTCACTACATAAGGTCCTCTCCATCCTATTTGCAGCTTATTCTGACTGGTTGGAAGCAGCAACATCACCTTCTCTCCTACCTCTAACTCTCTATCCTTTGCCTTGCGGTTGAAGTTACGATCAATTCTTCGTCTGGCTTGACGTAGATTGACATTCGCTTGTTTCCAACTGTGTTGTAAACGATTTTTCAACTCGGCAACATATGTAGATGCAGTCACGACTGTATCATCTGTAGTATTATCAGTCCATGTTCGCAGTAACGCCTCAAGGGGTCCTTTGATCGGTCGTGCAAACAACAGTGTGGCTGGAGCAAAACCTGTTGAGTGATGGGGTACTTCCCTGTAAGCGAATAAAGCTGCGGGTAAATACAAGTCCCAATCCTCTGTCTTCTCCTGGGCAATTTTGCGCAGGATACTAATCAATGTCCCGTTCCACCTTTCCACAAGTCCATTTGACTGAGGGTGATATGGTGAACTGAAGATATGGCGTGCATGAAAAAGTCTGAAGGTCTCTTCCACGAGCTTACCACGAAACTGTGAACCGTTGTCCGTCAAGATCCTTTGTGGGAATCCTAGACGTGTGAATATTCCTAATAATGCATCAGCGACGTGTTTGGAGTCACAGCTGGGCATAGGAACTGCTTCGGCCCACATGGTTGTTGTGTCCACAAGCGTTAATATGAATCGGTTTCGCCTCTTCGTTGCTGAGAGAGGTCCGATTATGTCTACTGCCACTTTCTCAAATGGAATTCCAGTGATTGGCGATTCACCCAACATTGCCGGTGGTGTCCGGTGTTTTGGTGATACTTTCTGACACTGTGGGCATGATTTTACAAACCGTTGTATGTCTGAATTCATCCCTGGCCAAAAGTAGTGAGTGGTAATCCGCTGTGTAGTAGCGTTGATACCCATGTGCCCACTGAATGGTAGACTGTGACCCATCTCTAAGATCTGAGTCCTGTATTGAGTTGGTACAACAAGTTGATTAAACTCTTGTCCAGCTCGTCCTGCTTTTCTGTAAAGAAGTGCTGACTTCATGAACAGATCACCTTTACGTAGATGTAAATGTGATTTTGGCAGTTTTCTGAAGCAGGGTTCCAAGGTGCTGTCGGCTTCTTGTGCCCTCTTCAGTTCCTCCGTTCGAGGGATTGGCGTAGTTGATTCTGGAGTTTTTGTTGCCTGTGATCGAGTGGTCATGGTCGCCATCGCCACAGGTTGAACAGGTTCTCCTAGAACGATAAATCTACGGCCGAGGATTACAGGATATATCGGATCGTCCAAGATTGCTGCCCTGATCGTCCCAGTGACATACCGCGAGGCTATGTTCACTTTTGCCACTGGAAGAGACATATTTGTTGAACTCTTCAGTGGTCCCTGTAATTCCACTATTTCCTCTGTCACCTGTTCAGGGTGAACTAAGGATGATGAGACAACACAGTCATATGATAATCCAGTATCATATAAACAGGTCGTTTTGAATCCATTTAGTAAGATGGATTCCACAACCGGAATACGAGATGAGGTGTCTTGATGAGGTGTCTGTTTGGACGTTTCACCAGTGCTCACTTTTCTCTCTTTTCGGTTGGCCAAACATGCCGCTGTGTGTGGAGGTGGCTTCTTCCTGCAACTCTGAAATGTGTGACCCCTAATTTTGCAATGGGTACAGAATGGTTTGTCCTCCCTCGGCGCTGTTTGGACTGAGTGTTGAGTGTTTTTCGGGGATTTCCCCTTTTTCCCGGTGGCTACTGTGTTTTCACCCTCTTTTGGCTGTGGAGTTTTGTTTTGAGAGGGGGTGTTGTTCGAACGTCCCTTTCCTCCCATCTCCTTTTGAGATTTCTCAAATCTCTCTGCCAGGATGATTATAGTTTCCAGGCGGTCAGCCCCGTTTTGGGTTAGGAATGCCTTCATTTCGTTCTGCATTTTCCCCTTGATCTGATCAATGATAATCATTTCACGGAGTCCTTCATAATTTTCCTCAAATCCTCCCAAGCAAGTCCATCTTTGTATGTATGACTTCAGTCTTTCGACTAGTTGTGCGTAGCTCTCACCCGGTTCCTTCCTTGCGGCTTTGAACCTGAGTTTATAAGATTCGGCGTCCACTTCGAATCGGCTCAAGAGTGCGGTCTTGAGTGTTGTGTAGTTCTGTTGTTCCTCTCTAGTGAGTCTTGAGAACACTTCATACGCCGTGGATCTTAAGGCCTGCGCCAACTTCGTCGCCCATCTACTTTCTTCAAGCCCACAGCTGACAGCCATTGCCTCGAAGCGTGATAAAAATCCTTCGATGTGGTCAGTCTGTTCATTAAAGGGGTCCAGAGGAAATGACATAGCTCCTGAATTAAGTTGAGAGACGTGAGGTGGATCTGTCACTGGCGATCCTGATGAGGTTGGGGGGGTAGGACCACTCCCTTTCTCTATCCTCCGGATCTCCACTTCAATCTCCATTCTCCTCAACTCCAGTTGGTGTTGAAGCTCTCTCTCCTTATCTTCCATTTCAGCCTGTAGTCGTTTCTCTTTCTCCTCCAATTCTGCTTGAAGCTGTTTTTCTTTGAGAGTCAATTCAGCCTGCAGTCTTTCCCTTTTGTCAAATGCATCCGAAACATAGTTAGCTAGCTCAAGGCCATCTAACCCGCACTCCCTACCTGTTTCTGTTATTTGGGCTCTAAACTTTGCAGTTTCCGCCATGTCTATAATTTATTGCTTTGCTCTGCCTATCAATATAATTGCAGGTAGTCTGATCCGCGTAAGTTTGTCAGTCCCTGATCTGCAAAGATACAACAGAGCATGTGCAATATTAAAAACACCCTATGTTATGTCTGTCTGTCAATGCTGGAAAAGCCAAAGGCAGCAGGCACTGAAGTAACCACAATTAATTCCTAGTAAAGAAAAGAATCTGAAATTAGACAGAGTTTTCCCAACGGATAAGATTTTCCGGTGGTTGATGAAATGCTGTTAAGTTCAGACTCCACAGTAAAGGAACACCTTCTCTGAAAGAGAAGTAGTGAGTAGATACACACTATATATTTCACCTGGAGCAACTCTCTCTGAAGTATAAGCCTATTTGAACATGGCCCCCTTCTCCAGGAGTAAAATCAGTCACCTACTCTTATTTATCTATAAATGTCATTCATATCATGTGGCTGTCAATCAATACCCCACATGGTATCTGTTAAACATTCTAGAAAATAACTGTGTTAATAATCTAAAGATAACTGTGTTCATGTATTTTTAGGTGATTGTTTAAAGGTTAATATATGGGAACCATCCAGGACTTAGCCCACAATATGTCATATATTTTTGAAGGGAGTGGGAGATCACTGTAGTGCATGCCCCATCTCTAACAAAAGATGTAGAGCCCCATCCTCTTCTATCTTCAATAACCCCAGAATATGAACCTTGAGTTATCTGCAGGCCTCGTTCTATTAAGTATTGTCTAGGAGATATAGATTATGGCCCTGGTAAGAATGGTAATTTACTAACTGGGAATCTGCCCCTTCTCCAATGATTCTGATAGCTCTGGAGCCCCCTTATTGTTTATCAAATCTGAGGAAAGTCTGGAGAATTTTCTCAGCCTGATTTAGATGAAGAAAACATGGATGTTGAGCAGTTGATAGATCTAGAGTCTTTTTATTTCCCCATTCAGTAAGTCATTATGAGTTAATTTATCTTTAAGCAATCAAACACAAACAATCACATTAGATTTTGACAACATGATGTATAAAGAAGTTGTTGGTACAGATAGGTTTGAACTTGACAAATTAACAGAAGGTCAATTCATGTTAATCATTTATTGACTGGCCTGAGCCTTCTGGTCAGTACATACATCTCTATTGTGATTTACACAAAGTAATAGAACAGTTGCACATTAGACCATTGTCCCAGACAAGCAATAATAAGCATCAATATATGAGATGTCAACAAGTGTGAAAACATAGTAAACATTTTGATGTTGTACATATTAAGTATGATAGTGGTGTCTCAACCATAAACATATCAGTGTTCCTGTAATTGGGTGTGGGTTCTACCTATGAGAAAAGTAACCTGGTGACTGGAGGATTAGGTAAGCCAGGGTCCATTGACTGATGGATCCACTTCAGGTCTGCCAGTATAGCTCCTCTGAAGGCCTCCCCATGCTCTGCTCATAGCGAAGTCATCCTCCATCTCACTTGTGGTTCATCTCTTTCTCTCGGCTTCCCTCCCTCAGGTCTGATTTAGGTGGTTAATTTGCTGATGTGTTGGGTGGTTGTTGGTATGTAGCCACCAAGATCACTGATGAATATTCGCATAAATATATACATTCCTACCAATACAATAAATAAGAAGTAGGTCGGAAGAAATCTAAATTCCTGAAGTAGGAACTAGTTCCCCTCCCCTCCTTTTCTCTCTGAGCTAGTGTTGGGTTAAGTTGGGGTGGTCAGAGATTATCACACGGTGTACGCCTTGTATCAACTTGTTCCTGCTGTATGTAAATTCTCATTTGACCGGGGTCAGTGAACGTGTACAGTAAGCCATTGACAAGAGTGAGAATATGTCAAGATGCATGTAAATAAATGACATACATCTAGAACATTTCTTCCACTAAATGGTGTTTACAATGTGTATAAATAATTCTCTGTGTTTTCCCAATTAACTACTTCTTCTTCTTGTGTCTAATAACTCTCTTCCATTACCTGTTGTTGTTGTGATGTTGAGTGTTGGGTTGTGTGGTGATGAGTGGTGTGGAGTGGTGTTGTGTTTTAAGTTATGTTGAGTAATGAGTTAAGCTCACTTCGCGTGATGGTGTTCCGCGAAGCACAACTTTCTCATGTGTTGCAGTTCATGTGTGCCCTTATCTAATTAAATTTGACATAAATATAAATATTTATTTCGCCAAACCCTATTAATTCTATAGATAAAGGAGAAAGGAAAGATTGATTTCACTTTCAGCTTTCTAGATTGTAAATAGGCATAGATAAGTCTGTTTTAGAACAAGGCACTTATTCTAGTACACGAACTGTCTTTTCAGCTGTAGATAGTGGTGCATCTTTAACAATGTTTCTGGTGAAATGCACAAGATTGCTTTAGAATCATCACTTCTCACAGTTGTTTAGAATAGAATATAGTAGTGGAATGCACTTCTTAAAGTTAATAATTATCTCTAAGAATATCAGAGATTGTAGTTTCATCGAAGAGAATATTCTGCCCGGGAATGGCTTTGCGTCGTTAGAATCTACAGTCGAGCATTTTTACATTTCAGAGGTTTTAATTAATAATCATACATTTCAATTGACATCACAAACATGGGTTTACATTACTTGATACATCGGGTTCTTAGTCTAATCAAGGGCCAACAAACGTACCTCGGATCCAGACTTTTGCCTTGCCCATTGAATTTTTGGTCACACACTCTTCTCACATCCGTCCATGGAGCGAGTTCAGACAAAAGTGCGGGCTTATTAACATTTCTGATGAAATAGTAATATATGTTAATTATGCACTGGCGCGAAGGTGGTCATGTGGTTTTCCTATCCAATGGTTTTCTGAGCTTGGTCTGATGAAATCTTTCTAAGAATCCACGTCATTTGTCACTTGTTCAGTTCCAGTTTTGATGTTAAGTTTTAAGTCCCAATCTCCAATTGCGTTTGTGAAGTCAATTTCTTTTAATGTTGTTTCCTCTTTTTGCGGCATGAGTTGATGAATGAATAATGTTGGCTGCGTTATGCCACAAGCACATAGAAAGAAGGGGGCGGGATAGGAGGCGTGTAAAATTGAAGGTGGTATTAACCAAGACCCCATAGTGTTATTATAGGGACGAGTCTTCCTTTCGCTCTCTCTCTCACTCTCTCTCTCTCTCTCCCTCTCTCTCTCCCCTTACATCTGGCTTCTCTGTGCATACCTTCTTCACGTGTATTGCCAGTGGTTGGATCTTACACAGCCCCAACAACTCGAGCACTGGGCGAATGGCTCCTGAAGTGTGTTGTGTGACAATCAACCATACTGACTATTTCGTAGGGTACAGTATGCCCCATGTGGTATGTCGCAGGCACTTTTCCTCTCTCTGTCTCTCTCTGTCTGTCTCTCTCTCGCTCTCCTCTCTCTCTCTCTCTCTCTCTCTCTCTCTCTCTCTCTCTCTCTCTCTTCTTGCATATACTTTGCATATGTCCACATACACTAGCATTTTGTCTGTTGAAGTGTGTCTATGTATGTACACGTGTTCACGCACATCAGTCCACCCAGACCTTAAGACTCGTCCCTATAATAACACTATGGGGCCTTGGTTAATACCACCTTCAATTTTACACGCCTCCTACCCCGCCCCCTTCTTTCTATGTGCTCACTGAACCTTAACACCCAGCACCGGATATAACTACACCCGAGATTTTCTTAGTTACTTACAGATCAGTACGTGAGGTGAGTATGCAGGTTTTTTTTTCTCTATTAACATTTTTTTCTATTAAACATTTTCTTCAACTAACATTCTTTTCAATTAACATTTTTTTTCAATTCTCATTTTCTCTTCGTTGCTTCTATTTTTCCATGCATTTATTCCTCTCGTCCTGTCATCACCTTCTAATGTAGTCACAGGAGTTCTCCTTGACTGTATGTTGTTTTCCATGCATTTGTTCCTCTCGTCCTGTCATCACCTTCTAATGTAGTCACAAGAGTTCTCCTTGACTGTATGTTGTGTTTGTGAATGTGTTTGTTTGCTGATGAAGGCTAAGCGCCGCAACGTTCTGTATGTGTCTTAACTCTGTTATGTAAAGCTGCACTACTTTGTGTCATTTTATATTGTTTACATGTATGGCTTAGGAGCCCAATAGCTCTCTATAGTGCAAGTGAACAAGTCAGCTTTAGAAGTTGGCAATATAAGTCTTCTACCAATTGAGTGAAACAGCAAAGTGAGATCGTCAAGTAATTTAACTTTATCAACATTTTGAGATGAGATTCAAACAGTTTATTACCTTTTTGCACTTAACTTACAATGGGTTGTAAAAAGAGAAGGAATGCCACATTTTTTTCATCACTGTACATTCCATATAGTATTTCAGCTGTGTAGCATTTTTCACTTCGTCTTGTTATTTCGAAGTGTGTCTTCAACTTCAACCATTGGTTCACAATTACTTCAACAGCTGGTTGAATTGATAACCATCTAGTTTTGCAATATTACAGAATTTTCAGTGGTGAAGAACTATCATTTACTGCTTTATATAAATTATTATATTGCTGTTGTCTGACAGATGATTTGGAGAACCATTTATGTGTTTCAGCAATAAGGAATTCCAAATTCCTTGGTAAACATTCTGATGAGGCATGTGATAATGCTAGCTGCAAGTAGTGACACGCACATTTTATGAGGATTAAAGATGGGATATCTTCCTTCAATTTTGCATAAACGCCATGGTTGATACCAATCATTACCGATGCATTATCGGTACCAATTGCAGCCAAATTCTTCAAGTTTAAATGTTTACTGACCAAAAGTTTCTTCAGTGCCTGAACTATACTTTCTGCATCACACTCTTCCAAGTGAACTAGTCCAAGAAATGTAGAAACTACTTTGTCTTTGCTGTTGCTATAACTATAATATATAATACATACACCAAGCACTTTCAGAACCGAAATGTCATTCGATTCGTCTAATAAGTAAATAATAAACTATAATATAAAAAATAGACCAAGAAGACGGCGGAGGGATAATATATATACAGACATACAAGCACTTGGAATCAACGACTGGCAAGAGAAGGTCAACCAGAGAGACGAATTGAGACGGATTTTATGTGCAGCAAAGAACCTCAATGGCTCGGAATGCTGAAGAAGAAGAAGAAGAAGAAGAAGAAGAAGAAGAAGAAGAAGAAGAAGAAGAAGAAGAAGAAGAAGAAGAAGAAGAAGAAGAAGAAGAAGAAGAAGAAGAAGAAGAAGAAGAAGGATATTTATTTGTAGAAATATCACTGATCAAATCTTCTTCAAAGTGAGAAAACAAAGTACTTCTGATCATATTTGTACACTTGCTGCGATGCATTTTCACGTCCTTTAGCACTTTACTGTCAAAAATGGAGTTTTTAAACAAATCAATCAAATGGTCACAGTTCACGATTTCACGATGGCAACTTAAAAACATTGCGACAGATATTTCAACTTTTGATGATTCATTAATCTGTGTAGTTCTGAAAACAGATGTCAACGGTGGCATATCCCTAAACGGCACTGCATTTTTATGTTTTTTAGTCTCTGCACGTTTCTCCAAGTCTTGTATTTTCGCTTTCTTTTCGCACTTGTATTACTTACAACGAGCCTTAGTCGCATCTCCATGAATTGACATCACCCAATCTTTAATATAGCATCCTGTAGCAACTCTTTCCGAAATTTTTGTTCATATTACTTTCCTTTTGGCATGTTGATAGATTTGTTCAAAGTGGAAGACACATATGAAGGTGAGCAATTATTTTTTTAAAAAAATCACATGAAAAAGAATCACAAAGTCGGCATCACAGAAATAATTCGCAACACGGTGAGTTTAATTCAAATAATGTTATTATAATTTATGTTCCTTTTTACTCATTACCGGGGGGTTGCCAGATTGTTGAGCGTTGACCCAAGTCAGTTCAAAGTTTACATAATGGAAGTTACCATATTTTACGCGCGTCCAGACCAAACGAAAAATGGGTAAATGACACCGAAAGAAAAGTAAAATCTAGAAAGTATCGAAAATATTGAACTCCAAATGAAAAGTATCTAGAATTGCAACCAGCATCCAAAGTCAGAAAACGGTATCCAGGCGCCGGTAAAAACCTCTAGATCTGGATATAAAATATCTAGAATGGCAACCCTGGTATCGACTTAGTTTCAGTTTCTACAGAAGTCGGGCTGCGCGAGTTGTTTGTTAGGTGATGTGTCAAAGTTGTGTGTTGTTGTGGCATAGTGTTATGTGTATCGTGTCATGTAGTGAGTGTTGTCTAATGTTGCTGTGTATGATGTGCATGTTGTATGTATGTTGTGTCATGTTGATGTGTGTGTGTGTGTGTGTGTGTGTGTGTTATGTTGTGCGTGGTGTGTCATGTTGTGTGTGTTGTTTCATGTTATGTTGATGTGTGTGTTGTCATGTTGTGTGTGTTTTGTTGTGTGTTGTGTCATGGTATGTTGCCGATTGTGTTGTGTGTGTTATCTTATGTTGCAGTGTGTGATAATGATTGATTGATTGATTTAGGAACCGACATCACAGCATTCGGGGCATTCCCATAGGCGCTCCGTCCCCATCCTCAGCAGCCAGCGAAGGGTTACAACACCAATAGTACCAGTAGCAATCTAATTATATGTCCGTCTCGCCTTTCCTCTGAGCGTTGAGCGTCGGCCACATCCCCTCGTCACTCCTCGTTGTCTCATTCTTGCCAGACCATGATGATCCATTTGCTCCTCCGAGGTGTGCACGTGCTCCCACAAGGCCGCAACCACGTCTGCCTTGTCATGCATCAATACTCCACCAAGTTCTGCAGAGCCAGCCAATCTGTCCGCCTGTTCATCCCCAACCACACCGGCATGCCCCGAAGAAAAGATCCAGGCGATGCTTGCCACCCGTGACCTCCTAAGTGAAGCAAGCCAGTTGTACATTTAAAACTGCATCAGAGTACCATCAGTCGACTTTGGCACTAGTTCCAGGCCACTGGCTCAGTTGAAGATTAGCATCGCAGTGGGCGAGCCAGAGTGACAACAACAGCGGATGGATCGCTTTATTCGGCTTCGTCACTTCAGAGACGGGTTTACAACAGCTTCCTCAACTGCCCAGTCATACTGCTACAACCGCTGCAGTCGTTGCTGCTGCTGCTACAACACTACTACTACTACTACTACTACTACTACTACTACTACTACTACTACTACTACTACTACTACTACTACTACTACTACTACTACTACTACTACTACTACTACTACTGCTGCTGCTGCTACTACTACTACCAATACTATTCACAATCATCCAGTGCCTTACCGGCTGGCGTGGGCGATCATCCCTCTCCACAATTTACGATCTCCAACATCATGGATCATTTCGTGTATTAACTCCCTTCCATGCCATTACACAAGACTCTCAAGAATCTCCTCGCGTGGTTTCCTCTATTTCTCTGTCCGCAAATCTGTCCGGTTGTCACAACATGTTCCAGTTTTTGTCGTCTCATAATGTGGCCAAATCACGATGACTGCCTCTTTCTGATGTTTGTGATAACTTGTCTTTGCGACTCAACTTCCTTTAAAATGTCCCGATTGATCATTTTGGTAGTCCAATTAATTTTCAGCATTCTTCTATAAAACCACATCTCCACGCCATTCAGGGAATTTTTCGCTTGTTTACTAAGTTTCCAGGATTCGCAGCCTGTGTTGAAACTGTTTCTATGTAACATGCATGAAGTCTTTTTTTTTTCTAATTTTCACGGACAGTGACTTAATGCACAAAACCAAAATGTGGCTATAGAAATAATTGGTCATATCACCACAAAATGCACTGACGTGGTTTATGAATGCTCTTTACATACAAGCCCCTTTACATACCATGTCCTTTACATTTACATACAATGCCCTTTACACACAATGCCCTACCGAAGACATGTTTAGAATATCCTTTTATGTTTTAAGTTTGGAAGAAGGCACAGACGAACTCGACTTTCCCAAGGAACATCCCGGACAGAAGCACCAGCCTTGCAACAGAAGGAAAGACTGACAATCATTTGCAGTAGGAGGAGTCCTGCTGGTATATAACTATGTTACATGATGAGAGATTGCAAGAGAATAATAGTGATTCTTTCCAATGAATGTTACATGATCAGTACCCACGTCTTGCACACCCTAGGCTGCAAAGCTCAAGGATATTCATGGCAGCAGGCGGAATGTATGTTTCATGTCTGATGCTTCTTTGTATATTTTGTGCCGAATACAGGCTGTTTTTGTCTTTGTATGTTTTCATTACTTTTCTCTTAACCAATCTCTTTGTTGTTGTTGTTGTTTTTAATGTTGTTGCTTTGTTGTTGTTGTCGTCGTTTTTAATGGTGTTGCTGTTTTGTTGTTGTTGTTCTTAATGTTGCTGCTGTGTTGTTGTTGTTGTTGTTGTTATTGCTGCTGCTGTTGCTGTTGTTGTTGTTGTTGTTGTTGTTGCCAATGAATATATCGCAAGCATACCGTGATAAAACCATGGTATTATCATAACTGGATTCATTCATTCATTCATTCATTCATTCATTCAGTAGCATGTCCTTTGCCTCGATGTGCCTTCCCGCAATAACTACAAAGGAAAATCCATCAATCGAGGTGTAAATAATGACTCGTTAACTGATAAGATAAATATCTCTCACCTGAATTTGAAGAACATAAACTATATTACACAATTATATACAATTTTCTGAAATATGGTTACGACGGGATTCGACAAATAAAATCAAGAAAAGAGCAATATAGTTACCAAAAGCATTATGCCTTACTTCCTTTGGTCGTGCTGGTTTAGAGATATTTAGTCCACTAATTTGAAAACTTGCTTATCCATTCTAAATGTACAAAAATTACATCACCAGCAGCAACAACAACAATAAAACTAACTGTCTCTAAATTGTCTTTGGATTTCCTAGGGATTGTCTGAAGGGTGTCTGGGCATTGTCTGGTGAGTGTCTCGGTATTGTTTCGTGAGTGTCTGGGTATTATCTGATGAATGTCTGGTGAGTGTCTGAGCATTGTCTGGTGAGTGTCTGGGCATTGTCTGGTGAGTGTCTGGGCATTGTCTGGTGAGTGTCTGGGCATTGTCTGGTGAGTGTATGTGCATTGTCTGGTGAGTGTGTATGGGCATTATCTGGTGAATGTCTCGGCATTGTCTGGAGGGTGCCTGGGCATTGTCTGGTGAGTTCCTGGGCATTGCCTGGAGGGTGTCTTGGCATTGTCTGGTAAGTATCTCGGCATTGTCTGATGAGTGTCTGAGCATTGTCTGGTGAGTGTATGGGCATTGTCTGGTGAGTGTGTATGAGCAATGTCTGGTGAGTGTACGGGCATTGTCTGGTGAGTGTATGGGCATTGTCTTGTGAGTGTGTATGAGCATTGTCTGGTGAGTGTGTATGAGCATTGTCTGGTGAGTGTATGGGCATTGTCTGGTGAGTGTATGGGCATTGTCTGGTGAGTGTGTATGAGCAATGTCTGGTGAGTGTATGGGCATTGTCCTGAGGGTGTCTAAGCATTGTTTTGTGAGTGTCTGGGAATTGTCTGGTTGGTGCCTGGGCATTGTCTGGTGTGTGTGTGTGTGTGTCTGTGTGTGTGTGTCTGTGTGTGTGTGTGTGTGTGTGTGTGTGTGTGTGTGTGGGCATTGTCTGGTGAATGTGTGGGCATTGTCTGGTGAATGTGTGGGCATTGTCTGGTGAATGTGTGGGCATTGTCTGGTGAATGTGTGGGCATTGTCTGGAGGGTGCCTGGGTATTGTCTGGTGATTACCTGAGCATTTTCTGGTAAGTATCTTGGCATTGTCTGGTGAGTGTGTGTGACGTAATAGACAGTCTCCCACTTTATTTTTGCTTAAATTACATTGCAGATCATACTTTTCATTATAATTATATCTTTTCCCTATTTTCCCATGTTTGTAGATATCTATAAATATGCCTGTATTATTGGCGAGAATTTAATCTCCTGTAAACCTAGTGAATATTCTAGTGTTTTTAAAATATATATTATACAGTATATTATAGAACTATTAGTTGTGCATGCCTTCTGCCCCTGCGCAAGTTTGGCTGAATAACATATTAAGTTTTAGCCTGCAACCCGGGTGGCAACACGAGAATCTGCCTGGCCAGTTGTCGTCAGCCGGCAGATCGTCCATTTGGTCTACTGACCCGAAGCGGTGAGGACACAGGCGCCGATACTAGCTGTAAAAAGACATTGCAACAAAATAATCCAGGCTCTAGTTAGCCTATATTTGGGTAAAAGCAAATTGTGAGCCAAATTAATACCCACAAGTAATATTTACCCTGCTAGTGGCACTGTTCCCCCGTGGAGAGGTTTACTCACCACATTTTGGAAGGTACGTTGCTTTAATGAATTAGTACGAATTTACATGTATATATTTACCGGCATTTGTAGTGTAAGATTCAGGGCGAACTATGCGATAACTAATGTTAGAGAACAGGGATCGTAAACTACAGCCGGAATGAATATATAATTAATGGAGACGCTGATTATACTAAGACTAAAATAGAGGAATGAAGAATAAAGGGAACGGCGACACAAAATGGCGAAATCTAACAGGCGGGAACTGGACTATCGAAGAATGGTCAGTCAATGAAGCTTGATGTTTAACTAGGGATTAATATAATATATACTAGAATAATATATCGCCAGGGAAGAATATAATTATAGAATGAGAGGGGTAATTCGGAGGAGTAAACGGTGATAGGAAATACTGATAGTTAATTGTGAAATAATAATTCTTTCACATAGTCTACTGGAGACCACGCTTGTCAGAGGTCATCTCATGACAGCGTGGGACAGGCCTTTCATTCACATCAGTATCCTTGCTTCAACGCAGTCTTTCACTGCCTACCCTCTACACCTATGTTAATACTTCAACCTCCTGTAGAATTTAATTTGTGTGTTTCGGGAGTGAATCAGAATTATAATTTACAATACTGCTTCATGTGCTGAGATAGAATCTGAGTGATTCATAATATATGTTCGTAATTCGTCAAGTGAATGTAATTTGTGTGCTTCATAATCTATGGTGTTCCTTCGTCGATTGAATGTACTCTGTATGATTCATAATATGTGGTGTACTTCGAATGAAGGGAATCTGTCATTCATAATCTATGTTCATACCTCGTCACGTGAATGTAATCTGTGATTCATGATCTATGGTGATACATTGTCGAGTAAATATAATCTGTGTGATTTATAATCAATGTTGATATGTGGCTAAGGAAAATAGTAGTTGTCCACGTTAGCCATTTGTCATTGTGTTGTCATAGCGCTAGTGATGTGTCTGTGACAGAGGTGATAGTCTTGTGATGCTAGTCGTGTCTGAATATGAGACTGAGAGCGAGGTGTGCAATGAGAGTATCCGGGACGTAGGACAAGCATTCACGGGTTCTGTTTTTCTGATTAACTTCCAGAAGTTCTGCCCCTTCTTTGGTGGTACCATGAGCCAGAAACTTGCAGCAACGCATACTTACCGGTCGTGAGCACCATGTCTATTGCCGGAGTGTGAATCCGCAACCTGAACTGGAACTTCACCCGAGTTGACAAGCCGGACCCAAGTCTTGAGCTGAGTTGCCGACCTCCTCGGCTGACACCTTTAGCCTGCCAACATTGTCTAGGATTTGATTGCCTACACACTAGGGCAACAGACTTTTACATGCCACAGTTTTCAATAAATTAATAGTTATATGTGATACCAGAAACATACTTAGTCTGTTGCTGTTATACTCTAATTTAATATTAGGATACTGAGAGAGAGAGAGAGAGAGAGAGAGAGAGAGAGAGAGAGAGAGAGAGAGAGAGAGAGAGAGAGAGAGAGAGAGAGAGAGAAGGAATGCAAGTTGTAACTTTATATTTGTACTCTTCCTCCATGTTGTGAGAATGGATCAGTTAAAGGGGGCTCTTTAATTTTTGCAGGCATTCGTCGCCAGATTCATTAAGCCTACTGTCTAGAGTTATTCCTAGTATGGTTGTTCGCTTGACCTTAGTTAGTTAGTTAGTTAGTCGACAGATCATCCTCATTGCACATCGAACCATTCAGTCCATAAGTGCTCGGATCCCCTCCTCAGCAAATCCCGCAACGTGTAGCGGCTAACGACGCCAGTTCTGTGTTGGTTTATAAATCTTCTTTCTATCTGTGCCTGAACACTGTCTGAAGACCTGGTCATTCCTGGGATAGTTCCGAATCGTACTTCCTAGTTCGAGCCATTTCGGCTTCTTCTTCGACAGTGATTAGTCTTTCGGAATCCTGAAAGTCTATTGGTTGCTTTTTCTGATCCTTGTTTATCAAAATAGTCAACATTCCGGGACAGTGTGTATGAGCATTGTCTGGTGAGTGTGTATGAGCATTGTCTGGTGAGTGTGTATGAGCTTTGTCTGGTGAGTGTGTATGAGCATTGTCTGGTGAGTGTGTATGGGCATTGTCTGGTGAGTGTGTATGAGCATTATCTGGTGAGTGTGTATGGGCATTGTCTGGTGAGTGTGTATGGGCATTGTCTGGTGAGTGTGTATGGGCATTGTCTGGTGAGTGTGTATGAGCATTGTCTGGTGAGTGTGTATGAGCATTGTCTGGTGAGTGTGTATGCGCATTGTCTGGTGAGTGTGTATGAGCATTGTCTGGTGAGTGTGTATGAGCATTGTCTGGTGAGTGTGTATGAGCATTGTCTGGTGAGTGTGTATGAGCATTGTCTGGTGAGTGTGTATGAGCATTGTCTGGTGAGTGTGTATGAGCATTGTCTGGTGAGTGTGTATGGGCATTGTCTGGTGAGTGTGTATGAGCATTGTCTGGTGAGTGTGTATGAGCATTGTCTGGTGAGTGTGTATGAGCATTGTCTGGTGAGTGTGTATGAGCATTGTCTGGTGAGTGTGTATGAGCATTGTCTGGTGAGTGTGTATGAGCATTGTCTGGTGAGTGTGTATGAGCATTGTCTGGTGAGTGTGTATGAGCATTGTCTGGTGAGTGTGTATGAGCATTGTCTGGTGAGTGTGTATGAGCATTGTCTGGTGAGTGTGTATGAGCATTGTCTGGTGAGTGTATGGGCATTGTCTGGTGAGTGTGTGGGCATTGTCTGGTGAGTGTGTATGAGCATTGTCTGGTGAGTGTGTATGAGCAATGTCTGGTGAGTGTATGGGCATTGTCCTGAGGGTGTCTGAGCATTGTTTTGTGAGTGTCTGGTTGGTCTCTGGGCATTGTCAGGTGAGGGTCTGGGCACTGTCTGGGACACAAATTCTGTTTGGAAGAGAAGTATTTACCCCCTCATTATGCCATGAATGCGTAAGGTATTGTGTATTGGGTGATTCAATGAGCATGATCCGATAGATCGAGGCGGGTCCTGTACGCAGACAGTGGTTTGAATCGGCGCGGAGATCTTCTGTGCGTAGGGTCACCTTCATCTTCGTTCCGGGAAATGATAATATGAATGATATAAACGAACTGATAAACATGCTGGCTCTGCATCCCCTGCAGATGTTCTGTCTATAGATCGTGCAGATATTATTAACGCCCCTCGAGAGCTGTAGAGAACGGAGGACTTTGACGCCGGTGAATGCACATCGTTGTATAGAATGAGAGACTTGGGAGTAAGCATTGCCACGGCTAGACACGAGAGGAACCAACACAGAACTGGCACTAGTTTTCGTCGGACGCTTATGCATATGTTGAGGGGGTGTGGGGGGAATGTGGAGGATCTGATCACCTAAGGACATGTCCGGGGTGCAAGGATGATATCCAATAGATAACTAACTAACGTGAAAGTCTATTAATTCACCCACGGATGTCTTGTATCTGACATGGGATGAATACAACCTTTACATGTAGTACGCACTTGATAATGTCAGCTAAACACCGTGTGCTTAACTAGGGTTACAATCTAGGATGTAACACTGTCAGGCGACTGTCATCCATTTCTCTCTCTCTCTCTCTCTCTCTCTCTCTCTCTCTCTCTCTCTCTCTCTCTCTCTCAATCTCTCTCTCTCTCTCCCCTCTCTCTCCCTCTCTCTCTATCTTTTTCTCTTCTCTCTCTTTCTCTCTCTCTCCCTCCCTCTCTCTCTCTCTCTCTCTCTCTCTCTCTCTCTCTCTCTCTCTCTCTCTCGCTCTATCAATCTGTGTCTAACTGACAATCCATTGTAGCCTACGTGTAATATATGTGCTGTACTTAGGTCGTCATTCCTAGGTTTACGGCTTGTTGCTGGGAACAATAGTGTATCCTTTTGTCAAACTTGCTTTGTAGATGACAAACGGTTTAGGTGTTACCGCCAGGCTCTCCCGTGTCTGCATGCATGTCATTGTCTTTCACTTCTCAGCAACGACGTTTTGACATCAGTGTATTCTAGTGTGATTCCCAAATATATCGTCATAGTTAACCCTGCCAATGATTGTGTTTGTGCGTGTGCTAAATATATTGAATCTTTCTGTAGGCCTACTATTACGATCACCATCACCACGCGTCTTGCCAAATGGCGTGGAAGTGCATGCAGCGACACACATCTCGGATCTTGGTGTCCTTGATCAACGCTGTTGGAGATATTTCTCCATGCCAAACGCTCAGCCCATCCGGTATTATTTCTCTCGATCTGCCTCTGCCTTTACCATCACTGATATTTCCAGTCGTCACGTGCTCCAATGCCCCTCTTCTCATTACGCGACCAAAGCATGCAAGTGTCCTTTGTTTTGTAGGTGTAAATAACATGCTCAAATTCAGGTATTATTCAGATAAGCCTGGTCAACTTACTCACACCAAGAGAAACGTTTAAACAGCTTTTATATGCGGTGTCTGCGAACAATACTTGGTGTTGAATGTCAAGACAAAATCACAAATACTGAAGTATTGGAAAGATCAGGTTGTGTGACGGTTTGTTCTATGCTCAGTCTTCGTAGACTTAGATAGATAGGACATCTTAGGAGGATGGATGATGGTAGAATACCAAACATCATCTTTCTTTTCTTTGTGAATTATAGATGGGTAAGAGATCTCAGGGTCGGCCTCTACTACGATACAAAGATGTGTGTAAGCGGGACATGATTGATACAGGCATTGATAATGCATATTGGAAGCTAGTCCCCGCTAAACGTGTTGCATGGAGGGCACATATCAGAAATGGAATAAAGACAAAGGAGAAAATGATTGCAGATAAGTCACACACCGAGCATGTGAGATGTAAGATCGTGCATGATGCTGAAAATGACCATGTGTTCACCAGCATCCACTGTGGACGTATATTTACAGCACTAATTGGCCTTATCAGTCACATTCGCTGTCACCATGGGTTGTAGTTATTATGCTTTTTTGATGCACAATGAAACAAACTATCGCCTGTCAACAAGGCGGCAAGGAGCTACAGCAAAGTCATGTCTGACTCAGATATGACTGAGCTACCGTATGACAGTAAATGGTGCTACCTGCTTTATACTAGCGTCGAATGTTGGGTGGTGCAAGCCTTAGCCAGGTGCCATGAAATGCAACATAAAGGCTAAATATCATGACAGGGCTGATTGTCTTGTTCCAGATGTATTGATGTCACCTTTCCTTTGGAGTAAAGTAGGCAGGTCGAGAGCGGGATCATGCTGCATCGGTTACATATCATGTCTAGATTCAGCCCAGGCTTTGTGTTATGGAGAGGTGTAACTCCATTTTACAAACTATCGTCTGTCTAGACCAGTGTTTCCCAACGTGGGGCCCACGCCCCACAGGGGGGGGGGGGCAATTTGACTGTTAAGGGGGGCAATTCGAAAATGGAAGAAATCGGCTGAATATAACAAAACAGGGAGACTTGAGACTGAAGTTAACTAAATTGGAACCTGACATAAGATCTCTTTGCATCAAGCGCAAGGATCTCACTAAATTTAAATAATAAATAATTACTAATAATTAAAATAATATAGAAAAATACATTGGTCGAACGGAGAGACAGCTTAACAAACGGGTGTCAGAACACATACCTCAATGGGTCAACAAGATACAACACACAGGAGTGGCTAGCCGCGAGGAGCCGACACACCGGAAGCTCCCAGCGTCTTCAATCGGCAGACACATTGTCGCCAGTGGTCACGTTGTGTCCAGAGACACTGCATTTCGCGTGTTGTTTAGAACACAAAATACTCGCTTGTTAAAATTTGCAGAAGCAATTATGATCTATCAACGCAAGCCAGAATTGTGTAAACAGAAAGACATGTTAGTCAGCTTAAAATTACCGTGGTAGATAAGTGACATTACTGTGCGAAATTGTGTATATTTCAACTTGAAGGATTTATCTAGTTAATTTCACGTAAGTTGTGTGATTTCTGCAGTATGTACCTGACGAGATGCAGCGAAATATGCCAGGCAATAAATCGTGCAATCTATTGTTTGTGTCTTCGTTATTCAAATATAGAAAAATCTTTCATTAAAATTATTTTGTACTTGAATTTCAGTAGTCCATTATATGTTTTGAAAATTTACTTACTGTGTTTGCTCAATAATTACCTAGTGATTTCTTTCTAAAACCTATCATTCAAGTTTCTTTAGTGAACATTTCAATTTTTGAATATTAAAAATAATGTATATGTTGAGGGGGGGGGGCATGGGGCGGGGGAGGGGGGCAATATGAATTTTAGAAAGGCTTAAGTGGGGCATGTTACAAAAAGGTTGGGAAACACTGAACTAGACAGTCAGGTGCCAGTCATGTTATGTGTTACTTTTATGTCATCTTCCATGCAGTTGTTGTTAGTTACACTGGCCGACCCATGTATATGCATCATTCGTCTCAGAAATGAATCTGATATTTAGAATAAACAAAATTGCTGAAGTAATAACTGTGTTATCATCATCATCATCATCGTTATCTTCTTTTTCTAATCATTCTTTCATGTTTACCCCGAGATGAGAGTTCTCGTGAGTAGTACTATCATTATTATCATCACTATTCATTAACGACTATATTATCACAACTTCTGAATTCTACAGAAAAGAGTTAAATCAAGCCACACAGGTAGCTCGTAGATTCTCATGTTCGGTGATAAATAATGTTCGCTGGGGCATATCACGTCCGGGTACCCGGTGTATTCACGGTTTATAACCCAATAGGGAAAGTGGTTAGGTATGACTTATGCTTGATGGAATTCCCCAAATGTTGGTATCATAACATCTGATATATACCTCACGTCAGACACCCTGTTTATAATAGAATAGAGAGGTAACGCACCGAACTGTTTGTATACCCTGTTTATACTATACTTCACGTCAATGCTGTTACATCGTTTTCATTTCTGGGGATATTTTCAAGGTGTAGACATTTTGATGTTCCTGTGGAGGATTTTGTTTGAAGCGGAATCAATAACAGGAACTCTATACACCCCATATAAGGCACTTTACATGTAAGTACACACTCGATGAGCAATCGCCATGGCTGGATGGACAAGACAGCCCGCTCTTGACTTCCGATGCGCTGATGGCGAGGTAGGGGGTTCAATCCCTCTACCGGCATTAGGTTGAGCTGAAACTTTGACTTCTCGTTCATAAAGTCATGACAAACTACTGAACCTCAACATGCCAAGACAGTCAACCCGGGGTTGATGGCAACGTCCTGCAACAGACATGCACCATTTGTTGGATACAATAAACTGTTCAACTGATTTCTGGGGGTCACCGGGGCCTAGTGGTTAAGTCGCCCGACTCGCACTCCGAAGGTTGTGAGATCGATTCCGGACTACGTCATAAGGTTCACGAGTGCAGTTTTCTAGAAGCCCCCTGGGTGTCGTCGCTGGAGCTACGGAGTTCGTGATTTGTGCGACGCTATCTGCAGGCTGCCCTGCAGAAACCTTCCGAGCCATATGGGATAAAACCCCGTGCAACGAAGTCGATACTCACGTCTATAATCCCTGTTAAACCCCCATGAATTTACATACGTGTCGTATAAGAACTCTCCTCGCTTTTACGCATTGCATTCTAAATCTATATTAGAATATAAATTTACGGCCACCCCGGATAACCATATATATATATATATGTTACACGATTACCACAGACGTGGATCTGCTCTGTGTTCTTGTCATGACCTTGTCAGCTTATCAAGCCATTGATGTATTTACTTCACTGCCTTCCCCTTGTTCTTTTCCCCTTAATTTTGTCAGTTGTCACCAAGTTCTCTAGTTTGTTTGTCTCATAATGTGTCCAGAAAATTTTGACTCTAAGTCAAATTTATCTCATCAGTTTACGGTTTCCATTGGCTTAATGTAGCACTTTCTCATTGCCTTTTCTGTTTTTCAATGGTATTCTTTGCATTTTCCTCAGAAACCACAGGCCCACTGACATTAGATGTTTATCAGCTTGTCCGCTCATTGTCTTCATTTCACATCCTTACAAAAGTGCACGTTCTAGTAGCACTTCAACACTCTTCTTTTCTTGTTGCAATTTACGTCTTTTATTGGTACAGCACATGTTGCAGGATTGATAACAGAACTATAGTAAAATGGTCGAGTCATCGAGAGATAGATGGTCAGGTCTGCAGTCACATAATAGTCATGTGGTTAGGGCATCTGTCACTAAATGGTGAGGGAATCAGTCAGAGAATGGTCATGTGCTCAGAGCACCATTCACAGAATGGGCATAATGTCAGAGGACACCATTCACAGAATGGGCATAATGTCAGAGGACACCAGTCACAGAATTGGCATAATGTCAGAGGCCACCAGTCACAGAATGGGCATAGTGTCAGAGGGCACCAGTTACAGAATGGGCATATATTCAGGGCAACGGTCACAGAATGGTCCTATCGTCAGGGAATCAATCACAGGATGGTAAAAATTCTGAAATTCTGTTGACGGATAAACATGATAACGTTATGATTCTGTTAATAGATAAGTATACAGGCATTGAGTTGACAGATAAGTATACAGGCACTGAGTTGACAGATAAGTATACAGGCATTGAGTTGACAGATAAGTAAGTATACAGGCATTGAGTTGACAGATAAGTAAGTATACAGGCATTGAGTTGACAGATAAGTATACAGGCATTGAGTTGACAGATAAGTATACAGGCATTGAGTTGACAGATAAGTATACAGGCATTGCGTTGACAGATAAGTATACAGGCATTGAGTTGACAGATAAGTATACAGGCATTGAATTGACTTGACTTAAATCAAGAATTGACTTCACGGCAAACGTGGAGATCCGATATGTTCTCCGCATTCATCTTCAACAACCAGCGAAGAGTCCCAATACAAATGGTCACTGTAGCAGTCTGATTATTTGTCCATCTGACCCATTCACGCTGAACTGATTGTCGACCAGATCCTGTGGTCACATCTTGCTACTCTATTCTCTTCAGGTCATGATAATGTGTCTGTTCTCCCACGCCACATACATGATCCCAGAGGGCGCTGACCAAGTCTGTCTGTTGATGCATCAACACACTGACATTCTGTTGACAGATCAGGACACCAAAGTTGACATTCTGTTGACAGATAATGACTCTTACGTTGATACTATGTTGACAGATAAGTACACTAAAGTTGAAATTCTGTTGACAGATAACACTAAAGTTGAAATTCTGTTGACAGATAAGGATACTAACATTGAAAATCTGTTGACAGATAAGGCTACTAACATTGAAAGTATGTTAACGGATAAGGATAGTAACAGTAAAAGTCTGTTAACAGATAAGTAGTGATTAGTGAAGATCATCACCATCACACTCCACACAAATGGACAGACTTTTCCCCTCCCCCCCCCCCCCCCGACTTCTCCGCCTGCGTATACCAGTTCTGTGTTGATTAACCACATCTCCTGTGTCCTTGAGAAAAGGTTCATGTCTTTGCGGTTCACCACTTCACATCCATCTCTTCAGGCTGGACAAGGAAGCAGAATTTCAAGCGTCGTTAAAGTCACTTTTTTGTCGTACATCTCTTATGACAGTGATGATGTCTGGCCCATCCATTGCCTTTCCCTCCTCGATCACCGCCTTGCCCGTCAAATGATCGGCTCTCTCGTTGTCTGTAGGGCCTGACTGCCCCGGTACATATATAAAAGTCAGCTGGACTAATTGTGATGTGCTCATTGTGTCGGGCCACTCATGTCTTATGAGTTCCGTCTAGATTTACATCGGCATGTCTTAGAACTGTAAATGAAACCAGCAAAGGTCAAACAACAAACACACATATGCGACATATGGGTGGTTAATATAAATTTCTGAATCTTTTTGGCTAAGAATACATTGGCTGGCTACCAATTCTGTCCCTATTGCACAGTTGAATGTTTAGATGCAGGACACGCCTGGCTAATAACGACACCCGTTTAAGGTGGCCTAGTCGGTCGTGTATCGAAGCACACTTGTTCTTTGAGCATGCGCTGTCGTCATCTGACGGCGGCAGGTACTTATCTCCTTGTAGCTTGTCTGTTTGCTTGTTTGTTTGAAACAAACAGTTCCGGTCCCGTTCAACCGTCGAATTTTCGGTTAGTTATAATTGGGGCTCGTATGGTGTTCCTTTCTCTGCTTATATAGATAGGGCTACTTATTCTTCTTCCTGGATTCTGATTGGTTGTCATTGTGTTCGTTGCATCCGTGTTGTGGTTTCACAAGTCTGGTCAGAGTCGCACATTTGTTAGGTTTGGCGTAATTGTGTTCCCGCCCCGTCTCATGGTGTTTATTCTTCTTCAAAGAGTTCTACCAGTTTTTTCCCTCCTGGGCTTCCATCTATTTCCCCATCTTGGTCTGTCTTCGAGCCTTCTTGGTCTTTTCTGGTATCTTGTGTCGTGGACGGCTTGATAGCTCGATCTTGGTGGAGAGTAACCTCTTCTCCTGGCCATCGCCAACTCTTGGTCTTGGTCACTGTGAATTTGGTTTTCTTTCTCCTCTTCTACTTCTTCTTCTGTTTCTTCCTCTTCTGTCTGAGTTTTGATGTCTTCTGTTTCTGATGTTTCGTTCTTTGTCTTGAGCAGTTCTATCTGTTCTCTTTCATCTTGAACCTTTCAAAGAGTCTCTTCTGTCTCGGCTTTGATTGCAGCTGTAGCTTTCAGTTTTATATTATCTAGTTTGCACTTTCTTTTTACTTTTCATTCGTTACTATGAGTGCCGATCAATCCCATGAATGTATGCCTGGTGCTATTTGAAGAGACGCAAGAAGTCTCCAGCAAGCGATGTTTCAACTAACGCCGATGACGATGAAAGTGAATTCCCGTTTTCAGAATCGGACAGGGCTAAATATGAGCAAAATATAAATAATATATTCGAATAAATTATGTTTGGGAGTATGAGAGCGAGGAGAACGATAGTTACGATGATAGTTAAGGTGGTGGTTGTTGTGGTGATGGGAGTGGTGGTAGTGGTGGTTGAGGCCACTGGCCATGATGGTAATGTGATAAAAATGATTATTGTGAAGGTCACCATAAAGATGATGATGATGGCGATGGTGATAGTTCAGTGATCAGTAATCATGATGAAGTGATAATAATGATGATGATCACAGTGGTGATGGCTGTGTTAATGATGATGGTAATTATGATGGTGGTGGTGATGATAATTGTGATGGTCAATAGACATGATAATTATCTAATAACGATGATAATAATGATGATAAGTATGATGATGGAGGTGGTCATTGTGGTGGTCAGTGACCTCTTTGATGATCATGGTGATTATATGTTGGTTGTTTTGGACTTAGTCAATGCAATGTTCCTCTGACTGGAGGACAAACATCATTCTCTTGTTGTGATTGTAACAGACTCACGGAGTATTCTGAGAAGGATGAAGACAAGCAATCTTCCTGTAGAGTGGCATGTGTCAAATTCAAGGTTACGCCATCAGCAGGGAAGTTTATGCTGACAGTGTTCTGGGATTGTCAAGGCGTGCTTTTAACAAATTTCAAGAAGAAAGGTGACAATGTGAATTATGAATCGTACTGTGAAGTTCTATTGATGCTTCAGGATGCAATTCGAAGAATACGTCCAGGACTGCTGACTAGAGGAGTGTTGCTTCTTCATGACAATGCCAGACCACATACGGCTCGATTAACTCAGGAAAAAATTAACCAACTAAGGTGGGAAGTTCTGGAACATCCACCTCACAGCCCCGACTTAGCCCCTAGCGATTTCCACCTTTATTCGTCCACTGAAAATCCTTTTTGGCGGGAGACATTTCGCGAATGACGCCGAAGTTGAATGTGAAGTGACCACGTGGTTTAGAAAACAGAACACGCAGGTCTATGCAGCCGGTTTGGGAGGACTGATAAAACTATGTTATAAGTACATCAATGTGGGTGGAAATTATGTTGAGAAATAAAGGGACAATGTATGTATAAAAATAAACTCGTTTCAAGTTGTTATCATATTTAGTTATTTTCCTACAGCTATTTGTGACTCACTTATTGACTTCCCCCTCGTCGTGTGACGCTTCCTGGCTGTTGAACGAGGAGACTGATCGATTATGGGAATGTACCGAGTGCGGTAATGTCGGTTCACAGCTGTACTACACTCAACAACTCAACTCAACTCATTAAGATAATTATTGTACTGATGATCACTGTGATCATCGAGACGAAATGATGAAGGCATTCACTTCTATGATAATATCTGTTTACAATGTATGTATTATCTTTGTTATTTTCCCAACAGGATCTCGTAACCTGGAGACATGATATACAGAACTCATTTCGACGCGGCTGGCGTCCTGCTCCTTGTGACTGTATTAATTTGTACCACAACAACAGCTGTACAACCACTCACCACAGATAGTACAGCATACAACGACGCCACATCCAGCGCCACAAATGACAATTTAGTTGATTCCATAATTCCCAATGAAACTGGTATTCCCGAACAATCTGCTACTTACGCGGGAAGCGAATTTTACGAACAGGAAACTACAACGTCTGCCCTAATTGTTCCAGATACGGAAGAAACCAGCCAGTCATGGGCAACTGCTTCAGTGTCAACACTTAATACCATATACAACACTCCAGACCACCTTGAAAACACAACAACATCTTACACAAATGGTGCGACGAGTCAGGCCTCACCGTTCAATACAACCCTTTCTACTGAAGCAGAAGATAATCTTACAAATCAAGCAGCATCACTCGAAATCGCAGTCATAGCGCTCGGTATCATCGCTGGGCTAAGTATCGTATGTATTATCATTCTTGTGATATGCTTGATAATACAGAAAAGAAAACAGAAAACTCTCCAAACTAAATCGTTGATGGAGATTTCGAAACACGAGAGACAATTAAAGCAAGACAAATGTCTGGCAGTGACAATAACGTCTCCCAATGACGGTATAGATTCCGGGTCAAGGGTTAGTAGCCTAGAAGCTGGACTCTATACTCCGGCCGAGTCGACAGAGATTTACATCGAGTCAGACTCCAGTGTGGGCGACAGATGTTCGAATCCTACAGATAATGTCTACAGTAACGAGAACGACACCTACGTTAATTATAACCACAACAATAATGATGACGTCAATCCAATGTCACAAAATAATTTGCACGTTAATCAAAGGTCACAAAATAATTCATACGCCAATCTCAGGTCACTGAATAATGCGTATGGTAATGAGAGATCAGAAAATAATGAGCATGTTAGTGACAGTTCACAAAATGATGAAATATACAACAACATCAGGGATGGAATGAATCAAAAACACATGCATCCTCAAGAACGCAGGATGTGAACCCACGCGCTAGAGCCAGTTGCAGAGATGAAGAAAGCCACGCCAGTGATCAGACCGGCTATATTGTAACGAATACATGAACATACCAGTGGATCCAACTCCAGCCTGTTGGCTGGGAGGGGGGGGAAGGGGGGGGGGGGTATGCCTTCAAATCCTCGTTGTGGTATGTAAAGTTTTCTTAATTGACCTTGGTCCCAGCTTCCCAAGGCCAAACCAGTCAAATCTTGGTACCAGAAAATGTTCTCCAAAGTAAATGTGGCCAGCGTGATATTGTCCACTACAGCAGTCCAGTGCAGATTAAAGTAAAGTAAAGTCAAGTCAAGTCAAGTCAAGTCAAGTCAAGTAAAACTGAGGGCTTTCTCACGTCTGGCGGCGTTTGTGCTTGTGGTAAATGCCCCATATCTTTATATGCCAATCGGCGCTCTATATGTTTTGGCTACCATCACGCCTGGCTACCTGTGCCGTTGAGTGTTCTTCCCCAGTGCCGGCTGGTAGATAGAGGTACAGGACTAGCATCACAAACCTAGTACAACTCATGTCGTGGCAACGGGGACTTATCATCTTGTTTAGACACTGACATGTACATATCATCTTGTTTAGACACTTACATGTACATATCATCTTGTTTAGACACTTACATGTACATATCATCTTGTTTAGACACTTACATGTACATATCATCTTGTTTAGACACTTACATGTACATATCATCTTGTTTAGACACTGACATGTACATATCATCTTGTTTAGACACTTACATGTACATATCATCTTGTTTAGACACTTACATGTACATATCATCTTGTTTAGACACTTACATGTACATATCATCTTGTTTAGACACTTACATGTACATATCATCTTGTTTAGACACGTACATGTACATATCATCTTGTTTAGACACTGACATGTACATATCATCTTGTTTAGACACTGACATGTACATATCATCTTGTTTAGACACTTACATGTACATATCATCTTGTTTAGACACTTACATGTACATATCATCTTGTTTAGACACTGACATGTACATATCATCTTGTTTAGACACTTACATGTACATATCATCTTGTTTAGACACTTACATGTACATATCATCTTGTTTAGACACTTACATGTACATATCATCTTGTTTAGACACTTACATGTACATATCATCTTGTTTAGACACTGACATGTACATATCATCTTGTTTAGACACTGACATGTACATATCATCTTGTTTAGACACTTACATGTACATATCATCTTGTTTAGACACTTACATGTACATATCATCTTGTTTAGACACTGACATGTACATATCATCTTGTTTAGACACTTACATGTACATATCATCTTGTTTAGACACTTACATGTACATATCATCTTGTTTAGACACTTACATGTACATATCATCTTGTTTAGACACTTACATGTACATATCATCTTGTTTAGACACTTACATGTACATATCATCTTGTTTAGACACTGACATGTACATATCATCTTGTTTAGACACTTACATGTACATATCATCTTGTTTAGACACTTACATGTACATATCATCTTGTTTAGACACTTACATGTACATATCATCTTGTTTAGACACTGACATGTACATATCATCTTGTTTAGACACTTACATGTACATATCATCTTGTTTAGACACTTACATGTACATATCATCTTGTTTAGACACTGACATGTACATATCATTTTGTTTAGACACTTACATGTACATATCATCTTGTTTAGACACTTACATGTACATATCATCTTGTTTAGACACTTACATGTACATATAATCTTGTTTAGATACTCAGGTTTTATCTCTGTATGCTCTTGTTTGGATACTTACTTTTACATATCGTCTAATTCAGATACTTACCTTTTACATATGCTCTTGTTTAGATCTTTATTTGTACATATCATCTTGTTTAGATACTCACTTTTACATGTGATCCTGTTTAGATACTTACATTTACATGTGATCCTGTTTAGATACTCAGGTTTTCTTTAGTTTTACGTATGCTCTTGTTTTGATAATTGTATTTACATATCATCTTCTTTAGATACTTACATTTACATATACTCTTCTTTAGATATCGTTTTCTTTTGATCATTTAAGTTTTCAGAGTTTGTACAATTAAAAGGAGCAAATGTTGTGTAAATTTTTATTTTCATTGGAGCATTTGAAGTTGTGGTGTTGGGGAACTGGCTTGGGGGACCTCACTTAGTATGTATTAACATAGAATAATTGTTTTGGTTTTGGCTAACGGAAGTGACGTCACGGAACTCCGGAAACAGCCACAAATAATCAGTCTTCATTAGGAGATATCGACATGTATGGATGATGAATACCCTTGCGTCACACCACATAAAATATGTGAAGATCTACAACTTTATGCTGACTACCCTCGTGTCACACTACATAGAATATGTGAAGATCAAACACTTCATGCGCCCGTGTGTTACAAGGACCAGTTACGGGGGAAATAAAAGTTATATTACAACCTATCATCCATGTCATAAAAGACGACTAATCAGTGATGGTAAAAGACTTGTTACGTCATCACACAAGCGCAAAATCCAACAAGTGATGAGTCAATGTAGGTCACGTACCCTTGTATACTCCTAGAGCAAGTTGGGCATATGTTGCTTGACCCACATTAATGTAGAGCAATCGACACTTGAGAGGTGCTGTGGTTATTTTCACCCCAGCTGCGCTTACTTTCTGTGACATTTCATTCTACTCATGTTAGGCTGGACTAGAACATTATATACACCATTAAGAAAGAGACAAACTGCTTTCTTTGGTCATGTGATAAGGAGAGAGGCATTGGAGAACATCGTCACGACTGGAAAGATCGAGGGGAAAAGAGACAGAGGCCGACCAAGAGAAATCATGCTGGATGGGTTGAGACGGTGGCATTGAGGAATGTCAGCAGCACAGTTGATCCAGGACACCAAAGACCGAAATCTGTGGAGAGACATGAACGCCTACGCCAGCTGGCATGGCACTTGATTAAATGATTTTAGGCTGGATCGATATGAGAGCTGTAAAACTGTTACTATAATTTACTACCTATAGTACCTTGTCGTGTATGGCAGGGGTGTCTTGAGCTTGAGGGATTAAGGCTCCCTGGTTAGTGTAGTCACCGCGAAATGCGCAGTTTAGGGTTCTCTGTTTGCCCTCCCCCACCCCCGACAGAAAAAAAAATCCACACATTACTGAGGATTTGAACCCGGGTCTCCTGAAATATAATCCGACACTCTAGTCACTCGGTCAGTCACTCCTCATGGCAACTAAATTTTACGCCCCGATGAGGATGGAATCCAAGACCACCGGACCGGCAGCCTAGCGTCTAGACACTATGTCAAGTCACGACGTCTGGCCACTGAGTCTGGCCACTGCGTCTGGCCACCAAATCAAGTTACTACGGCTGGCCAATACGTCCAGCCACTATGTCTAGCCTCTACATCAAGTTACTACGTCTGGCCACTGCGTCTAGCCACTACATCAAGTTACTAAGACTGGCCAATACGTCTAGCCACTATGTCTAGCCACTACGTCTAGCCACTACGTCAAGTTACTACGTCTGGCCATTACCACTACGTCAAGTTACTACGTCTGGCCATTACCACTACGTCAAGTTACTACGTCTGGCCACTACGTCTAGCCACTACGTCAAGTTACTACGTCTAGCCACTACGTAAATTTACTACGTCTGGCCACTACGTCAAGTCACCACGTCTGGCCACTACGTCAAGTCACCACGTCTGGCCACTAAGTCTGACCACTATGTCAAGTCACCACGTCTGGCCACTAAGTCTGACCACTACGTTAAGTCACCACGTCTGGCCACTACGTCTGGCCACTACGTCAAGTCACTATGTCTAGCCGCTACGTCTAGCCACTATGTCTAGCTACTATGTCTGACCACTTCGTCAAGCCACTACGTCTAGTCCATTGGTTCTCAACCGGTGTGGAATCGCTCCCTACTCCCTAGGTGGGAAAAACGGAGGGGGGGGGGGGGGGTGTGGTAATTAAGATTATTTCAAGATAGCGTTAATAAAACAGCAGACCACTTGATAGTGTTTTTCCTTAAATTCTTTATGGTTCTGTACTTCTCACCCTTCTGAAATTAGTATGTGTTATTGAATTTAGCTTCGATTTTTACGTATACTGTGTAGGGGAGGGGGGAATCTATAGGACGGAAATACGAAAAAGGGGATGGTGGGGGGGGGGGGTGGATGACATTCTAAACATTTGGTTAAGGGGTGCATGGGCTAAAAAAGTTTGATAACAACTGGTCTAGTCGCTATGTCTAGCTACTACGGCTGGCCTCTTCGTCAAGCCACTGCGTCTAGTAACTATGTCTAGCTACTATGTCTTGATGCTATGTCAAGCTACTACGTCTAGCCACTATGTCTAGCCACTACGTCTAGAAACTATGTCTAGTCACTATGTCTAGCCACTACGTCTAGCCACTATGTCTAGTCACTATGTCTAGCCACTACGTCTAGCCACTATGTCTAGCCACTACGTCTAGCCACTACGTATAGCCACTATGTCTAGCCACTACGTCTAGCCACTATGTCTAGTCACTATGCATAGCCACTATGTCTAGTCACTATGTCTAGCCACTACGTCTAGCCATTATGTCTAGTCACTATATCTAGCCACTACGTCTAGCCACTATGTCTAGCCACTACGTCTAGCCACTACGTCTAGCCACTATGTCTAGCCACTACGTCTAGCCACTATGTCTAGTCACTATGCATAGCCACTATGTCTAGCCATATTGTGTAGCCACTATGTCTAACCACTACGTCAAGCTAATACGTCTGGCGTCTATGTCTAGCCACTACATCTACCCACAACGTCAAGCCATTACGTCTAACAAATATGTCTAGATGCAACGTCTGGCCATTACGTTTATCGACTACGTCTAGCCATTACGTCTAGGCAATAACCTAGCCACTAAGTCTAGCCATTATGTCTGGAAATACATATTGCCATTACGTCTAGCCACTACTTCAAGCCACTATGTCTAGCCACTACTCTAGCCACTACTCTAGCCACTACTCTAGCCACTACTCTAGCCACTACGTCTAACCACTACTCTAGCCACCACGTCTAGCCACTACTCTAGCCACTACGTCTAGCCACTACGTCTAGCCACTACTTCTAGCCACTACTCTAGCCACTACGTCTAGCCACTACGTCAAGTCACTACTCTAGCCACTACGTCTAGCCACTACTCTAGCCACTACGTCTAGCCACTAAGTGTAGCCATTACTCTAGCCACTACGTCTAGCCACTACTCTAGCCACTATGTCTAGCCACTATGTCTAGCCCTAAGTGTACCCACTACTCTAGCCACTACTCTAGCCACTGCGTCTAGCCACTACGTCTAGCCACTACTCTAGCCACTATGTCTAGCCACTACGTCTAGCCACTACTCTAGCCACTATGTCTAGCCACTATTCTAGCCACTACGTCTAGCCAACACGCCTAGCCACTATGTCTAGCCACTACGTCTAGCCACTACGTCTAGCCACTATGTCTAGCCACTATGTCTAGCCACTACTCTAACCACTACGTCTAGCCAGTATGTCTAGCCACTACGTCTAGCAACTATGTCTAGCCACTACGTCTAGCCACTACTCTAGCCACTATGTCTAGCCACTACTCTAGCCACTACTCTAGCCACCATGTCTAGCCACTATGTCTAGCCACTAAGTGTAGCCACTACTCTAGCCACTACGTCTAGCACTACGTCTAGCCACTACTCTAGCCACTACGTCTAGCCACTACGTCTAGCCACTACGTCTAGCCACTACTCTAGCCACTACGTCTAGCCACTACTCTAACCACTACGTCTAGTCATTATGTCTAGCCACTACTCTAGCCAATACTCTAGCCACTACGTCTAGCCACTACTCTAGCCACTACGTCTAGCCACTATGTCTAGCCACTACTATAGCCACTACGTCTAGCCACTACTATAGCCACTACTATAGCGACTACGTCTAGCCACTACGTCTAGCCACTACTCTAGCTACTACGTCTAGCCACTACTCTAGCCACTACTCTAGCCACTACGTCTAGCCACTACGTCTAGCCACTACGTCTAGCCACTACTCTAGCCACTACGTATAGCCACTACTCTAGCCACTACGTCTAGCCACTACTCTAGCCACTACCCTGGCCACTGCGTCTAGCCACTACTCTAGCCACTACTCTAGCCACTACGTCTAGCCACTACTCTAGCCACTACATCTAGCCACTACTCTAGCCACTACTCTAGCCACTACTCTAGCCACTAAGTGTAGCCACTACTCTAGCCACTACTTCTAGCCACTACTCTAGCCACTACGTCTAGCCACTACGTCTAGCCACTACTCTAGCCACTACTCTAGCCACTACGTCTAGCCACTACGTCTAGCCACTACTCTAGCCACTACGTCTAGCCACTACTCTAGCCACTACTCTAGCCACTATGTCTAGCCACTAAGTGTAGCCACTACTCTAGCCACTACGTCTAGCTACTACTCTAGCCACTAAGTGTAGCCACTACTCTAGCCACTACTTCTAGCCACTACTCTAGCCACTACGTCTAGCCACTACGTCTAGCCACTACTCTAGCCACTACTCTAGCCACTACGTCTAGCCACTACGTCTAGCCACTACTCTAGCCACTACGTCTAGCCACTACGTCTAGCTACTACACTAGCCACTATGTCTAGCCACTATGTCTAGCCACTAAGTGTAGCCACTACTCTAGCCACTACTCTAGCCACTACGTCTAGCCACTACTCCAGCCACTATGTCTAGCCACTAAGTGTAGCCACTACTCTAGCCACTACGTCTAGCCACAACTCTAGCCACTATGTCTAGCCACTAAGTGTAGCCACTACTCTAGCCTCTACGTCTAACCACTACTCTAGCTACTACGTCTAGCCACTACTCTAGCCACTATGTCTAGCCACTAAGTGTAGCCACTACTCTAGCCACTACTTCTAGCCACTACTCTAGCCACTACGTCTAGCCACTACGTCTAGCCACTACTCTAGCCACTACTCTAGCCACTACGTCTAGCCACTACGTCTAGCCACTACTCTAGCCACTACGTCTAGCCACTACGTCTAGCTACTACTCTAGCCACTATGTCTAGCCACTATGTCTAGCCACTAAGTGTAGCCACTACTCTAGCCACTACGTATAGCCACTACTCTAGCCACTACGTCTAGCCACTACTCCAGCCACTATGTCTAGCCACTAAGTGTAGCCACTACTCTAGCCACTACGTCTAGCCACAACTTTAGCCACTATGTCTAGCCACTAAGTGTAGCCACTACTCTAGCCTCTACGTCTAACCACTACTCTAGCTACTACGTCTAGCCACTACTCTAGCCACTACGTCTAGCTACTACTCTAGCCACTACGTCTAGCCACTACTATAGCCCCTACGTCTAGCCACTACTCTAGCCACTATGTCTAGCCACTACTCTAGCCACTATGTCTAGCCACTACGTCTAGCCACTACGTCTAGCCACTACTCTAGCCACTACGTCTAGCCACTACTCTAGCCACTACGTCTAGCCACTACGTCTAACCACTACGTCTAGCCACTACATCTAGCCACTACGTCTAGCCACTATGTCTAGCCACTACGTCTAGCCACTACGTCTAGCCACTACTCTAGCCACTACGTCTAGCCACTACTCTACCTCCTCTCACTTAACGTCACGAACAAGTCTTGAAAAGCCCTCACGTGAGCTGGTTGAGGCCCTATGCTCCATTGGAAGGTAAAAGGTAGAAGAGGACGAACACACCTGATACCCAAACGACGGGAACCGCCATAGAAATACCCGGATCTGTTTATTACCTTACATGAATAAGCTGGCAAGGGGCCATACATTAACAGATGAGAGCTGATTGTGTGACGTGTTTAATATTCTTTAGAATATGTTTGTTAGCGGTTTGTTGTGGACATAGCTGCTGTTTGTCCTTCCTGGTTCGTTTCTCTCTCTCTGGTTTATATTGATACCGGATAAATAGTGTTGTTTATTTGTAAAGCCAAGTGAAAATTTTATTGCCTGTGTGTACACTTTTTTTTTTTTTTTTTTTTTTTTTTTTAGCATATCCTTTTACAGGACTTAGCTGTCAACACCAGCATCTTTCAGCTGTATGTTGATCTCTTGGCAAGATTACGCTCAGTAGTTTGCCATTGCTTTCTGAGCGGCCGGCTCACATACCCCGTAAGTTACCGATGCGATTCGAACCACTGCTGATTTGAACCGTCATCACGTTACCTGACGAGAGTATACGAGATTACGGAGAAAAGTCATAACCTCTAAGCCACGAAGCCGGCTGTGTGTACACTGCTGCCATGTTATTGTCTGTGTACACAGTTCTGCCAAGTTATTGCTAGTGTACACAGTTCTGTTAAGTTATTACCTGTGTACACAGTTCTGCCAGGTTATTATGTGTGTACACAGTTCTGCCAGGTTATTGCGTGTGTACACAGTTCTCTCAAGTGGCGTTGTTATAACCTGATTATACAGTTCTGCCAAGTGGTGATATTATTGTCTGTCCATAGACTTCAGCTTAGGGGAACTTTCACGGCAGTAGGGCATTTATAGAAGCCACAGGAAGTTAATCTTAGCACAACAAGAAGTGAGAACAAGACGCCGGCACTTGGTAGGATACACACATGGAACATTTGAGGACTAGAGAATTAGAAACTCTCTTGTGGAACCCACAAGACAGACGAAATAGCGGGGGATGTAAAAACACACCGAGAAGTGAATTACAGGCAGATATAAATAATGCAGGGGGGATACAGGGGGAGCTGCAGGAGAAAGCAAAATATAGAACTATCTAGTGTGGGTTGGTTGAGGGCCTGGGCTCCAGGGGGAACTAGAGGGCACAACAACAACAACAACAACAACAACAACAACAACAACAACAACAACAACAACAATAACAATAACAAAAACAACACCTACAACAACAACAAGTAAGAGGAAGAACAAACAGAACAACAACTACAAGAACAAGAAGAACAAGGAGAAGAATTACAAGAAGAAAAATTAAAACAACAACAACAAAACCAAGATCAACTAGAACAAGAACACGAAGAATAAGGCGAACAAGAAGAACAGGAACAAGAACTACAACAACAATAACAAGAAGAACAAAAAGAACGAGGAAAAAGAGAAGAACAGGAACAAGAAGAACAAGAACACGAACACGAACACGACGAAGAAGAAGAAGAAGAAGAAGAAGAAGAAGAAGAAGAAGAAGAAGAAGAAGAAGAAGAAGAAGAAGAAGAAGAAGAAGAAGAAGAAGAAGAAGAAGAAGAAGAAGAAGAAGAAGAAGAAGAAGAAGAAGAAGAAGAAGAAGAAGAAGATCATCAAGAGAAAGAAGAACAAGGACAAGAAGAACAAAAAGAAGAAGAACAAGAAGAATATGACAGTTTTCAGCAAGCCACAGTTGAGCATGTTTACCTGGTATCAACTTCAGACACAGAATATATATAAACAGACATCATCAACATTGAACAGAGAGGTGTTTCCAAGGCACCAGGGCCAGGTTCTATACTGGCCAAGCCCTATTGATGCGTCCATGTCGCGCGTCCTGGGCAACAGGTTCCTTCGGGGTCCTGGCTAACGTGGTAGGATCGTTGATTCTTCCGAAGTCGGAGAGTATCTGACTGCACGGCGAGGAACCACCAGTCTGCGCACAAATAAGCCAGACATGGGACAACGGATACTCACGCAAACTTCAGTCCGGCATGACATCACACTGATGTTGGGCAACAGGGTGTCTTCATCCGACATACAGGACTTTACGCTGAAGTTTACAGCCAGCGAACACAAGCAAGCATGATCGCCATAATGAGCCCTGCCAACTTGGAGTAACAGTTCATGACTCTCCGCAGATCTCAGTCACTGGTGTTATGGATCAACTCTGCTGATGATATTCCTCCATGCCACCGTCTCAGTCCACACAACATCATTTCTCTCTGTCTACCGACACCCCTTTTCCCACAAGTCCCCTCAGTCATCACATTTGTTTGACGTTGTTCTCATTACTTGACCTAAGAACGTTGTCTTTTAGTTGTTTATAAATAATATTATACTTCCTTAGTCTCATCTAGCCAATCATTGTTAGTTACCATGACAGTCCAGGATCTTGGCAACATGCGTAAAAGACATTACATCTCTGTTGTTTCCCAGCGCTTCAGAATTTATTTCTTTACGTTCCATAATTCTGTGTGTGTGTGTGTGTGTGTGTGTGTGTATGTGTGTGTGTGTGTGTGTGTGTGTGTGTGTGTGTGTGTGTGTGTGTGTGTGTGCGTGCGTGCGTGCGCTCGTGTCTGTTAACCACTTAAGTGGTAATGCCATGTTCTTGTCCTATCCGACCATGTACCTCAATTCCTCAATATATTTCATTTAATCCTTGTTCTTTTGTGATGTTACACGTGCAATTTGTGACTCTGTTCATTATATTCCAATTCATCCCGTCTTCTGTAATGTTTGAGTTAAACATGTTTCCATATTTTTTTTTTTTTTGCATATCCTATTTACAGGACAGCTGTCAACACCAGCACTGCTGTTGTTGATGTCTTGGCAAGTTTACGTTCAGTAGGTTGCCATTGCTTTCTGAATGATCGGCTCCCACACCATCACGTTAAATCCCAGCGAGTCACGATCTGCTGTAAAATCAGTCGCAGCTTTGTTTCGAACTGCGTTTTGAACCGCTTCCGCTCTTTTCTGATGAAGACTTGCAGTTGTAACGTCTTCCGTTATTTGTGGCTCGCGACTATAATTCTAACCTTTTTCACATCTTCCGGGTGTTGTCTTAGTATCCATTGTGTTCTCACATCATTACTACAAGTAACCCCACTTTATGTGTGTATTCAACATAATATGCAAATGAAGTGGTACTTAAAAGGGACAGTGTACTCTTCCCACCTGTCTCTGCTGCGGCACGTCATAAGTGCTTCCGAACTCTTGAGCATCTTCGTGCAGCCTCGAGTACGCTCATTTATTGCAGTAGCTACGGTATAATTTGACTCTGTCTTGACAAGTGGCGTTCTTATATTTTTGTGATGTGGTATTTCTGTTTCTTCTTGTTGTTTGTGAGTATCATCATCGTCATCGCCAGGCGATGGGCGACCATGCTTCTCCATATCTTGCGACCCCAAACGGTATGTATAAATTTGTACGCTGCCTCTCTTCCATGCCATGATACAAGACTGGCCAGAATTTTCTTTCACTTTCCTCCTCTATGTCTTTTTCGACACGTCTTTCCAGTTGTCACAACATCTTCCAGGTTTAATCTTTCACAATGTGGCAAAAGCGAAATAAAACAATAAAGACTGCCTCTTTCTGATGTTTGTGATGAGTAGTCTTTGCTACTTAGACGCCTTCAAAATGTCCTGATTGCTCATGTTGGCTGTCCGGATTGTTTTTACAGTACTTCAGGATTACGTTACAGTATGTAGAATCTAGCTTTCTGACGTCCGAACGTTTATAATACTTTCCTTTCTTTTTTCAACACAGAACATATATAGCGACAACAATTAAGCAAGTAACACAAACAAAAGAAATTAAGAGTACCGTTAGTGTGAAGTGAAAGGTATTGATATCTGAAGCTTGAACTGGGTCGTTCGCCACCATACATACATTGTATGTACTACTTCCCTTAATAGAGAATTTCTGTGACGTCTTCTACACAATATCCGTGTTTTCTTATTTCATTAGTTTGATTAGCCTGACGTTCAGAGATTCGCAGTTTCCACGAGAGAATTCAGAACCCTTTTCATTTCTCACTTGTACACAGTTGATGATGTACACTAAGCCAAAAAGTAATAATTTAGTACGAGAAGATCACAGGTATAAACATTTATATAGTCTTGTGTTGGGTTGGGTTGACAGCCTCGTTGATAGCAAAATCTCCCGAACACAACTAAAGAGTATGGCCTGATGCACTCAGTGATGTCACGGAACAGAAGATGGGCTGATAAACATTCGGTGAATATGCAAACATAAACGGTTGAAATTGATTTAGAGATTTCGCTCGATATTGGATAAGTACTTCCTCGTCTGCGTTCATCATGAATGTTTTTAAAAAAAAATTCATATGCAATTGCGTTGTGCGAAGTTTATTTGCGCACTTAGGCCGAAACATCCGACTTCTGTTGGTGTTTGTTGACCGAGTTAACCTACCCGGGTTGGGATAAGTACGATAACGAACGACTAGAATGCGAATACTTACGACAGGAGAAAAACGTCTGGGAGTCTTAACCCAGACTGGCCTACTCCCTGAGAGAGTCAAGAAAGTATATGGGCCGAAACATTCGGCTAGAGGGGTAAACATCTGATGATCAAATGCCCCCTGTCATGCGTGATCCACAGCGGAGTTTTTACCACAGATGCACGTCCCTCTGGGCACAGATTTCCAGGCTGTTGACAATGGCATACAGAAGGCCCGTGGAGGGACCGTGGCCAAGATGAAACCTAAACCAAGCCAATCTCTGTGTGCTGTGCTGACTCATGCATGATCTAGTTATCTAATGTTATGCCGCTGCGAAGATGTGAACATTCAGTACAGGACTTCAACAGCCGGATAGTTTCTGAGATATGAGAGGGGATAAAGAGCTTTATAACTCAGTCCCTGTGGAGATGGCGTTTTGGTAATGTGTGGGGAGAAGCCTTCAGATCCACCCCACGCCAACAGGTAATGTGTGGGGAGACGTCTTTAGACCCACCCCACGCCAACAGGTAATGTGTGGGGAGAAGTCTTCAGACCCACCCCACGCACATAGGTGATGTGTGGGGAGAAGTCTTTAGACCCACCCCACGCCAACAGGTACTTTGTGGGGAGAAGTCTTCAGACCCACCCCACGCCAATAGGTGATGTGTGGGGAGAAGTCTTCAGAGCCACCCCACGCCAACAGGTGATGTGTAGGGAGAAGTCTTCAGACCTACCCTATGCCAACAGGTGATGTGTGGGGAGAAGTCTTCAGATCCACCCCACGCCAACAGGTGATGTGTGGAGAGAAGTCTTCAGATCCACCCACGCCAACAGGTAATGTGTGGGGAGCAGTCTTCAGATCCACCCCACGCCAATAGGTAATATTTGGGGAGAAGTCTTCAGACCCAAGTTTAATTTATGTAGTTTGCCATGTCCCCTCGCCAACAGGTAATGTGTGGGGAGAAGCCTTCAGATCCATCCCACACCAACAGGTAATGTCTGTGGAGACGTCTTCAGACCCACCCCACGCCAACAGGTAATGTGTGGAGAGAAGTCTTTAGACCCACCCCACGTCACAGGTAATGTGTGGGGAGACGAGTTCAGACCCACCCCACTCCAACAGGTAAAGTGTGGGGAGAAGTCTTTAGATCCACCCCACGCCAACAGGTGATGTGTGGGGAGACGTCTTCAGACCCACCCCACGCCAACAGGTAATGTGTGGGGAGAAGTCTTCAGGCCCACCCCACGCCAACAGGTGATGTGTGGGGAGAAGTCTTTAGACCCACCCCAAGCCAACAGGTAATTTGTGGGGAGAAGTCTTCAGAGCCACCCCACGCCAACAGGTAATGTGTGGGGAGACTCTTCAGACCCACCCCACGCCAACAGGTAATGTGTGGGGAGACGTCTTCAGACCCACCCCACGCCAACAGGTAATGTGTGGGGAGAAGTCTTCAGACCCACACCACGCAAATAGGTGATGTGTGGGGAGAAGTCTTTAGACCCACCCCACGCCAACAGGTAATGTGTGGGGAGAAGTCTTCAGACCCACCCCACGCCAACAGGTAATGTGTGGAGAGAAGTCTTCAGACCCAACCCACGCCAATAGGTGATGTGTGGGGAGAAGTCTTCAGACCCATCCCACGCCACCAGGTAATGTGTGGGGAGAAGTCTTCATCCCCACACCACACCAACAGGTAATGTGTGGGGAGAAGTCTTCAGACCCACACCACGCCAACAGGTAATGTGTGGGGAGAAGTCTTCAGATCCACCCCACGCCAACAGGTAATATGTGGGGAGAAGTCTTCAGACCCACCCCACGCCAACAGGTAATGTGTGGGGAGAAGTCTTCAAACCCACCCCACGCCAATAGGTGATGTGTGGGGAGAAGTCTTCAGACCTACCCTATGCCAACAGGTGATGTTTGGGGAGAAGTCTTCAGATCACCCCACGCCAACAGGTGATGTGTGGGGAGAAGTCTTCAGATCCACCCACGCTAACAGGTAATGTGTGGCGAGCAGTCTTCAGATCCACCCCACGCCAATTGGTAATATTTGGGGAGAAGTCTTCAGACCCAAGTTTAATTTATGTAGTTTGCCATGTCATTTTGAACAAGAAGTTAACCTTGAACTCAAAATCTCTGGTGTAGTTATTGAATCCCTGTCTCAACATCAGCCGACCGGAAGTTTACAGGCAAGAGCGCTAGGCCCCCTAACACTCAGAACTCTCAAGTGCCTTTATATGAGCGAATAGACGGAAGAATACTAGACACGCGTGTCAAGTCATTGTATGAAAGGATATAAATATACACGTGTAAAACATAAATATTTCACGCACTTGTATGTGGCAATAGAAATTTAAAGATGTAAAAACATCTCAAGTACTGTATATATGTATACTAGACGGCCCAGCCCGGCTTCGCCCAGCCCCTGGCTGGGAGCGTCTCATTTAATTCATATAATATTCAGTATACATTCAAATACATTTCTCTAAGCGCACAGAGTATGCGTTCGGTCCCTGCTCCCGTTCCCGTTGCTCGTCTGTTTCTGATGCTCCCGTTCTCATTCCCGTGGCTCGTCTGTTTCTGATGCTCCCGTTCCCGTTGCTTGGTGTTTCTGATGCTCCCGTTCCCGTTCCCGCGGGAGTGAGAGCAACATATGTACAAAATTTAATCTCAATCGAATGGACCGTTCGGGAACGCATAAAGGACACACAAAGAAAAACAAAAACATTCTCTTTTATATATATAGTAAAATAGTACAAGATAGAAGAAGATATGGAAATATGGTATATGGCCAAAATATTGGAAGAGAACTATCTTCATTCCAATAACTAAAAAGGACAACCTGAAACTACTGAACGTAACACCAAATAAATGCTGGGTTGTCTGCGGCGTACTTCAAAGGATATGCAACTAACTTTCTCTCCCCCAAGAAATTATATTATTTAGTGTAGTAATAGAAGAGTAAAACATTTAATGTGATGTCGAAGAGAAATAAAAAGATGATTTAGAAAATTTTCACGTATCTAAAATAGATGCATTATTTTAATTAAAATTGTTTGGGCATGTTATAAGAAGAAATGATTTGGAGAACTTGGTGACAACTGGTAAGATCGAGGGGAACAGACCAAGGGGAAGACCTAGAAGCAAGTACCTGGATGGTTTGGCCTTGTGGCATGGTCGAGACAGAAACACGGAGCTGATCCACGACTCTGGTGATCGAGTAAGATGGCAGAACATGACCACCAACGCTTACCGGCATGGCACATGATGGATATATATATATATATATATATATATATATATATATATATATATATATATAAGGCAATGTGTATCCGGATGTATTTGATGCGTTCGCGAACGGTCTTTCCGATTGAGATGAAATTTTCTACATGCTTTCTTTTCATTCCCGTGCAGCCAACTGTCATAGTTTGTTAGTGTACAAACAACTATTTACTTACTAAAAATTAATATTTTAATTTACATAATCGTTTATATATAGCGAGGGGATTTAATTCAAGAAAAGGTATATCAAGGGGCATAACTTTTAATAGCATTGCTATATATTTTATATATAGATTGTTGCAGGGCTGCGTGCCTGCTCCTACACTCTTTGGTATCTTCTTCGCTGTTTTCTTAAGGCAGGCATTTGGGACTGCCACTGAAGGCATATACCTCCACACAAGATCTGATGGCAAACTTTTTAACCCATCAAGACTCAAGGCAAAGACCAAAACAAGATCAAGATGCGTAAGAGAACTACTTTTTGCAGATGATGCAGCACTGACTACTCATACAGCAGAAGATCTTCAAAGGCTCATAGATCGTTTTGCAGCCGCCTGCAAAGACTTTGGGCTCACCATTAGCCTAAATAAAACACAGGTGATGGAACAAGATGTTGGTGCGCCTCCGTCAATCAAAATTTCTAATTACGAATTGAAGGACGTCCATGAGTTTGTGTATTTGGGGTCGACAATATCAGATAATCTTTCATTATAGACAGAAATCGACAGACGCATTGGAAAGGCAGCCGCAACATTTTCCAGGCTAGCTAAAAGAGTTTGGGAGAATAATAGACTAACAGAGCGTACAAAAGCTCAAGTATATAAAGCTTGTGTTGTTAGCACACTACTCTATGGGTCTGAATCCTGGACCTTGCACTCAAGACAGGAAAGGAAGTTGAATTCCTTCCACATGAGATGTCTGAGACGTATCCTGGGCATAACATGGAAAGACCACATAACAAACAAACAGGTGCTTGAAAGAGCAGATTTTACCACAGTGCACACCCTCCTCAAGCAAAGACGCCTCCGGTGGCTGGGCCACGTATCTCGAATGAATGATGAACGTATTCCCAAGGATCTCCTTTACGGAGAACTAGCCACAGGAAAGGGGCCAACCGGAAGACCCCAAATGCGATATAGGGATGTGTGTAAACAAGATATGAAAACCATTGAAATAAATCCAGACACGTGGGAGAGTTTGAACAGACAGATGCTCCCGGAGAAGAGATGTACGAAACGGACTGGTGCTCTTTTTGCGCAATCTGATCAACAAACTGAGGATAGGCGGCACAGGCTCAAAGCGCAGTCACTTACTGCGGGACTTGCCTCGTCTCACAGATGCGGAAACTGTGACAGAGATTGCCACTCTCGAATTGGACTATACAGTCACCAGCGGTGCTGCCAGGCACCTCCCAAGCGGCACAACTCTATAGTCCTACAGGACTGAAAGAGGCCTACTACTAGATTGTTGCATTGTTAACAAAGGTTTATAAACTCTTTTTCTACAGTTATTTACAAGCATGTGCGTTATAATAAATAATAATACAATCTTTAAGGCATTTTCAAAGTTTTCATAAAAATAATGCATCTATTTAAATAGTGAAAATTTTCTAACCCATCTTTTTATATTCAAAGAAGTTATCTACAGTCATGTAGGTGATTCTTCTTCTGCGTTCATCCGGAGGTTTTTTTCGGAAATGACTACGTTGTGCCTGTTTACAGCAGAGCTGCGTTCTTGCGCCGTTAGGCCGACACATCCGACTTCTGCGGGCATTTGTTGACCGGGTTAACCTTCACGGATGTAGGTGATTAAAAAAAGTTTTCATTAAAAATAATGGATGGTGTGTGGAAGGACATTCTTAAGTTAATTTTGGTTTTTGTTCATACTTTATGCATAATATGTAAGTATATTTTGTAATTTGTTGAAACGCATTGCACACCGATTCGACACACAAACGCCGTGTTAAACAGCCCTACACAAATACCATACACCCAGCACGACTGTTAAAATACTAAAAGAACATTGTTTTTGTATACAATTAACGTTTTTAGTTGGCCGCGTGTGCGGTGTGAAAGGGAGCATATGGTGTGTGGAAGGACATTCTTAAGTTAATTTTTTTTTTTTGTTATATGAATTTAATGACACGCTCCCCGCCAGGAGTTGGGCGAAGCCGCGCCGGGTGAGATAGATAGACAGACAGACAGATAGTCTGGAACGGGAGCTTATATGACTACTTATATGAATTAAATGAGATGAGATGCTCCCCACTAGGAGCTGGGCGAAGCCGGGTCGGGTCAGACAGACAGACAGACAGACAGACAGACAGACAGACAGACAGATAGATAGATCCCCGCCAGGAGCTGGGCGAAGGCGGGCCGGGTCAGCTAGAGTGTGTGTGTGTGTGTATATATATATATATATATATATATATATATATATATATATATATATATATATATATATATATATATATATATATATATATAATCAGGTTCTTTGGCAACTTTCGTAGGCGATGATGTCTCTCCACAGATCTCGGCCCTTATTGTTCTGGATCAACTCTGACGATGCTGTTCCTTCACACCACCGTCTCAGTCCATCTAGCATCATTTCTCTTGGTTTCCCTCTCCTTCTGTTATCTCATAAGGTTGAAATATTAAGAATGTATGTTTGGTGCATATTTACAGCATTCATTTCACAATGCTTGTTTCTCTTTGTTGATGCCGTGTAAATGTAACAGTCATGATATATAATTGGTGTGGGAAAGGTGAGTGACTGGAAGGGTCGAATGTAAGACAGGCCTACGTGCCCAATTTGTGACCCTTTGAAAATAAAGTTCTTTCGTTCGTTCGTTCATTCTTTTACCATTGATCTTCCCAATAGTCGAGACATTTTCCAGTGCCTCTTTTCTCATCATAAGTTCAAACAAAAGCTGCTTGTCTTGTTCTTATTGTTGTACATAATGTTCTAGTTTCATTAGCCTTTTCCCGCAGCCGTTGTTAGTTACTCTGACTGTTTGAGCTGGTAGCAAAATTCGTCTCAGGAACCACATCTTTGTTGCTTCCAAATTTTTCATAATTGGTTCATTCATATTTCATAATTCATGGCCATACAATAACACAGGCTCTATATAACAGTTAAGAACTATCTTTCTTAATGCAATGATAGTGACTTATATATTGCACACGTAAGACTAGCCAAGATCACATTGTGGTTTTCGACGGAACCGATCTACTATTGAAATGATAGTTTCATTGCAACAGCTACAAGAAAAATGACGTGAACAGAATCAAACACTATTTATTGCCTTCATCGATCTCACACGGATATTTGATTTGGTCAGTCGTGAGGGTCTGTTCATGGTACTAAACATCGGCTTCCCACCAACTCTTCTGTCCATTGTGGAATCGTTCCACACAGGTATGAAGGATATAATCAAGTTTGATGGTGCAACTTCAGAAGAGTTTGAAATCAAGAGTGGAGTTTAGCAAGGTTGTGTACTTGTTCCCAGCCTCTTTGGAACTTCTCTTTGGACTTCTATTGAAATATGCTTTCGTGATCAGGATGGTGGTATATACATTCACTCATGCTCAGATGGCGGCCTCTGCAATTCTCAGAGATTGAAGGCCAAGACCAAAATTAGGCGGGTACTGATCAGAGAGTTGCTATTTGCAGATAATGCTGAAATTGCATATCTAGGATCAGAGGTAAACAGTAAATAATCGCCAGATTATACAATCAACAATTGGTAAGGCAGAGTTTAGCCTCCCATTCAGGGTTACGTGAAGCCATGTGTGCAGGTGGTGGATGAAGTTGAAGAGCAGCCTACAGATAGTTGTAGATTATGGTCTCCAGCTTCACGGCGGTAGGCAGAGGATATTTTTTTTTCGGGAGACAATAGCTACGGTCATTGACCAGTATGGTCACTGCTAAGAAGGAAGCAATGGCTAATCGCCTTCTTTACAGATGCCAAGAAAATTATGTTTTGCGGTCTCATCGAAAATCAGAGAAACGGCACTTTGGTGATCGGGTGAGATGGCAAAACATGACTGTCCACGCTTATCGGCATGGCACATGATGGATGGATGGATGGATGGAAGGCAACAACAACAATGAACAGGTTAACAAAAAGATTCGGGGAGAACAGGAAGCTTACTGCAAAAACAAAAATCCAGGTCTTTCAAGTCTGTGTTCTTAGTACTCTTTTTTATGACAGTGAAGCCTGGTCAACTTACTCACACCAAGAAAACCTTTTAAACAGTTTTCATATGCGGTGTCTGTGAAGAATACTTGGTATTAAATGCCAAGACAAAATCACAAATACTGAAGTATTCGAACGATTGTGTGGTTTGACGGTTTGTTCCATGGTCTGTCTTCGTAGACTTAGATGGATAGGACATGTTAGGAGGATGAATGACGGTGGAATACCAAAGGACATATTTTATTGGTGACTTACAGATGGGTAAAATATATCGGGGTCGGCTTCTACTACGTTACAAAGATGTGTGTAAGCGGGACATGATTGATACAGGCATTGCTATTGCTCAATGGGAGCAAGTCGCCGCTGAACGTGTTGCATGGAGGACAAATATAGGAAATGGAATAAAGACAAAGGAGAAAATGATAGCAGATGTTCTCACACTAAGTGTGTGAGTCGTAAGATGGTGCGTGATGGTGGAAATGTCCACGCGTTCACATGCATCCATTGTGGATGAAGAATTAACCCTCGAATTGGTATGGTCAGTCACATTCGCTACTGCCATGGGTTGTAGTTATTATGCCCTTATTTTAAAGCTCAATATAACAATCTATCATGTGTCATGACGACAAGGTGCCAGTGTAATATATAATGTTCAAAAAAAAAAATGACACGCAACATTATTGCAGTTTCAATTGCAAACTTGTACCAACATGTTATTAACGATGGTCATTAGCCCACTGCAGTCGATTCGGGCGATGCCGATTCGTAAGAACAGGACCTCTGTAGGGTGTTCTAGCCCCAAAAACAACGTCGTGCAGCCGATTCCTGACCGTTTGATCTGAAATTCGACGAGCTCCTGGCATTGACTTGACTGTGGAGGACGCAGATGCAAATCGATTGCTAAAGTGACGCAGCCGTATGATGCAGTCTTCGGCAGTAGTTCTGATTCTGGGTCTTCCACTGCGCGGCTGGTCTGCCACTGAGCCAGTTTCTTGAAATCGCCTCCAAAGGCGACTAATGGTGCTTCTAACCACATTAAATTCTCTGACTACAACACTTTGTGACTGTCCAGCCCGTAAATGTCCAATGATGATGAGTCGTTGATATGTAGTCAGATGAGCCATACTTGTGCATTGAATTTTCAACTGAATTTATTCGAGGAGCTTCAATCTTTTATAGGTACTATAATATTGTCAGATAGGGTTGTGTTCAGTAAGTTTCTCGGAATTATCATGAACTTGTCACGAGTAATTGTCAAAAATGTTGTTTTGACCTTGATCTCTTTCATGACCTCACGAATCATGAGGAGACTACAATTCAGGTAACCACGAGAAGTTAATGACCAGATGGACACAGTCGATAGGCTGACTGATGTCCAATCAGCGAATATCTTTTATAAAAGTAACACCAAAAATGTTGCGTTTTTTTATTTTTTTTTGGAACAGCACACACACACACACACACACACGCACACTCCCACACGCAATCACACACACACACAAAGATATATATATATATATATAAAATGAAGCGTTTTTGTCATGCATGCGTGCGTGTAAATACGTGTGTGTATAAGTGAGTAATAAATATACAATTCACAATGCACAACTATAAAGACATTCATGTCCTTTCAACTGCGTTCTCTGCACTCTCAGATAGCACGTGAAACGAATTAACAAACGCAGACGCGGATGCACATTGCTATGTTTACCTGTCATCTAACACATGTTTGCCTCATCATGACGCGGCTGTCCGGTTTACATCATTCAACTCATCCTGTCGTGGATTACTTCTTTGTTACGGTTACGTATTGTTACTTTTGCATGTCATTCAACTTGACCTGTCGTTGCGCAGTTCTTTGTTGCGTTTGGTTTTGTTACTTATTCGACAGAATGCAAACGACCCTTCTTTGATTATCTGATTGCTATAACACATGTAATTAACAAGTAATGATCATTTAATCAACGAACGTAAAGGGATGATCAAGGTAACCAATTATCAAAGTAATCATTGAACATAAAGTGAGGATCAAGGTAATAAACGAACATAAAGTGATGCTCATTTAATCAATGAATATAATGTGATGATAATTTAATCAATCAACATAAAGTGGTTATCATGTAATCAATGAACAGAAAGTGACGGTCATTTAATCAATGAACATAAAGTGATGATCATTTAATCAATGAATATAAGGTGATGATAATTTAATCAATGAACATAAGGTGATGACCATGTAATCTAACAGTCTCGCCCATGACATCATGATCACCATGTGCAATGTCAGCTGGCGTAGAAGTTCATACCTCTACGCAGATCTCAATCTTTGGTGTTCTGGATCAACTCTGCTGATGATATTCATCCGTTCCACTGTCATTTACCTTGATCTGACTTTGCTATTTTCTTAATAATAATTCCAGTTGTCCAATTATCATCCATGAGATAGTGGATAATTTTCAGAATTGTATAGGGATGAAATCCAGCCGCGTGGATAACTGGACACCCGGCGGTAACATTTCACAACCAACATGGGCTATAGGAAGCCGGGGTAGAGTAACAGTCAGCCGCTGGCTTGCCGTACCTTTAGTTTTGGGTTCCATGCGCATGGGGGAGGTCACGAACCTTAAAAATATTGACCCCCGTTCCCAGGTCGACCCAGGCTATAATGGGTACCAGGTAATGTCTTGGAAAGTAAAAGACATCAGGTGTAATACCGACCACATCAGCCCCTGAGTGCCGTTTGGTCTATACAAATATGCGTCTAGCTCTTAAGACTTATAAAAGAGTCCTTTACTTTCTTTCTAATAGACAATCTTATCTTAACAAGAGTTAATACTTTTCAAAAGGGTTTAACAGCCAAGTTAGCCGGCTTCATTGCACCGAGTGTTATAACATATGGCTCAGTCTACTTAACAGAGCGGCTTTCGGAAAGCGTCGCACAAAGCACGAACACCGTAGCCTTCAGGAATCTCCTAGTAAACTGCACTCTTGAACAGAACAACGTAGCCCGGACTCGAACCCACAAACTTCGGAGAGCGAGATTTGCGGGGTAATCACTTCGCCATGGAGTCTCTCAGTTTAATACTTTACCATCAGAGCAACTTCTGAGACTTGGCTCAATTACTGCCCTTGTTTTCCTTTACTTTGATATGTGTAATGGTTTCTTCACAATGCAATCCCGGTAGGTTTCGGTTGGCGGTTTTTTTTTTTTTTTACGCGGGGGGGGGGGGGGGGGGGGAGTCAATAAGTAAGTCACACATGGCTGTAGAAAAATAACTAAATATGATAACAACTTGAAACCAGTTTATTTGTATACACACATTGTCCCTTTATTTCTCAACATAATTTACACCAACATTGATGCAGTTATCCCATCGTGTTATCAGTCCTCCAAAACCGGCTGCATAGAACTGCGTGCTCTGTTTTCTAAACCACGTTTTCACCTCTCATTCAACTTCGGCGTCATTTGCGAAGTTGAAATCGCTAGGGCTAAGTCGGGACTGTAAGGTGGATGTTCCAGAACTTCCCACCTTAGTTGGTTAATTTTCGCCTGAGTTAATCGAGCCGTATGTGGTCTGGCATTGTCATGAAGAAGCAACACTCCTCTAGTCAGCAGTCCTGGAAATTTCAATCGGTCATGCATAATGCTGTATTCTGAACCATATGAGCACCCTTTTGCAGATGCTACAGAGTCTATCGTTACTCGCCTGTCACCTCTAATCATCTACTCCATCAGCTGCACGGATGCTTCTGTTGCAATCTCAACAGGACGACCAGATCGGATTTTATCAACAATTTTAGAGCGTCCTTGAGAAAATTTTTCTACCCAGCTATGCACCGCTTTACGGGACAAACATTTGTCAACATAAACAGGAAGCATTTCCTTATGAATGTCCTTTGCAGGCAGTCCTTTAGCCCCGCCCCCCCCCCGAAAAAAAAAATCACAACAGCACGTTGCTCTTTGGTTGTACACTCCGTAAGTACAGTCGCCATTTTTATATGTGTCGCGCATGTGCATGAGACACCTAACGCCACTTGACAAACGGAAATATAAAGTTCGATGTTGCTGTCACCTAATGACACCTATAGAAAACACCAACTACATTTACCGGCCATCCCACAGTACTGTGTGACTTACTTATTGACTCACACTAGAATTTTATATTTTTGTTGTTGTTGTTGTTGCTCGCATTGAACTCAAGAGTAGTTAACACGTGCTACTGCTTCTAGTGAACTGGGCTGATTTGTGCGTGTGGATTAACTTTCCTTCTTACCAGTGTCACGTGCCACCAGGCAAACCCACTCCGACTTCAGAGGTACACGTAATTTACGTCCCCAAGTCAAGAAGAAGTCAACATTTTAGTCCAACTGACCGGTGTAGCGGCCAATAACTCAGCATCAGCACACAGAATGTTTAAGAACAAGCGCTGGTATCCATTCATCAATGCCGGTGTCTGCTGGAGTCTGTTGGCAACGAATGACCTACAGCTTGTGGGGGAGACATAACCATCCTAGACATAACCACAATCGGGTCGCATGTGCTATGCTCAATCCTGACCTGGGCAGACTCTAATAAAAAAAAAATAAGTTACTTGCATATCCTTTACAGGGCGTGGCAGTCAATCCCAGCATTGTTTGCCTGTTTGTGATTTCTGGCAAGTTTACTTTCAGTAGTTTGCCATAGCTTTCTGAACGACCGTCACTCATACCATTGTATAAACCAACGCAAGGCAATCTGCTTCCAAATCTAATGCAGCTGTATTTCGAACGTGGAATGCGGGACGACGAATAGCATTCGTAACCGCCTCGCCACAGAATACGCTCTAACATGAAGTTGTTAAATTGTAACATCTACAAGATATGGTTAAAGAATTGGAGGTTGCTAAATTGTAACATCTACAAGATATGGTGTTAGAATTGGAGGCTGCTAAATTGTAACATCTACAAGATATGGTGCTAGAATTGGAGGCTGCTAAATTGTAACATCTACAAGATATGGTGCTAGAATTGGAGGTTGCTAAATTGTAACATCTTCAAGATATGGTGCTAGAATTAGTTGTTAATTTGCTAGTCTCTATACAAGATGTGATCCTGGCATTGATTATTCTCCTGCTAGTGTCTACAAGAATTGTTCCTCGAATTGATTGTTCTCCAGCTTTTCTCTACAAGGTATCATCCTAGAATTGATTGTTCTCCAGCTTGTCTCTATAAGGTATCATCCTATAATTGATTGTTCTCCTGCTTGTCTCTATAAGGTATCATCCTATAATTGATTGTTCTCCAGCTTGTCTCTATAAGGTATCATCCTATAATTGATTGTTCTCCTGCTTGTCTCTATAAGGTATCATCTTATAATTGATTGTTCTCCTGCTTGTCTCTATAAGGTATCATCCTATAATTGATTGTTTTCCTGCTAGTGTCTACAAGAATTTTTCTCCGAATTGATTATTCTCCTGCTTGTCTCTACAAGATATCATCCTATAATTGATTGTTCTCCTGCTTGTCTCTACAAGATATCATCCTATAATTGATTGTTCTCCTGCTTGTCTCTACAAGATATCATCCTATAATTGATTGTTCTCCTGCTTGTCTCTATAAGGTATCATCCTATAATTGATTGTTCTCCTGCTTGTCTCTACAAGATATCATCCTATAATTGATTGTTCTCCTGCTTGTCTCTACAAGATATCATCCTATAATTGATTGTTCTCCTGCTTGTCTCTACAAGGTATCATCCTATAATTGATTGTTGTCCTCCTAGTCTCTACAAGAACCGCCAGCGAAGAGTCATGCGCATCCTAGACGAACTGAAGCAAGTCCAGCAGAAGATACAGCAGGATGTCGGTCGAATGGCTGCCATAAAAGCTGAAACTGACGAAACTCTTTCGAAAATTCAAGAAGAAAGAGCAAAGACAGAAGAAACGCTGAAACAAGTCCAAGAAGAAAGAGAACAGATAGAACTACTAAAATCACAGAAAGAACCAGAAGAGGCAAGAGCACAGACAGAAGGGGAAACAACAGAAGAAGTACGATATCTCTCACCACCAAGATCTAACTGGCGAACAGCTCACAACACACGACCAAGACGACGCCCAAACGATCACTACTACTGGAGCATAGAGAACCAGCTGTAGAAGCTCTCTGAAGGAAACAGCACCATACGACGGGGTGGGTACACAATAACTCCAGGCCTCAGCAAGTGCGCGACTCTGATCAGACATGCATTACCTCAACATGAATGTAACGAACAAAATCAACCAACCAGAAGCCAGGAAGCTGAAAACAAGTAACCAGATCTACGAAAGATTCAAAACAAGCTACACAATATAGGACCCAAATACAACCAAACTACTCTAGTCGACGGTTGAACGGGGGCCATTCGTATCAGCAGCTGAATCCTGAATCCAGTCATATTACTAATCGTCCCCAAGGCTATCTGATTAAACGTTCTCCTGGTCTTCCCTCTCAGTTTTGAGATTCTTCCAGAACCCCTGCCGATCCCCCACAATCTCATTCTTTCCACATATGGGTTCTCAATGTGTTCCTCCGCCTTCTCCACCGGGTCCCACAAGCGCACGACCACCTCCTCCTTGTCCATAGGCAAACTACCACCAAGAGGTACATTTCCTGTTAGCCTATCAGCCTGTTCATTCCCCCGCACCCCCGCATGGCCAGGGCAACATATCCATACAATTCTCACAATCTGTAACCTCTGAAGTGACGAGAGCAATTCCACACGAAACATTCCTTTCTCCACCTTGCTAAGCATACTCTTTGAATCCGTAATGAACACAACGTGTGTTGCAGTGGTCTCCTCTAGCCACCGGAATGTCGCTGTTACTGCCTTTCTTCTAAAACTGAATAAAATTGATTGTTCTCCTACTAGTCTCTACATTGTGCCATCCTAGAATTGAGTGTTCTCATGCTAGTCTGTCTACAAGATGTGATCCTAGGATTTATTGTTCTCATTCTAGTCTGTCTAAGCGGTGTCATCCTAGAATTGATTGTTCTCCTGCTGGTATATCTACAAGATAGGATCAAAGGATGTATTGTTCTCATTCTAGTTTGTCTAAAAGGTGTCGTACTATAATTTATTGTATGCTGCTAGTCTGTCTACAATACATTCATAGAATTAACTGTTCTCTTGCTAGTCTCTACAAGGCGTCACACTCAAATTGATTGTTCTCTTGCTAGTCTCTATAAGGTGTCATCCTAGAATTGAGTGCTCTCATGCTAGTCTGTCTACAAGATGTTACCCTATAATCAATTGCTGTCTTGTTGTCTCTCTACAAGTTTCTGTGTGACTCACATATGACAGAGATATTTAATTGCAGATCTGAATGTAAAAAAGCAAAACGGTCAAAGTGTTAATTTGTCTTCAAACACGGATATTATACATTTAGTTTGCTTCCATAGAAGCCTGATACCTTGACAATGCATGATGCAGTTTGACTTACGTGACAGCATTTAAGAAGTCTCTCTTAGATCTCGTACAACTTGTTTAACAACTACAACATCCACAACTACTGCTGCTAGATTTGACCACCCTTGAAGAACGTACCACTTCAGAGAAGAAATGAATTGGAGAATTTGGTGACAACTGGCAACATCGAAGGGAACAGACCAAGGGGATGGGACGCAGAGGTGTTTCCAAGGCACCAGGGCCGGGATCTATACTGGCCAAGACCTGCTGACACGTCCACGTCGTGCGTCCTGGGCAACAGGTCCCTTCGGGGACTTGGCTAAGATCAGTAGGATCGATGATTCCTCCGAAGCCGGAGAGTATTTGCCTGCATGACGAGGAACCACCAGTCTGCACAGCAATAAGCCAGACATGGGACAACGGATACTCACGCAAACCTCAGGTCCTGTATGACATCACACTGATGTTGGACAACAGGATGTCTTCATCCGACATACAGGACTTCACGTTGGAGTTCACAGCCAACGAACACAAGCAAGCAAGCAAGCAGACCAAGGGGAAAACCGAGAAGTAAATACCTGGATGGCTTGGTCACGTGGCATGATCGAGACAGGAACACTGAGCCGATCCCCGACTCTGGTGATCGAGTGAAATGGCGAGTCATGAGAGCCCACGCTTTCCGGCATGGCACATGATGGATGGATGGACCATTGCACGTTGACGCAATATATAATGTATCCCTGTTACGACTGTTCTTTAAGTGTCGCGACAAACACTTCACCTCACACACACACACACATACTCACTCACACATCCCACACGCACTCTCTTATAAAGCCACCCATCAATACCCAACCATTACCCACAGGCTGCCTTTGTTCCCACAGACTAAAGTACTAAACAAGTAAGTCACGATGTCCATCAAGTGCCAGCTTCCTCCTACACTCCAGCTTTCATACGCAATTTTAAATGTTCAAAACGGAGAGCAGGATGCACGTGTGTGGCAGCAATCATACATATTGCGTGAGCACACAACAGTTGAACAGGGGAGACTGCAAGCAACCGCTGCTACTGCTGGCCCATTGACGGTGTTTGTAGATTCATCACTGCATCCCACTGGTTCACGTCTCAGCACCACTAGACGAAGTCAACGACAACAGCAGCAACAACAACAGCAGCAACAACAACACAACGGAAGATCGGAGGCAGCTTCTGTTATAAAGCGGTTGTACACGGCCAAATCCTTAAGGTATGTAAAGCAATTTAAATCATTCAATGCGATCTTTCATACGATCCTTAACCTCGGAAAACAAGCGTTCGAAACACAGCTGCGGGCGATTTGGCAGCAGGCCGCATGACGTTGTATTTTTTAAAAATGGTATGGATGCCAGTCGTTCGGAAAACAATGGCAAACTACTGAATGTAAACTTGCCCAGGAATCGCAAACAGCCAAACATGCTGGGGTTGACTGCTACGTCCTGTAAAGGATATTCAACTAACTATCCTTGTAAATGTTCAGGTATAACCCTCCTTGGTGATGTGGTCAAAGCGCCTGGCTTGTGGTCAGTATACGTATTAATGGGAGCACATACCCAAACAAGTCTAGACGTCCACATAAAACGTGATTTGTGAATCATGTGAAAACGTGAATCCGTTCTCCCTGGAAACCCTAAAATTCCTCTCTGGGGAGGGGGGGGGGGAATTCCCCACCGGTTGAGAACCACTGCACAAGAAGTAGTACCCCGTGTATGGATGACGCTTGAGTTCAAAGCGAGGGTACAATTAAAGAAAACAAAAACATGAGTTCGCGAAATGATTGTATACGGAGATCTCTGACTGGCGTCTCTGCAGCTACGGAATTCGTGCACGGAGAAGCGTTGGGAGAGAGGTTAGCTGCTCTGCGGAAAGAGCCGCAGCTGTATGAAATAAACTAGTTAATATAAATATAGATATAGTTGTCACTGTATAAATCTGCTGACTCCCCTTTATATATCCATATCTAACAGTTCGCAAAACTTAGGCTCCACATTTTCTTATCTTGCCCCTTTCACAAGTGAACTTCTGCGCAACCCTCCTGGCAACGCAGTATGTGCAATGGCCTAACAATATTTGATACCAATACGTTTTTCTGCTTACGTTGTAATTTGTAATTAAATTGTCTAATATAATATTGCTTACAGATCCGATTGTATTGTTCCTCTTAAAGATTAGTAAGATCAAATCGTCGATTTATTGTGTTATGGTGTAAATTATTTTAGCTTATTTTTTAGGTATTATTGTTATTGTTATTTTTATACTGTGATTTCCGTGTGCCGTATTTGCGTTCGTTGTAACGTACGTACGCTGTGTTTGTATTTGTTATCTCTCACTTTGTTTTCTTCACGGGAGTCACACACACACACACGCCTAAGCGTTTTCATTTAGTAAGAGATTAGCCGCTGTTGTAATCATGTCGTCCCCTCTGCTTTGTAACCTTTGAACTTTACTGCACTTGCCAGGGGAAAGTCAGACCTGTGAACGGGTCATAATAACCTAGTATCGGGATGGCAGGCATTGGCCGGCAGGCTGCACTGAATGGGAGGTGCAACAGTTGATCCACAACCATTCGCTAACAGGCAATGTAATCAGCAACACGGATGGCTCTGTGCTAAGAAGTAAAAGTATGAATAAAATTAGTGGAATTGCGGTAGAGCTGTGGAAATGTAAACAATATAAATAAACACAACGCAGGTCCGCATGACCGAATGGGTAAGAACGCGTGTTCTTAAATATCCGGTGTGCTGATGCCAAGGTAAGCGGTTCAACCCCTATACCGGACAGCTGGACTAAAATGTTGACCTGTCGTCCTTGACTTGGCGACGTAAATTACAAGTACATCTGAAGTCGGAGTGGGTTCGCCTGATGGCGAGGGACACTGTTAATAGGGAAAGCTAATTCACACGCAAAGTTCATTCTATAACTACCATAAATAATGTGTATGGACTACGCTTGAGTTCAAAGCGAGCGAGCGCAAAAAAAAAATAAATAAATAAATATCACAACGTAATGCAGCTTTACAGAACAAGCATTGCTTTGTGTTATTTTATAAGACGTAAAAGGAAAGCATGGGGTGGGGGGGGGGGGTGTTCGTGGCTAAAGTTGGTGGTCGGTCGTTGGTGCAGGAGAGCGTGGCATATGACACCACAACATGTAGTCTGAGAATAGAGGAAGAGGCAGTCATGGCGACGTTTGGCTCGTTGGAGGACAAACAGCACACTCATGTCGTGACTGTGAAGGACTCACAAAGTATGATGAGAAAGGTGAAGGCAGGCATGTCGTGACTGTGAAGGACTCACAAAGTATGATGAGAAAGGTGAAGGCAAGCATGTCGTGGTTGTAACGGACTCACAAAGTATGATGAGAAAGGTGAAGGCAGGCATGTCGTGACTGTGAAGGACTCACAAAGTATGATGAGAAAGGTGAAGGCAGACATGTCGTGGTTGTAACGGACTCACAAAGTATGATGAGAAAGGTGAAGGCATGCATGTCGTGGTTGTAACGGACTCACAAAGTATGATGAGAAAGGTGAAGGCAGGCATGTCGTGACTGTGAAGGACTCACAAAGTATGATGAGAAAGGTGAAGGCAGGCATGTCGTGACTGTGAAGGACTCACAAAGTATGATGAGAAAGATGAAGGCAGGCATGTCGTGGTTGTAACGGACTCACAAAGTATGATGAGAAAGGTGAAGGCAGGCATGTCGTGACTGTGAAGGACTCACAAAGTATGATGAGAAAGGTGAAGGCAGGCATGTCGTGGTTGTAACGGACTCACAAAGTATGATGAGAAAGGTGAAGGCAGGCATGTCGTGACTGTGAAGGACTCACAAAGTATGATGAGAAAGGTGAAGGCAGGCATGTCGTGATTGTGACGGACTCACAAAGTTTGATCAGAAAGGTGAAGGCATGCATTTCGTGACTGTGAGGGTCTCACAAAGTATGATGAGAAAGGTGAAGGCAGGCATGCTTCATGCAGAGTGGCAGATTTCCATTCAAAAAAAAAAAAAAATGTCTACAATGTCCAATAATTGTTGTAGGTCTGTTGCATTATCCGCCACCAATACTGTGTCATACGCTATGCAGATGACACAGTATTAGTGGCAGATAATGCAACAGACCTACAACAATTGTTGGACATTGTAGTATCAGAGAGTGCACAGAAAGGACTCTCCTTGAATATCAAGAAAACAGTAACAATGGTGATATCAAAGAAAATGGGGACACCAAATTGTGACATAGAAATAGAAGGGGAAATTCTCAACCAAGTGGATAATATTAAATATCTAGGGGCACTTATAACATTATATGGTAGATGTACAACAGAGATTAAGAACAGAACAGGGCAGGCAAAAGCCGCATTTCAGAAAATGAAGAGTATCTTATGCAATAAGTCGCTATCAATGAATGTAAGAAAAAGAGTGCTAAAATGGTATATAGAACCAGTTTTGCTGTATGCAGCGAATCTTGGAATGTAAATGAACAAATTAGGAAGAACTTGGAAGCAACAGAGATGTGGTTTTTAAGACGAATGTTGCGAATTCCTTGGACTGCCAGAGTAACTAACAACGACTGCCTGAAACAGGCTAATGAAACTAGAACATTATATACAACAATAAGAAAGAGACAAACAGCTTTCTTTGGTCATGTGATGAGAAGAGAGGCATTGGAGAACATCGTGACGACTGGAAAGATCGAGGGGAAGAGAGGCAGAGGTAGACCAAGAGAAGTGATGCTGGATGGATTGAGACGGTGGCATGGAGGAATATCAGCAGCAGAGTTGATGCAGAACACCAAAGACCGAGATCTGTGGAGAGCCATGAACGCCTACGCCAGCAGGCACGGCACTTTATGATGATGATGATCTGTTGGTGTCTTTTCCATAGGATATGCTGGTGTGGCGGGAAACGAGCAGGTGGACAGATTGGCTGGATCTGCATTGCTTGGTGGGACATTGGTGCATGATAAGGCAGACGTGGTGGCGGCTCTTTGGAATCACGTGTATAGTGCAGAAGAACAGATAGAACCTCACAGCCTGGAGAGAATGGTGCTGCAGGTAGTAACCAGAGGTTCTGACCGACACTCAAAACTCCGAGTAAATGCCAGACGGATACATAATCAGACTGCTGCCATTAGCATTGGGACTCTTTGCTGGCTGTTGCAGATAAGGACGGAGCAAGTACATGAATGCTTCAAGTGATGTGGTGTCGTTTCTTGTCTCATCTCAAGTAAGATACAAATCATATTAGGATAGATGCGGCAATACCCGTACATAATTCCATCATCTCTGTTAGTATTCGATTAAAGAAAGTAAATGAAAACTTTAAAATCAAAATAACTGAGATAATAAAAAAACTACAATAGTGCTTCAAAATATGCACTGTTTCATTGTATTGAAAGTGTATATGAGATTACATTTGTAACAAATATTTACCAGATGAAAGGATTAACAGCTGAATGCATTTACCTTCGTCATCATATGCCTTGCCGAAGCCTGGTTTTCATAATTCGCCTTCTCACAGGATTACAGTTTTAAATTCATCATCAGTTTGTGCCATGCCGATAAGTATGGGCGGTCATGTTTCGTCATCTCACACAATAACTAGAGTCGTGGATCAGCTCTCTGTTCTTGTCTGAATGTAAGACGAGCCTGCGTGCCAAATTTGTAACCTTTGAAAAGTTTGAAAATAAAGTTTGATTGACTCGACCATACCACGTTGCCAAGCTATCCGAGTATCTACTTCTAAGCCTTCTCCTTCTTCTTTTCCCCTTAGTCTTGCCAGTTGTCACCAAGTTCTCTAATTTATTTCTTCTCATAACGTGTCCAAAAATTGTGACTGTCTACGTTTCTCTAATCTAATCTCTAATTAAAATCTCTAATCTATTCTCTAATCTAATCTCTAATTTCTCAAATCAGCCTAAGTTTTTCATTTGTTTCTTATAGGACTTGGTCATTGGTTTTTCTAACTGTCCATGGTATTCTTTGCATTTTCCTCAGAAACCACATTTCTACAGCCATCAGATGTTTTTTCAGCTTGTCTGCTTGTCCACGCTTCACATCCGTACAAAGTACAGGTTCTGTGTATCCCTTCAACATTATTTGTCTCGTTGCATTTGACATCGTTTTATAGGTCAGTATGTTTTCCATCTTGCCAAAGGCTTCATTCGCCATGGCGATTCTTGGTCTAATCTCTTCAAGGCATCTCCCATCAGATGTTATGACTGTTCCGAGACAATTGAACCGATTCACGTGTTTAAGAATTTTTCCACTTACCTGTTTATTACATTGTGGTTTTTCCTTCTTCCGAGTGACGACCATAAGCTGTGTCTTCTTACAATTTAATTCTAACAACTGAGTTTTGAGTGAGGTCTGTTCTTATCCTGATATCGTCTTGATGCCAAGCCATTCAGGTATTTATGTCTCTGTCTTCTCCTTGCTCGTGTTCCTCATTCATACCAGTTGTGGCTTTGTTTTCCAGTGTGTTTCTCTTCAAAACGCGCTGAATAAATCGCGGCTAATACGCGCACTTTCTCTAATCAGTTAGGATTTGTATTTGTTTCTTGAAGGACATATTCTTTCGTTTTTCTGTTACACCATTAATAATTAGACAGAGACAGAGTATTATCACTGAACATCGAAACATTCATTCCATAGGTCAGCATAACCGAATGGATTAGAGCGCCCGTTCTTAAACATCCGGTGTGTTTATGCTGGGGTAGGGGATTCAACCGTTAAAACGGTCAGATTGATTAAAATGTTGACTTCTCGTCCTTGACTTGGGGACGTAAATTACAAGTACGTCTCAAATCGGTGTGGGTTCGCCTGATGACTAGGGATACTGGTGATATGCAAAGCTAATCCACATGGAAATATCAGCCCAATGCCACTAGAAGTAGAACGTGTGGACTACGGTTGAGTTCAAAGTGAGGGAGCGGTAAAAAGGCAATACCATGAGCGCTGGGAGCCTGTGTTAGTATCTCTCTCAGTGTGTCAAACGCTGGGAGCCTGTGTTAGTATCTCTCTCAGTGTGTCAAACGCTGGGAGCCTGTGTTAGTATCTCTCTCAGTGTGTCAAACGCTGGGAGCCTGTGTTAGTATCTCTCTCAGTGTGTCAAACGCTGGGAGCCTGTGTGAGTATCTCTCTCAGTGTGTCAAACGCTGGGAGCCTGTGTGAGTATCTCTCTCAGTGTGTCAAACGCTGGGAGCCTGTGTGAGTATCTCTCTCAGTGTGTCAAACGCTGGGAGCCTGTGTGAGTATCTCTCTCAGTGTGTCAAACGCTGGGAGCCTGTGTGAGTATCTCTCTCAGTGTGTCAAACGCTGGGAGCCTGTGTGAGTATCTCTCTCAGTGTGTCAAACGCTGGGAGTCTGTGTGAGTATCTCTCTCAGTGTGTCAAACGCTGGGAGCCTGTGTGAGTATCTCTCTCAGTGTGTCAAACGCTGGGAGCCTGTGTGAGTATCTCTCTCAGTGTGTCAAACGCTGGGAGCCTGTGTGAGTATCTCTCTCAGTGTGTCAAACGCTGGGAGCCTGTGTGAGTATCTCTCTCAGTGTGTCAAACGCTGGGAGCCTGTGTGAGTATCTCTCTCAGTGTGTCAAACGCTGGGAGCCTGTGTGAGTATCTCTCTCAGTGTGTCAAACGCTGGGAGCCTGTGTGAGTATCTCTCTCAGTGTGTCAAACGCTGGGAGCCTGTGTGAGTATCTCTCTCAGTGTGTCAAACGCTGGGAGCCTGTGTGAGTATCTCTCTCAGTGTGTCAAACGCTGGGAGCCTGTGTGAGTATCTCTCTCAGTGTGTCAAACGCTGGGAGCCTGTGTGAGTATCTCTCTCAGTGTGTCAAACGCTGGGAGCCTGTGTGAGTATCTCTCTCAGTGTGTCAAACGCTGGGAGCCTGTGTGAGTATCTCTCTCAGTGTGTCAAACGCTGGGAGCCTGTGTGAGTATCTCTCTCAGTGTGTCAAACGCTGGGAGCCTGTGTGAGTATCTCTCTCAGTGTGTCAAACGCTGGGAGTCTGTGTTAGTATCTCTCTCAGTGTGTCAAACGCCGGGACCCTGTGTGAGTAACTCTCTCAGTGTGTCAAACGCTGGGAGCCTGTGTGAGTATCTCTCTCAGTGTGTCAAACGCCGGGACCCTGTGTTAGTATCGCTCTCAGTGTGTCAAACGCTGGGAGCCTGTGTGAGTATCTCTCTCAGTGTGTCAAACGCTGGGAGTCTGTGTGAGTATCTCTCTCAGTGTGTCAAACGCTGGAGTCTGTGTTAGTATCTCTCTCAGTGTGTCAAACGCTGGGAGTCTGTGTTAGTATCTCTCTCAGTGTGTCAAACGCTGGGAGTCTGTGTTAGTATCTCTCTCAGTGTGTCAAACGCTGGGAGTCTGTTTGAGTATCTCTCTCAGTGTGTCAAACGCTGGGAGTCTGTGTTAGTATCTCTCTCAGTATGTCAAACGCTGGGAGTCTGTGTTAGTATCTCTCTCAGTGTGTTAAACGCTGGGAGCCTGTGTTAGTATCTCTCTCAGTGTGTCAAACGCTGGGAGCCTGTGTTAGTATCTCTCTCAGTGTGTCAAACGCTGGGAGCCTGTGTGAGTAACTCTCTCAGTGTTTCAAACGCTGGGAGCCTGTGTTAGTAACTCTCTCAGTGTGTCAAACGCTGGGAGCCTGTGTGAGTATCTCTCTCAGTGTGTCAAACGCTGGGAGTCTGTGTTAGTAACTCTCTCAGTGTGTCAAACGCTGGGAGTCTGTGTTAGTATCTCTCTCAGTGTGTCAAACGCTGGGAGCCTGTGTGAGTATCTCTCTCAGTGTGTCAAACGCTGGGAGTCTGTGTTAGTATCTCTCTCAGTGTGTCAAACGCCGGGACCCTGTGTGAGTATCTCTCTCAGTGTGTCAAACGCTGGGAGCCTGTGTGAGTATCTCTCTCAGTGTGTCAAACGCTGGGAGCCTGTGTGAGTATCTCTCTCAGTGTGTCAAACGCTGGGAGCCTGTGTGAGTATCTCTCTCAGTGTGTCAAACGCCGGGACCCTGTGTGAGTATCTCTCTCAGTGTGTCAAACGCCGGAACCCTGTGTTAGTATCTCTCTCAGTGTGTCAAACGCTGGGAGCCTGTGTGAGTATCTCTCTCAGTGTGTCAAACGCTGGGAGCCTGTGTGAGTATCTCTCTCAGTGTGTCAAACGCTGGGAGCCTGTGTGAGTATCTCTCTCAGTGTGTCAAACGCCGGGACCCTGTGTGAGTATCTCTCTCAGTGTGTCAAACGCCGGGACCCTGTGTTAGTATCTCTCTCAGTGTGTCAAACGCTGGGAGCCTGTGTTAGTAACTCTCTCAGTGTGTCAAACGCTGGGAGTCTGTGTTAGTATCTCTCTCAGTGTGTCAAACGCTGGAAGCCTGTGTGAGTAACTCTCTCAGTGTGTCAAACGCTGGGAGCCTGTGTTAGTAACTCTCTCAGTGTGTCAAACGCTGGGAGTCTGTGTGAGTATCTCTCTCAGTGTGCCAAACGCTGGGAGTCTGTGTTAGTAACTCTCTCAGTGTGTCAAACGCTGGGAGTCTGTGTTAGTATCTCTCTCAGTGTGTCAAACGCTGGGAGCCTGTGTGAGTATCTCTCTCAGTGTGTCAAACGCTGGGAGTCTGTGTTAGTAACTCTCTCAGTGTGTCAAACGCTGGGAGCCTGTGTGAGTATCTCTCTCAGTGTGTCAAACGCTGGGAGTCTGTGTTAGTAACTCTCTCAGTGTGTCAAACGCTGGGAGTCTGTGTTAGTAACTCTCTCAGTGTGTCAAACGCTGGGAGCCTGTGTGAGTAACTCTCTCAGTGTGTCAAACGATGGGAGCCTGTGTTAGTAACTCTCTCAGTGTGTCAAACGCTGGGAGCCTGTGTGAGTATCTCTCTCAGTGTGTCAAACGCTGGGAGTCTGTGTTAGTAACTCTCTCAGTGTGTCAAACGCTGGGAGTCTGTGTTAGTATCTCTCTCAGTGTGTCAAACGCTGGAAGCCTGTGTGAGTAACTCTCTAAGTGTGTCAAACGCTGGGAGCCTGTGTTAGTAACTCTCTCAGTGTGTCAAACGCTGGGAGTCTGTGTGAGTATCTCTCTCAGTGTGTCAAACGCTGGGAGTCTGTGTTAGTAACTCTCTCAGTGTGTCAAACGCTGGGAGTCTGTGTTAGTATCTCTCTCAGTGTGTCAAACGCTGGGAGCCTGTGTGAGTATCTCTCTCAGTGTGTCAAACGCTGGGAGTCTGTGTGAGTATCTCTCTCAGTGTGTCAAACGCTGGGAGCCTGTGTTAGTATCTCTCTCAGTGTGTCAAACGCTGGGAGCCTGTGTGAGTATCTCTCTCAGTGTGTCAAACGCTGGGAGTCTGTGTTAGTATCTCTCTCAGTGTGTCAAACGCTGGGAGCCTGTGTGAGTATCTCTCTCAGTGTGTCAAACGCTGGGAGCCTGTGTGAGTATCTCTCTCAGTGTGTCAAACGCTGGGAGCCTGTGTGAGTATCTCTCTCAGTGTGTCAAACGCTGGGAGCCTGTGTATCTCTCTCAGTGTGTCAAACGCTGGGAGCCTGTGTGAGTATCTCTCTCAGTGTGTCAAACGCTGGGAGCCTGTGTGAGTATCTCTCTCAGTGTGTCAAACGCTGGGAGCCTGTGTATCTCTCTCAGTGTGTCAAACGCTGGGAGCCTGTGTATCTCTCTCAGTGTGTCAAACGCTGGGAGCCTGTGTGAGTATCTCTCTCAGTGTGTCAAACGCTGGGAGCCTGTGTGAGTATCTCTCTCAGTGTGTCAAACGCTGGGAGCCTGTGTGAGTATCTCTCTCAGTGTGTCAAACGCTGGGAGCCTGTGTGAGTATCTCTCTCAGTGTGTCAAACGCTGGGAGCCTGTGTGAGTATCTCTCTCAGTGTGTCAAACGCTGGGAGCCTGTGTGAGTATCTCTCTCAGTGTGTCAAACGCTGGGAGCCTGTGTGAGTATCTCTCTCAGTGTGTCAAACGCTGGGAGCCTGTGTGAGTATCTCTCTCAGTGTGTCAAACGCTGGGAGCCTGTGTGAGTATCTCTCTCAGTGTGTCAAACGCTGGGAGCCTGTGTATCTCTCTCAGTGTGTCAAACGCTGGGAGCCTGTGTGAGTATCTCTCTCAGTGTGTCAAACGCTGGGAGCCTGTGTGAGTATCTCTCTCAGTGTGTCAAACGCTGGGAGCCTGTGTGAGTATCTCTCTCAGTGTGTCAAACGCTGGGAGCCTGTGTGAGTATCTCTCTCAGTGTGTCAAACGCTGGGAGCCTGTGTGAGTATCTCTCTCAGTGTGTCAAACGCTGGGAGCCTGTGTGAGTATCTCTCTCAGTGTGTCAAACGCTGGGAGCCTGTGTGAGTATCTCTCTCAGTGTGTCAAACGCTGGGAGCCTGTGTGAGTATCTCTCTCAGTGTGTCAAACGCTGGGAGCCTGTGTGAGTATCTCTCTCAGTGTGTCAAACGCTGGGAGCCTGTGTTAGTATCTCTCTCAGTGTGTCAAACGCTGGGAGCCTGTGTGAGTATCTCTCTCAGTGTGTCAAACGCTGGGAGCCTGTGTGAGTATCTCTCTCAGTGTGTCAAACGCTGGGAGCCTGTGTGAGTATCTCTCTCAGTGTGTCAAACGCTGGGAGCCTGTGTGAGTATCTCTCTCAGCGTGTAGCAGTGGACGACACCAGTTGTGTGTTGATTGACAATTATTGTGTTAGTATCTCTCTCAGTGTGTCAAACGCTGGGAGCCTGTGTGAGTATCTCTCTCAGTGTGTCAAACGCTGGGAGCCTGTGTGAGTATCTCTCTCAGTGTGTCAAACGCTGGGAGCCTGTGTGAGTATCTCTCTCAGTGTGTCAAACGCTGGGAGCCTGTGTGAGTATCTCTCTCAGTGTGTCAAACGCTGGGAGCCTGTGTGAGTATCTCTCTCAGTGTGTCAAACGCTGGGAGCCTGTGTGAGTATCTCTCTCAGTGTGTCAAACGCTGGGAGCCTGTGTGAGTATCTCTCTCAGTGTGTCAAACGCTGGGAGCCTGTGTGAGTATCTCTCTCAGCGTGTAGCAGTGGACGACACCAGTTGTGTGTTGATTGACAATTATTGTGTTAGTATCTCTCTCAGTGTGTCAAACGCTGGGAGCCTGTGTGAGTATCTCTCTCAGTGTGTCAAACGCTGGGAGCCTGTGTGAGTATCTCTCTCAGTGTGTCAAACGCTGGGAGCCTGTGTGAGTATCTCTCTCAGTGTGTCAAACGCTGGGAGCCTGTGTGAGTATCTCTCTCAGTGTGTCAAACGCTGGGAGCCTGTGTGAGTATCTCTCTCAGTGTGTCAAACGCTGGGAGCCTGTGTTAGTATCTCTCTCAGTGTGTCAAACGCTGGGAGCCTGTGTGAGTATCTCTCTCAGTGTGTCAAACGCTGGGAGCCTGTGTGAGTATCTCTCTCAGTGTGTCAAACGCTGGGAGCCTGTGTTAGTATCTCTCTCAGTGTGTCAAACGCTGGGAGCCTGTGTTAGTATCTCTCTCAGTGTGTCAAACGCTGGGAGCCTGTGTGAGTATCTCTCTCAGTGTGTCAAACGCTGGGAGCCTGTGTGAGTATCTCTCTCAGTGTGTCAAACGCTGGGAGCCTGTGTGAGTATCTCTCTCAGTGTGTCAAACGCTGGGAGCCTGTGTTAGTATCTCTCTCAGTGTGTCAAACGCTGGGAGCCTGTGTGAGTATCTCTCTCAGTGTGTCAAACGCTGGGAGCCTGTGTTAGTATCTCTCTCAGTGTGTCAAATGCTGGGAGCCTGTGTTAGTATCTCTCTCAGTGTGTCAAACGCTGGGAGCCTGTGTTAGTATCTCTCTCAGTGTGTCAAACGCTGGGAGCCTGTGTGAGTATCTCTCTCAGTGTGTAGCAGTGGGCGACACCAGTTTTGTGTTGATTGACAATTATTGTGTGAATACAGAAGCCACAAACAATATAGTATGTTGCACGATGTTTTGCCTGGCATATACCACAAAATATATAGTATGTTGCACGATGTTTTGCCTGGCATATACCACAAGCAATATAGTATGTTGCACGATGTTTTGCCTGACATATTTCGCAGCATCTCGTCAGGTGCATTCTGCTTTAGCCGAAACAATTGAAACACATAGCACAGGTATTGTTCGAATGGGGAACATCTGTTATCCCCAGGGTCATTTCAATGTTCCCACGGACTCTTTCTGTTGGCACAACACCGGTGGTAGACTCTAATTGCTACCTCCTCTCTGTATTATTTGACCCCCTGCTTATCTCTCCTGTCTGATTTTTCCCCTTTTGAGTTGACATTCTTGCAGCCTTGTCAAGGTTATCACTTGGTTCGTTTAATCATCCCGCCTCTCTGACGGCATTCACTTATCACTTGGTACATTCCTCGTCCGCTTTCTACAATAACCCTACTTATAAACCTATCACGTGGTCTGTTTCTCGTCCGCTTCCTACAGAAACCCACCAGACAAATCTTCCTACAGTAACTCGGCTAACAAACCTATGACGTGGTCCATTACTCGTCCGCTTCCTACAGTAACCCTGCTGACAAACTATCATCTTTCCTTTTCATTCTTATACCCGTGTTGATTAATACTCTAACCATTGACTGGTTCATTCATTCATAGAGTAGCATGTCTCTTGCAGAACCTCGCTCCCATGACAATTGTCCAGAAAATTTCTCCGTCATAAGCAAAGATGTCCAGCGTCCGATACATCCATCTGGAGAGCATCCGCCACATCATGCACCCATCTTCTCTTTGGCCTTCTTCTTCCTCACTTCCCGGACACATACCACTCCATGATTGTTCTCTCCAAACTTTCATGAAGTTTGAAGTGACCAAAATATTTCAGTTTTCTTTATTTTATCATCGTTAGTAGCCAACCTTCTTCAATATTCAGATCTTGTCGTATGGATTCATTTGTTCTTTTCTGCATTCAAGATATTCTTAGAGCCCGTCTATAACATTTAAATTCAAAGGCATGTATGCGATGTTTAGCTTGTTTAGTAAGTGCCCAGGTCTCACAGGCTTATGTTGCAATAGGAAAGATGCATGCACTTAAAAAAAAAACTAACTTTTGTAGTTCTGTCTGTCCCCCTCCACAATTTATTCAGTTGTTTTAGTTTTTGAAGAGCAATAGATATTTGACTTTCAATTTCCTTCCTTGGATGTTGGTAATTAATGACCCAAGATATTCGAAATTTTCCACCACCTCCACCTTTTCCTCACTAACATATACTTCTTTCTCCATAATAGTTTCATCTGAATGTCCTATCTTTCGTTTTGTTATGTTAAGATATAGGTTGTCATTTTCGCTATTCTTTTGACTAGATGAAGATAATAAAGTGGCGATCAAAGGTAATATCACCTACCAGATAAGGTATTAAACAGCTGATATTTTCAGAGATAACATCTGATAGTAAAAGAGTTACATGCGTTAATAGTTACAAGGTTAAACAGCTTACATGTTCAGTGGTAGCAGGCACTTTAAGATTAGACACCTGCAACTGCATAATCTCGTTAGGCTCCTTGGTGTAGGGGTAGCGGTAAATGTAGTCTCATAGTACATACTTCCGTTACGTGTGAAGTGCTAGGTCATCATATATTCTAGGTTACCGGATATGTGTTAGGCTGACCACAGATCCTTTCATCGCGGGTTGACTGAGGGCATGTGCCATGTTGGCAGATACAGGGCAGAAGAAGGGTTGACTCCAAAACTGTACTGGTTGGTAATAATAATCCTGCCTTTGCTGCTGATGAACCCGGACTCTTGTCGTTGCAGATAAGCGCACTAACCATCAATCCACCGTGACAGCTCGTGAATAGACAAGTCACTGTGTGATTGGTGGCAATGGGAGAACTGTTGCTGTGTATAAAATTGTTAGCAAAATAAAACAGTTATATTATCACTGTCACCATTGGGAAGTATACAACAGCCACAAATAATAATAATAATAATAATAATAATAATAATAATAATAATATTACATTTTTTACATTACATTGGCACCTTTCCGTCTTGACAGACGATAGTTTGGTACATTGTGCTTTAAAAAGGCTTAATAACTACGATCCATGGCGGTGGCGAGTGTGGCTGGTAAGGCCAATTCTTGCTGCAAATGTTTGCCCACAGTAGGTGCATGTGAAAACATGGTCATTTCCACCATTTTGCACCATCTTACGTCTCTCACGCTCTGTGTGTGTGCTTTATCTGCAATCATTTTCTCCTTTGTCTTTATTCCGTTTCTGATAGTTGCCCTCCATGCAACACGTTCAGCGGCGACGTGCTCCCAATGTGCATTATCAATGCTTGTATCAATCATGTCCCGCTTACACACATCTTTGTATCGTAGTAGAGGCAGACCCTGAGATCTCCTACCCGTCTGTTAATAATAATAATAATAATAATAATAATAATAATAATAATAATAATAATAATAATAATAATAAAAAGAACAATAACAAGAAGAACAAAAACAAGAAGAACAAAAGCAAGTAGAGCAAGAACAAGAAGAATTACAGCAAGAAAACGAAAAGCAAGAAAAACGAGGTGGAGGAGGAGGATAAAAATTGGAAGGGAAGGAATAACAAGAAAATTAAGAAGTAGTAGAAGTAAAGAAGAAGAAGAATGGGACAAAGAAGAGGAAGCAGAAGAAGAAGAAACTAATATGACATATGTTATAAATAGATTATGCCAAGCCATGTCTTGCTCAGTGATAAACGATTAGGTCATTCGTTAAGGGACATCAATTATCTTAACCGTTGTTGTGAACTGTCCTCCACATTTTGCTCATTATTAAATTAAGTGAGCATTTATTTTAAATGATAACATAACAACATGTTTCCTTTAACTACTCCCCAGGTCCTGTAGACCACTTATCTAAGAAGTGAGCGAGAGATGTGAAGAAACACTTTGGAAGAGATGTCTAGACATTGACACGAAATCTTCTCCCATTGCCACGAGAACCACTGGGCTACGTTCGTAAATAAAAACTCAGGTGGAATATTGCACCTGTTGCATCGTGATACGTGACATCAGTAGAAAACCTGCTGCATCTATGTAACTGTGATTGTAACAGCACTGAAACCAGATTTCTTGAAAGAAGATGCTTGCTGCAGTGAAATACCGTCGATGACAACAACATCTGAAGCACGGTTTCTTCAAAGTATACATCCGCTGCAGGCAGGTGACTTCATCGGTGACAAATGAAACCAGATTATGTCAAATAAAGCAACTATCGTGATAGGACATAGTTTTGTAACTGTTGCAACCAGATAGTTACAAAGTGAGGTCTTATGTATCATAGTTTTGCAATTCAGTTAATATTCCAGAAAGTGTAAATGTCACGACTCCAATCCGTGGTACAACAGTTGTTTTCACATAAGTGTACAACTGAAACGGAATAAGTGGTTGTGATATAAGCGTACACTATAGACTAAATAACTGGGTCACATTACTGTGCGCCGTAAACTGAATAACTGTGTCACATAAGTTGACGTTTGACGCTGGATAAATGTCATATTATTGTGCATCGTAAACCGAATAACTATCAATTTACTGTGCGCTATAAACTGAATAGCTGTGTTAAGTTATTGTGCATCGTAAACTAAATAGTATCATATAAATGTGCCCTTTACACGAAATAACTGTCACATAAGTTTGCGCCTTAAACTTAATAACAGCCACACCATTTTTACGTCAGAAATGAAGGTCATGTATGCAGAAACAACATACGATATGTCTGCAAACCTCACTGGTAGTGCACAGTATAGGCAATCAAATGATCAACTTCCGAAAACCACACACCTACCCGCAGCCCTTGGCGGCTCCTCGGTCGTTGTTGTGGTAGTTCTCGTGTGTATCGTTGCTGTGTTGTACAGACGGAGGTATAAACGTGCCCAGATGGCTCAACTGAAACAACCAATTCTCGTAAGTTCATCCACAGCTGAAGATGTAGAGTACGAGACCATACCGTACAATACGGGATTTGGAGGAATTTCGTTTTCTGATAAAGTTAACTTGTCACAAATGATCCCGGGGGGCAAGGGAAACCTCCACGTATTCACCTCCAACACGACACATGTAATCAATACAAACACATCTTCAGGCCAGAAGTCTGTAAATACAAACTCTCCGATTATTTTAAATATCTCCAAAGGCGTAAACATGAAAGATAAAGAGCGACATGAAATAAGTATCAATAACTGCGCGCATAAAAGTATAGAGCTGGAAGATGATCAAATTAGAAATACGGCAGATTTGAACAGTAAGCCTGACAGCTTGAATTGCACATCTCGTCATAGCAATGAATATGCAAATTTTTCCGGAGGCATGACAACCGACACAATATTATACGATGCCACAGCGGAAAGCTATGACGACTTGTATGTAAATTGTGAGAACTTAGACGATGTTGATTGGACAAGTGTAAGCCAATCTGAAGACTATGCAAATTGTGAGAACTCAGACGATGTTGATTGGACAAGCGTAAGCCAATCTGAAGACTATGTCCAAGAATGCCGTCAAAAAGGAATGTGCATGAATTCAGAAAGAGCGTTGATGGTTACTGGACAAAGACAATCTCACGATGCATCTGTTAACGTGGTAGAATGCCCACATGGTATCTATGTTAATAACAAACGTTTACAGAAGCTTGCTGTCAATGCAAACAGTGAACATGAATCGCCAGGAAATGAAGCCATGCCCGATGAATTGTACACAAACTTCAATAAAGTTAATACTCATGAAGAAAATGTAACGAAAATAGAACAGAATCATTGCATGGACAACAAAGAATCGAGTCTAAACACTAAATACTTAAATGTCCATCACAATGATTCAAATGGCCAAGAATCTGCACATTCGAATAACACTCCTACTAAAATCAGGAAACGCAATGATTACCAAAATGCCCACATCGATCAGCTAGGCAAAGATGGTACTGCTTCGAACATCCCAGACACTACTGGCTTTGTGGCGTCCATGTTTGAGGTAGCAGACGCTTACGAATATAGCACCATTGAAGTTGATAGCTCATTCCAAACTAGAGATGAACAAGACGGAACCAGCCACAGCGTCTACAGCCGGCTCAGAGAGGATCCGTCCTGTGTCGTGAATCTGTACGGCAGCTTCAGTTAGTGGCTGTTTATCAAGATAGTAGTGCTGAATCGTCAGAACGGAAGGCAGTAGTCCATGTCACTTCGCCATCAGTGCTCCCTTACTAGTGTCTAGGGTGATGGAACCTTACAAAGAGGCTATGAAAGTCCCGAAAGCGGGAAGTACCACTTCGGCAGATGAAAGTACCCAATGGGAAAAAACAAGTCTCAGTGGAGTAAGGAAAGAGTTGGGGCGGGGGTGTCTCCAAGGGCAATAAAAGGCATCAGGGGGCAATGGAAAGTATTAATGTGTTTGTGGAAATTCTAAATGGTCTTTTGGAGCGTTTCAAACAGGTGTTGACAAGACTCAAATGTGTATTGGAAAGTCGTAAAAATGAGGTGTAAAAAGCGAGATGGACTGCATTAAATCGCGTTTAGTCCCACATGGCTCGGCCTCTTATCGTGGAGCGGCCTGCCGAAAGAGTCACACGGGGAAATAGCTTCATAGCTCCAGCGACGACCCTCAGGAGTCTCCTAAACTTTTCAATGAGAAGTGGAAATTCTGAAAGGAGTGGTTGAAAGTCTCGACAAGAATGTGAAACGTCTCCAAGACGGTGTGAAAAGTCGCCATGGAAATGTGGAAAATACAAAACGATGGTGGAAAATCTCAAACGGGTAGTATAAATTCTCAACGGAAATTTAGAAGTCTCAACGGGGTCTTGTAAAGTCTCAGAGAGTGATGGAATTTCTTAATCGCGTTTTGAAAAGCCTCAAATGGTTTGGTAAAGTCTTAAAGTGGTTTGGAAAAGTCTCACAGTGGTTTAGGAAAGTCTCAATGTGATTTGGGAAAGTCTTAAAGTGGTTTGGGAAAGTCTCGAAGTGGTTTGGGAAAGTCCCAAAGTGGTTTGTGAAAATCTTAAAGTGGTTAGGGAAAGTCTTAAAGTGGTTTTGGAAAGTCTCAAAGTGGTTTGGGAAAGTCATAAATTGGTTTGAGAAAGTCATAAATTGGTTTGGGAAAGTGTCAAGAGGGATGATAAACATCTCAAAGGGGTGATGCGATACACATTGCAACAAGAACCCTGAGATATAATCTAATACTTAGTGCAATGTGCTCCTTGTTAACAGGCTCACCAATGACCGCACTCTATCAAAGACTATTGAAATAACTCCAACGAATGAAGCCACACAAATCAGACTATTTGCTCGTATTAGATTCTAGTATTCCTACATGACGCTGCCGATAATATGCGTGTTGACATGCTGTGGAATGTTCAGTTATACTTTGCTCTTTAGTAAAGGCTGCAACTTATATCATATAGCCAATAACAAATTATTTAACACCATTGCATTGCTTGACATTGCTTGAGGAGCGGCTGGCCGAGTGGCTAGAACGCCGGACTCTCCTTCGGGAGATCCGGGTTCGATCCCTCGATAAGGTGTGGGATTTTTTTCTGTCGGGGGCAAAAAGAAAATCTTAACATGTACAGTTCGCGGCGACTGCACTAGCCAGGCGGCTTTAATTCTCAGGCTCAAAGACCCCTCTGCCATACACCGCAGGGTACTATATTGGCAGTAAATGGCAGTTTTGTTTGTTTTTGGCATTGCTTGACGTAACAAATGATAGATCAGTGACGTTAAAGACATAAGTAGCTGTTTCCACAGATCGTTGCACATAGAGCTATGTGTTCATATGTGCTTAGATCCCTATCCTCGGTATCTTCCTCGGAGTGTAGCGACTCAGGACACCAGTTCTATCTTGTTTAACTATTCATCTTTGCCTCCACGCATGACCATGCTCGTGAGTAGCTTCAGCTAGTGCAGCTAGTGTTACTTGATGCTCAAGCAGCCTGGTCACCGTTGCAGAGTTACACCCATCCTTTGAGCCATTTACTCGTAAAGCTTCCGTTGTTACAGCAACACACACAACCAAGTGGCGCGCACTTGGTTCCCCACTGTGACAATCAGCTGCACACTTCTAGCTTGAAACCTCTGAGTCTCTGATTTTGCACAAAGATGCTATAGTGTGTTCACAAATGTTTGCCTGTCATTTACTGCCAATATAGTACCTTGCGGTGTATGACGGAGGGGTGGGGGGAGGGGGGGGGAGTCTTAAGCCTGAGGTATTTAGGCCGCCTGGATAGTGCAGTCGCCGCGAACTGTGCAGGATGAACGTTTTCTTTTTGCCCCCGGCAGGAAAAAAACAAAAAACAAAAACTCCACACCTTACACCAAATAATCTTATCATTATGTACACCCAACAGAAAATGGTTGTTCTGGAGAATGTACAGCAGATCTCAATGTGTGTTTATATGCAGTATATAATGTGCAGGTCAGAGATGAAGTGCATATTATGAAATATATTACGAGGGGAAGTCAAAAAGTAAGTCACAAATGGCTGATGAAAAATAACTAAAGATGATAAGAACTTGAAACAAGTTTATTTTTATATATGCACTGTCCCTTTATTTCTCAACATAATTTTCACCAACATTGATAAACTTATTCCATCGTTTTATCCGTCCTCCCAAACCGGCTGTATAGAACTGCATGCTCGGTTTTCTATACCACGTTTTCACTTCACATTCAACTTCGGCGTCATTCGTGAAATGTCTCCCGCCAAGGTGAGTTTTCAGTGGACCAAAAAGGTAGATATCGCTAGGGGCTAAGTCGAGACTGTAAGGTGAATGGTCCAGAACTTCCCACCTTAGCTGGTTAATTTTCTCCTGAGTTAATCGAGCCGTATGTGGTCTGGCATTGTCATGAAGAAGCAACACTCCTCTAGTCAGCAGTCCTGGACGTTTTCTTCGATTTGCATAATGAAGCATCGATAGAACTTCACAGTACGATTCAGAATTTACATTGTCACCTTTCTTCTTGAAATTGGTCAAAAGCACGCCTTGACAATCCCAGAACATTGTCAGCATAAACTTCCCTGCTGATGGCGCTTTAATTTTTGGACACAAGGCGATGAAGGACGTTTTCTGCCCTGCTATGCTCCGCTTTACGGGACAAACATTTGTCAGCATAAACAGGAAGCATTTCCTTATGAGTGTCATTTGCAGGCAGTTCATTTGCCCACAAACAACGCATAACAGCACGTTGCTCTTTGGTTGTACACTTCGTAAGTACAGTCGCCATTTTGTTCATGCGATGTGCATGCGCATGAGACACCTAGCGCCACCTGACGAACGGGAATATAAAGTTCGATGTTGCTGTCACCTAATGACACATGTAGAAAACACCAACTACATTTACGTGCCATCCGACAGAATTGTGTGACTTACTTATTGACACGCCCTGGTACATTTTCAAATGGAAACATCAGTGTTCAGTAATGACTATTTTCTAAGGTGCATGGGATTTTCCTTATGAAAAGTACGTCACAAAGTGGGACGGAAGTGTTCAGAGGCCGTTACTCGAAATGGCGTGCATTAATGTAAAATCAAGATTTTTTTTTTTTTTTTTAAACCTGAATTCAATACATTTTCACCAAAAAATCAACGGAATTTAGATGAGCTTTCCATGATTTCAGTTTCCTTTGGATCTGCGGCAGGAAAAATGTCATAACGGTGCAAAGTTACTTTAAAAAACAAAAACAAATGAAACGTCAATGATGGCAAAGATTTGCGAACACATTATAGATGGTTGTTGGCGGGAACCATGCTTGAGAAGCTGCATTCACTTCACTAAGACGTGGATGTCTTCCTAAACTTTGACGAATCCCTCTTGCCAGGACTGAGCATCGCAAACCGCGGTTTCACTTCATGTGTTGACAATATTCAGCAAAACATAATATACCACTTGATCTTTAAAGTGACGCGCTTAGTCTTGTTAAGTCAATTTCGCTATATACACGTTTCTCTTCGTGTTAGGGCGATGTCTCCAAGACGTCTTTCCAGTTTCCGGTCCTCTGTGAAGTGGATACGGAGAAGTAGATGCCTTTTGTTGACCTTCAAGTTCTGTATGTACATCTGGGACAGTTGCAAGATTCTGCAAGATTCCTGGATCTTCTTTGGCGTGGAATACCAGACTTGTTTATATGCAAAGCCACATATCGACTTCTGAAGAAGCAATCATTTCGGTTGAGAAAGTATTATCTTCCCTGCATACGGGTAGCTCCGCAAGTGTTTCAGTCTCCTCTCAAAGATAACACAAGAAGAGTCTCAGAACTGTATACGAACTCCATAGCACAAACTTGAATTCATTCATATATATATATATATATATATATATATATATATATATATATATATATATATATATATATATATATATATATATATATATATATAGCAGATGCACACAATTTATACCATTGTTTAATAAGTAGCTTGGACATTTTTCCTGGGTTAGTTAAGTTAGTTGCAAATCATTTACAAGAGGTCCCAGTCATCCCCAGCATTTTTGTGATTTCTTGGCAAGTTTACGTTCAGTAGTTTACCATTGCTTTCTGAACATATAAAATTGCACGAAAACCGACGCAAAGCAGTCTGCTTCCAAATCGCCCGCAGGTGTGTATGAAACGTGGTATAAACACCTGAAGGCATTCAGTGAGTGATGTGGGCAGTACCGATGCTGTGGCCTTTACTTGCCAAGACTTACCTGGTACACATTTTAGGCTGTATTGACCTTGTAGCCCTGGTCAGTTTGACACGATCCACCTCAGTGGAGATTCCAACTGACAAATATGCGTATCAAGAAATGTTTCGGGAAATAAAGGCGGCCGACCTCATGGTAATCACATCACCCATCAGTTACCAGTTGGTGTATACAAATATAGGAGGATCGACTTCATTGCCCCGGGATTTATCCTATATGGCTCGGCCCCTTTCGGTATGGCGGCCCGCTGAAGCATCGCACAAAGCATGAACGCCGTAGCTCCACCGACGAACCCCTGGAGTCTCCGAGAAAATACACTCGTGAGCCGAAAATGCACTCCAGTGAATTCAAAGCGACAGGCCGGCCGCCATCTTTCCGAACATGCAGCTGCAGCAACCGCGGACAGGTCTAAAAACATTCCAAACGAAATTCACAGCTCACATTGTCGCGCCACACACTCAACTCAGTAGCAGGGCGACGTAACCATAAGACGTCTACAGAAGCCCTGTATTGTGTACAGTCAATACCAATGACGCCCATTTTAGGAACCACTGCGCGGATCAAGCATAATAGGGCAGGTCATGTCAGGGGACGGGGGGAGGTGAATGGAGGAGATAATGCTCTAGTCTTGACGTGTGATAATGCGCAAGTTCTAGTCACATCAGCTGTAGTATGCTGGCTATAGGTGGTTCCGCTTCAGCCTTGGCTTGCCTTGGGTCGCCCCAGAATAAGGTTGCTGCCGTGTGTGTTTTTATGACCTTGTTATTGTAGGTTTTTACAGTTAAAATACGTGTTTGACAACAATGTGTGTGTAGCACTGGAGTTGGGGTGATTAAATACGTGTCTGATAGTCAGCGCATGTCTGGTTCTCAGTCTGACTCTAGTTTTCGATCTGTGTCTGGCTCTATGCCTGTGTCTGGTTCTCTGTCTGTGTCTGGCTCTCTGCCTGCGTCTGGTCCTCTGTCTGTGTCTGGCTCTCTGTGTCTGACTCTATGCCTGTGCCTGGTTCTCTGTCTGTGTCTGGCTCTCTGTCTGTGTGCCTGTTTCATTGCCTGTATAGGGTTCTCTGTCTGTGTGTGGCCCTCTCTCTGTGTCAGGTTCTCTGCCTGTGTCTGGCCCTCTCTCTGTGTCTGGTTCTCTGCCTGTGTGTGGCCCTCTCTCTGTGTCGGGTTCTCCGCCTGTGTCTGGCCCTCTCTCTGTGTCGGGTTCTCTGGCTGTGTCTGGCCCTCTCTCTGTGTCGGGTTCTCTGCCTGTCTGGCCCTCTCTCTGTCTATGTCTGGCCCTCTCTCGGTGTCGGGGTCTCTGCCTGTGTCTGGCCCTCTCTCTGTGTCGGATTCTTTCCCTGTGTCTGGCCCTCTCTGTGTGTCGCGTTGTCTGCCTGTCTGGCCCTCTCTCTGTCTATGTCTGGTCCTCTCTCTGTGTCGGGTTCTCTGCCTGTGTCTGGCGTTCTCTCTGTGTCGGGTTCCCCTACTGTGTCTGGCCCTCTCTCTGTGTCGGGTTCTCTGCCTGTGTCTGGCCCTCTCTCTGTGTCGGGTTCTCTGCCTGTATCTGGCCGTCTCTTTTTGTCGAGTTCTCTGTCTGTGTCTGGCCCTCTCTCTGTGTCGGGTTCTCTGCCTGTGTCTGGCTCTCTGCCTGTGTCTGGCCCTCTTTCGGTGTCGGGTTCTCTGCCTGTGTCTGGCCCTCTCTCTGTGTCGGGTTCTCTGCCTGTGTCTGGCCCTCTCTCTGTGTCGGGTTCTCTGCCTGTGTCTGGCCCTCTCTCGGTGTCGGGTTCTCTGCCTGTGTCTGGCCCTCTCTCTGTGTCGGGTTCTCTGCCTGTGTCTGGCCCTCTCTCGGTGTCGGGTTCTCTGCCTGTGTCTGGCCCTCTCTCTGTGTCGGGTTCTCTGCCTGTCTGGCCCTCTCTCTGTCTATGTCTGGCCCTCTCTCGGTGTCGGGGTCTCTGCCTGTGTCTGGCCCTCTCTCTGTGTCAGGTTATCTCCCTGTGTCTGGCCCTCTCTGTGTGTCGCGTTGTCTGCCTGTCTGGCCCTCTCTCTGTCTATGTCTGGCCCTCTCTCGGTGTCGGGTTCTCTGCCTGAGTCTGGCTCTCTGTCTATGCCTGGCCCTCTCTCTGTGTCGGGTTCTCTGCATGTGTCTGGCTCTCTGTCTATGTCTGGCCCTCTCTCTGTGTCGGATTCTCTCCTGTGTATGGCCCTCTCTCTGTGTCGGGGTCTCTGCCTGTGTCTGGCTCTCTGTCTATGTCTGGCCCTCTCTCGGTGTCGGGTTGTCTGCCTGTGTCTGGCTGTCTGTCTATGTCTGGCCCTCTCTCGGTGTCGGGTTGTCTGCCTGTGTCTGGCTGTCTGTCTATGTCTGGCCCTCTCTGTGTGTCGGGTTCTCTGCCTGTGTCTGGCTCTCTGTCTATGTCTGGCCCTCTCTCGGTGTCGGGTTGTCTGCCTGTGTCTGGCTGTCTGTCTATGTCTGGCCCTCTCTGTGTGTCGGGTTCTCTGCCTGTGTCTGGCTCTCTGTCTATGTCTGGCCCTCTCTCTGTGTCGGGTTCTCTGCCTGTGTATGGCTCTCTGTCTATGTCTGACCCTCTCTCTGTGTCGGGTTCTCTGCCTGTGTCTGGCTCCCTGTCTGTGTCTGGTTCTATGTCTGTGTCTGGCTCTCTGTCTATGTCTGGTCCTCTCTCTGTGTCTGGTTCTATGTCTGTGTCTGGCTCTCTGTCTGTGTGTGGTTCTCTGTCTGTGTCTGGTTCTCTGTCTATGTCTTGTTCTCTCTCTGTGTCTGGCTCTCTGCCTGTGTCTGGTTTTCTCTCTGCGTCTGGCTCTCTGTCTGTGTCTGGTTCTATGTCTGATTGTTCTCTGTATCTGGCTGTCTGTGTCTGGTTCTCTGTCTATGTCCAGCTCTCTGTATGTATCTGGTTCTCTGTCAGTGTCTGGTTCTTTGTCTGTTTGTTCTCTGTGTCTGGCTCTCTGTCTGTGTCTGGTTCTCCGTGTCTGGTTCTCTGTCTGTGTCTGGCTCTCTGCCTGTGTGTCTGGCTCTCTGTCTGTTTGTTCTCCGTGTCTGGTTCTCTGTCTGTGTCTGGTTCTCTGTCTGTGTCTGGTTCTCTGTCTGTGTCTGGCTCTCTGTCTGTGTCTGGTTCTCTGTCAGTTTGTTCTCTGTGTCTGGTTCTCTGTCTGTTTGTTCTCTGTGTCTGGTTCTCTATCTGTTTGTTCTCTGTGTCTGGTTCTCTGTCTGTGTCTGGTTCTCTGTCTGTGTTTGGTTCTCTGTCTGTGTCTGGCTCTCTGTCTGTGTCTGGTTCTCTGTAAGTGTGTTCTCTGTGTCTGGTTCTCTGTCTGTTTGTTCTCTGTGTTTGGTTCTCTATCTGTTTGTTCTCTGTGTCTGGTTTTCTGTCTGTGTCTGGTTCTGTGTCTGTGTCTGGCTCTCTGTCTGTGTCTGGTTCTCTGTCTGTTTGTTCTCTGTGTCTGGTTCTCAGTCTATGTCTGGCTCTCTGTCTGTGTCTGGCTCTCTGCCTATGTCTGGTTCTCTCTCTGTGTCTGGTTCTCTGTGTCTGGCTCTCTGCCTGTGTCTGGTTCTCTCTCTGTGTCTGGTTCTCTGTCCGTGTCTGGCTCTCTGCCTGTGTCTGGTTCTCTCTCTGTGTCTGGTTCTTTCTTTCTCTCTCTCTCTCTGTCTGATTCTCTGCCTGTGTCTGGTTCTCTGCCTGTGTCTGGTTCTCTGCCTATGTCTGGTTCTCTATCTGTGTCTGTTTATCTATCTATTTTTTTCTGAATTTGTGTTTAGTTCTCAGTCTGTGTTTATTTCTCTGTGTTTATTTCTCAGTCTGTTCAGTTTTCTATTAGTGTTTAGTTCTCAGTCTGTAACTGATTCTCTCTCTCTCTCTCTCTCTCTCTCTCTCTCTCTCTCTCTCTCTCTCTCTCTCTCTCTCTCTCTCTCTCTCTCTCTCTCTCTCTCTTTCTGACTAGCTATTAATCTTCCTCACAATCTGCCGCTTTCTCGCAGATATTCACCCCTTGTCAAATCTCGTGTCCTCGTTATCCAGCTCGCTCTTTCCCGTTCTCTAGCTCTCTTGTCCTCGTTTTCAAACTCTCTTGTCCTTGTTCTCCAACTCTCTTGTCCTCGTTGTCCAACTCTCTTGTCCTCGTTCTCCAACTCTCTTGTCCACGTTCTCAAACTCTCTTGTCCTTGTTCTCCAACTCTCTTGTCCTTGTTCTCCGACTCTCTTGTCCTCGTTGTCCAACTCTCTTGTCCTCGTTCTCCAACTCTCTTGTCCTTGTTCTCCAACTCTCTTGTCCTCGTTCTCCAACTCTCTTGTCCTCGTTCTCCAACTCTCTTGTCCTTGTTCTCCAACTCTCTTGTCCTTGTTGTCCAACTCTCTTGTCCTCGTTATCCAACTCTTTTATCCTCGTTCTCCAACTCTCTTGTCCTGGTTATTCATCTCTCTTGTCCTCGTTATCTATCTCTCTTGTCCCCGTTATCCAACTATCGTGTTCTCGATCTCCAAATTTCTTCTCCTCGTTAACTATCTCTCTTGTCCTCGTTATTCAACTCTCTTGTCCTCGTTATCCAACTCTCTTGTCCTCGTTATCCAACTCTCCTGTCCTCGTTATCCAACTCTCCTGTCCTCGTTATCCAACTCTTTTGTCCTCGTTCTCCGACTCTCGAGTCCGCGTTATCCAACCATCTTATTCTTCCTACTTTCCTCTGTAAATCAGATACTCTTTCCCACGCCTCTTGTATCATCCTCACCATTTGTTTCTTTTTCTCCCATACCCTCTGACATTCACCCTCAGACCTATATCTTGGAAGCCTGCATGTCCTCGAACCCACTGCCCCACAGCAGGGAACCACAATCAGGCACATGCCCCAGTAACGTATACAGACCAGGCCTGTGTGCCTGGAAGCGAATTCACGGAATGCAGTTGTATATCTGACCTGCTCACACCGCCCGGGCGACCTGCGTTTTATATCCGGCTGCCGGCTGATACCAGGCTGTGATAATTCGCCTGACCTGACAAGTGGGCCGTAGTATCTGAACTTCGGAGCCGGGGTTTATATCAGATAGAGAGAGACAGAGAGAGACAGAGAGAGAGAGAGGAAGAGAGATGGGGAAGAGAGATGGGGAAGAGAGAGAGGGACAGAAATAGGGGAAAGAGAGGAGAAGAGAGAGAAGAACGATGGGGAAGAGAGGGGAAGAAATATGGAGAGAGATTAGGAGAGAGAGGCGCGAGGTAGGGATGGGGATAGAGGGAGGGAGATAGACAGAGGGGAGAGGGGAAAGAGAGGAGAGAGAGATGGGGAGAGATTTGGGGAAAAGAGAGGAGAGAAAGATGAGGAGAGAGAGGGAAAGAGATGGGAGAGAGAGGGAAAGAGAAAGGAGAGAGATGGGGGAGGGAGAGGGATGGGTGAACGTGATTCGGGAAAGAGGGGGTGGGGTTCTGGAGAGAGAAGGGTGGATTCGGGAGAGAGACGGAGGAGAGAGGGGAGAGAAGAAAGAGAGAGACGAGCGTGAGGAGAGAGAGGAGAGAAAGAAAGGAGAGAGAGAGGAGGGAGAGAGGTGAAAGAGAGACGAATGCTACATATATTTTGGACTGCCAAAATAATCAAAAACGACTGAATTTAAACGGCTGCTGGAAAAAGATGGATAAAATTGGGTGGAACTGCGGTAAAGCTGTGAAAATGTAAACAATATAAAATTGCACAAAGTAGTGCAGCTTTACATAACAGAATTACGAAATATACAGGACGTTGCGGAGATTAGACTTCATCCGCAAACAAACACATTCACAAAACACAACATATAGTCAAGGAGTTCTCCTGTGACTACATTAAAACGTGACGACAGGACGAGAAGGATAAAAAGTTGAAAAAATGAAAGCAATGAAGAGAAAATGAAAATTGGAAAAAAATGTTCATACTTACCTCAGAATTCCGAGCTGTTTTTTTTTTTTTTTTTTTTTTTCCGCGTTTCCATCCTGTTTCAGGATATTGCGGTCAACACCAGCATCTTTCAGCTGTATGTTGATTCCTAGGCTAGATTACGCTCATCAGCACGCCACGACTTTCTGAGCGACCGGCTCCATACTCTCATAAGTCACTTTTGCGATTCGAACCACTGCTAATTCTCGTCGCGTCACGTGACGAGAGTATTCGGAGTTAGCGGAGAAAGCTGCTAACCCCTCGGCCACGGAGCCGGTAATTCCGAGCTGTGTATAGCGCTTTTTATTCTCGTCCTGTCGTCACGTTTTAATGTAGTCACAGGAGATCTCCTTGACTATATGTTGTGTTTTGTGAATGTGTTTGTTTGTGTCTTAATTCTGTTATGTAAAGCTGCACTACTTAGTTTCATTTTATATTGCTGTAAAAAGAGCACCATATACGACTCTCATACACAGACGAAAAGTGTTGTTTTGTTCTCTAAAGAGAAACAAATCATTAAAACGTATCGAGACAACTGGAACAATCAGCTACAGAAGAGACTGAGGGAGACAGAGAGAAATGATGCTGGATGTCAGAACACGTGACACAGAGGAATATCATCACAAAAATGTGATGACTTAAAACTATGGCTGCGATGGACACAGAGCAGGGAATGCTCTTCACACTATACCAGCACTTGATCCTCTCAGTAATTGATTATGGATTAGGTCTGCTCACTGTCTCAGAGAGTCAGCTGGTGAAGTTAGAGCGCATACAGATCGAAGCTATGCGGGTCATTCTGGGATGCACTAGAGACACCCCAGTAGTGTGTATGCGTTACATCCTTGGTCTGCCGACTGTTGCTGGTAGACTCAAGGTGATGCAGGTGAAGGCATACCTCAGAGTAGCTGCAGACACAGACCACCCACTGCATGAGGCGCTGGACGCAGTTAAGGGTCAGCGACTGATAAGAGGGAAATCATGCAGGGGCGTCACTAGGGGGGTGCGGGGGTGCGGGCCGCACCGGGTGACACCATCAAGGGGTGACACCAAAATAAAAAAATTGCAAATTTGACAAAGCAGACATAGCTCTGTCTAGTCGGGTTTCATAACCGTTCATTGTTAATTTTAGACATTTTAATGTTAAATAACAAAAATTTAACTTTGTCCGAGTTTGTCGACACCAACCCCAGTGACGCCACTGAAATCATGGATGGCTCAGGCGGAGGATACGATCAGACAGGTGTGCATCTTGGAGAACATTAGGCGAGGAGAGGAGTGGGTCAGAGTGCTAGCGGAGCAGTCAGACTTGTGCAGAGTTATAATAACATTGGGCTGGTAGTGCAGGAAGTGGAAATCCAGCAACTAATTCTGGATAATGCTCGCCCGGGTGATATGATTATCTACACAGATGGTTCGGCGTTGAGAGGTAGGAGAAGTGCCTGGGGATTCTTAGCAAAAGCTAATGGTCGACGTTTGGTGCAGGAGAGCCTGGCGTATGATACCACACGATCTAGCTTAAGAATGGAGGTGGAGGCGGTCAGTGCAGCTTTCCGCTGGATGGAGAACACGATACACACACACATCGTGATTGTAACTGACTCAGAAAGCATGCTGAGTAGGGTGAGGACAGGCAGGCTTCGTGCAGAGTGGCTTGCTTCGCTTCGGAGGTCAAGGGTGGCAGGCATCGCCTGGATCTTTTCTCCGGGGCATGCCGGTGTGCTGGGGAATGAACAGGTGGACAGATTGGCTGGCTCTGCAAAAATTTGTGGAATATTGATGCGTGACAAGGCAGACGTGGTTGCGGCCTTGTGGGAGCACGTGTACACCTCGGAGGAGCAGATGGATCACCATAGTCTGGCAAGAATCAGGCAACGAGGTGTGTCGAGAGGATCTGGCCGACGCTCGACGCTCAGAGAAAAGGCGAGACGGACATATAATCAGATTGCTACTGGAACTATTGGTGTTGGAACTCTTCGCTGGCTGCTGAGGATGGGGACGGAGCGCTTATGGGAATGCTCCGAATGTTGTGATGTCGGTTCCTAAATCAATTAATCAATCAATCAAAAAGAATTTGATGCAATTCACTAAGTGAAGATAAGTAAAAGATTAAGCTATTCGGTGCAAAACAAGATGATGAATATTATGTGTGTGTATGTGGGGGGGGGGGTGGTGGGTGGGTCTGTCAGTCTGTCTGTCTGTATGCATGTAGACAGGCAGGCAGGCAGGCAGGCAAGCAGACAGACAGACAGACAGACAGACAGAGACAGACAGACAGACAGATACCTTGAACAACGAAACAAATGCCTACTTTAAATTATGTGAAAGAGACTAATGACAGTTATTTATTATAAACGAGGCGATAGATTTCATTGACGCGATGTGTGCCATCTGGCTTTGTCACTCTCTGGAGAACAACAAGCCGCCAACCCAGATATTCGCCCACGCTCCATTGCTCCAGCGATGAACTCGTGGATTCCTTAGAAAAAATGGCACTTTTGATCTAAACAACGGAATCCATAATCAGTCCATGACCTTCAGAACACGAGTGAGACGCTTGGCCACTTCGAAGAAAGGACGGAAAACAGGAAACAGGAAGTCCCTTGTTTCAAGCTGCGCATGTTTCAAATGCCACGGTAGGCGGAAATGGAGAGTATGGTTGATAACGCCCGTGTATTACCGGCGTCTGGAAGGAAATCGCATAACATTAGCACTGTAAACTAACTCCCATGTCCTAAAAGACGACTAAGGAGGGTTGGGATTTGAGCTGTTTTCCCCATCCCGTAGAGAACTTCGGCTGCGAAATCAAAACAACCACAAACACGTTTAAATATAAAGAAACATTGGAAACAGCTAACTAGGAGGAATGAAGGCCCTCTTCTAGAAATTAATATGACGCGATGCGGAGAAAGTCCCAATGGAGAATACGGGGAGGATATAAAGGGACCTGCTGGAGATAGCAGAAGGCAGCACAGTGTGAGGTGTGTTAGTGGATAGGCTATGCTTAAATAGTGTGTAGAGGGCAGGTGGACGTTGTTCTGGTAACAATGTTAGAAAATATAATTACACACGGGTAGATATAAAATGTTACTTTGTGTGGCATCAAAGAAATGGAGTATCATCATCATCATCATCATCAAGTGCTTTGCCAGCTGGCGTACGCGTTCATGTCTCTCCACATATAGCAGTCTTTGGTGTTCTGGATCAACTCTGGTGATGATATTCCTCCATGCCACTGCCTCAGTCCATCCAGCATCATTTCGCTTAGTCTGCCCCTGTCTCTCTTCGTCATGATCTTTCCAGTTGTCACGATATTCTCCAATGCCTCTCTTCACATCACATGCCCAAATAAAACCTTTTGTCTCTTTCTTATTGTTGCATATAATGTTCTGGTGTTATTAGCCTCTATAAGAAAATAATTGTTAGTTAATCCGGCATTTCAAGTAATTTGCAACATTCGTCTCAGGAACCACAAAGTATACCTGACGTAAATGTGTGCTGAAGTTGTGCAGACGCACCGTTAAGTTAGAGAGGATGGTAGCGTTGTAAGAGCGTTTCCTCGAAGGAAACAATAAAAAGAAGAAGACGAAGAACAAGAAGACGACGAAAAAGAAGAGATGAAGAAGAGGAAGGTGAAGGAGGATAAGATGAAGAAGAAGAATACGAAGGGGGAGGAGCAGCAGAAATAGAGCTAGAATAAAAAGACAATGAATGAATCACCAAATGACGAGAAGTATATTGTGAGCTTTACTAGAATACGATTCATTCATTCATTCATTCATTCATTCATTCATTCACACATTCATTCATTCATTCATTCAGTAGCATGTCCTTTGTAGAACCTCGCTCCCATAACAACCTTCCCGAAAACCTCTCGATCATAAGCAAGATGTCCCGCGTCCGATACACCCATATGGAGATCATCTGCCACATCCTGCACCAATCTTCTCTTTGGCCTTCCTCTTCCTCTCTTCCCAGGCATATACCCCTCCATTATTGTTATCTCGAAACTTTCATGACATTTCAAGTGACCAACACATTTCAATTTTCTTTGTTTTTTCGTCTTTTATAGCCAACCTTCTTCAATATTCAGCGCTTGAAGTATGGATGCATTTGTTCTTTTCTTCACCCAAGATATTCTTAGAACTCGTCTATAACATTTATATTAAAAAGCATTTATGCGCTGTTCAGCTTGTTTAGTAATTGTCCAGGTCTCACAGGCGTATGTTGCAATGGGAAAGATGCATGCTCTTAAAAATCTAATTTTTGTAGTTCTATCTGTCCCACTCCATAATTTATTCAGTTGTTTTAGTCTTTGAAGAGCAATTGATAGTCGTCGTTTAATTTCTTTCATTGTGTCACCATTGTTGGTAATCAATGACCCAAGATATTCAAAATTTTCCACCACCTCCAATTTTTCCTCATTAACATATAATTCTTTCTCCATAGTGGTTTTATGCATTATCTTTGTTTTTGCTATGTTAAGATATAAGTTGTAATTTTCACTATTCGATTGGGTTGAGGCTAGTAGGTTTTCTGTACCAGTCTGTGTTGTGGATAGCAATACTGTATCATCAGCATACCGAATCCCTGGTATGTCATTACCACCGATATTTAGGGCATCATATAGCTCCCTGTTTATATCATATCTTACATTTCTCATTATATTTTCGGCGTACAGGTTAAACAAATAGGGGGACAGCACACATCCCTGACGGACTCCTTGCAAGACGTCAAACCAATCTGATGTCTCGCCATCCATTCTAACCGCTGCTTGTTGGTCTAGATAGAACACGATTACAAGAAACAAAAAGGACGTTGCGGCTAAAGCCTTCGTCAGCACAGAACAAACAAACGCAAACAGACAAACAAATACACCAAAAACACTACATGAAAATACAAAGATTACTTTTCTGAATCCTGGTTTGGTCGAATGCGCCTTACGCGCTTACCGTGTGATGCGAATGGAAAGAACCGGACGAAGACCGGATAAAGACTCTTCAGGTTCCGCGGGTCTATGTACGACGGTTTATTATAAACCAACTGACTCCCACGCATTCCTCATCTATACCTTCTCAACACCCCCCCCTCCCCCCCCCCCGCCACGCTCTTGTAAGGGGTCTATTCCTTTCTCCCAACTTTTACTTCTCCGATGACTTTGTCAGGATAATAACGACTTCCGTCAAAAAGCCCACGAAATGTTGGAATTTTTCCGTCTTCGTGGCTATCCTGACAAATTTTTGTCTGCAGCTCATTACCGTTGTCAGTCTGTCAGTCATGCCGAGGCTCTCTCCTCCAGGCCTAAATTAAGAAATAATAGGCCGATCCTTTCATTAACTTACCATCTCCACAATATTGCTGGCAATAATATCCTCCTCAGGCACCTATCTATTCTCCAGTCATACCCAGTCTCTCCCGATGTCTTTTCAGAGCGCCCCTCCCCCCCCCCCCCGGTGGCTTACAGGCGGGATCGTAACCTCAGGGTTGTGCTGGTCCATAGCAATCTACCCCAACCTCAATAGTTTCTTCCTGGCACCATGGCTTGTCTTCGACCACGTTGTAAGACCTGCCCACATGTACTTCAAATTCAGAGTCTGACATTCCCTAAGGCCACTTTCCACATTCGTGAAGATTTTACATGCATCAGTCGCAACGTTATCTATGCGATCCTCTGCACACGCTGTGACAAGAGATTTATTAGCGAAATATGTCTACGTCTTGCTAACAGATTTAGACAGCACCTATCTGATGTCAACAGTGATGCCCAGAAACCGGTATCCACACACTTTTACAGTTCTGACCACTGCTGCGTAGCGGAAATACAGGTCACGGGTGTCACGGAATTACTGGAGACGCCGACCAGAATGATAAATTGCCGGAGACAGCCGTCTCTAGGCCGCCACAACTATTTGATGCTGGGAAAGGTTGTCCCAGATCAAACGCCAACCAAAATTCTTTGAATACAAAGGATTTCCCGGATCAAAGGGGGACCAGTCGGCATACTGTTTACCACGATCCGATGAATGAGAGAAGGAGAGGTTCTCTGCACTTGGGTTCTGGCCAAGTCAGTAACGTCATTCAGATACACAGTTCTCGGGAGCGGGGATAACAAGTTTGCAATCAGTGTGCCAAATGGATTAAAACGAACTGGAGTGTTAAGCTATCCCTGTTCCAATTTGAAAAAGAAACTACGGTATCTCGTGTCGTTTAAAGTCAACGGCCATTTGTCTATAATGTCAATTTGTGGTTTCAATTCTGGACAGGACTAGATTACATAAGGTATTAAATAGATAGAGATTAGATATAAGTAATACTAGGCTGGTAATTGACTAGGCAAAATTGAAAGATACTTGGAATTGAGCGTAGTGATGTAGCGTTGTGGGAACCTATTCTAGGAGTGTCGGCAGCAGCAGGCTGATGCGTTGCTTAAACTAGGTTGAGTGATATATCGTTTAACTCGGCAGGTTAAGACCAAAGCCGTGGGATGATATTCAGTGAGATTGAGGGTGGTTTGTGGGATAAAGAAAATGTCAATGTTAGGATCTTCCGGTAGGGTGTCTACTGGGGTTTCTTCGCTTTCCTTTAGTCTTTTCTTTTCTTACCACATCTCAGGCCAATGTGATGAACTCCTCTGCCTTATGCCAGAGTTTAGTTCTAGGTTGATTAGGATATAAATATCTGAGTACGGCCTTCGGCCTACACTCACATATAGTAGGTCTGAATCGCGTTTCTCTCACCGGGTGTTCTCTCTTCGACAGGTTCTACTGTATATGAGAACTGAAGGACAACTCAGAGGTGTGGACAATGGCGGTCACACCGAGTGCAGTTCGGCTGAATGGCCCTTGCAGTGGGACACCGTTCCGCATGGAATCATAGTTTCGTCTGAGCCAAGAGTGTTTATCATAAACAGGCTAGTTTGTCAGTGATTGAGTGCCCAAAAAACAGCTGATTGTAATGAACTGTAAACACCCCCAGTAACCATGACATTTGTAGGCAGAGAGGTGGAATAGTAATGAAAATCATTCAGTAACATTGTCCAACTAGACAGAAGTTGTTTTTTTTGCGGTCGTGTGAGCTATGTGAAAGTGTTCCTAGGTCACAGGATTTATATAGACGTATCAGGTACATCGTGTGTTCCGAACTTATGGACTTTATTCTACCATATTCAACATTAGTAACCAGGCACCCAGACTATTCACAATCAACTGGAAGAAGTCGACCCCTGGCCGAAGAGACGCTTCATTTGGTGAGGTCCCTGTGACTTACTGTGTTGTGTTGTAGTATGGCCGGACACTATGATGAAAGATCCTGAACTAACTAGTTTCATCTCGCATACACAATAGACTATACTATAGATGTTCTATACACATACATTGCACACACGTGACACTTTTCTTTATTAAATTATTTTATCATTTGTTAGAAGCCAGAGTTGTGTAGATATGTTCTAGAGGAATATGAAGAGGGGTATTGTCCCGTGGTAAGAAGAGAGAGAGAGATAGTGATCCAGAGACTGAAGGGGTTGTGTAGACAAAGATCAATTAGATTCCACGGCTGATGATATAGAATTAAAAGAGTGTGCTTGTTGATTCCTCTCACCCCAGGGACAACAGGTGACAACGGGGCTCAAATCGTGCGCATCTCACGAACGTGATCGTAAGACATTGGAAAACCACCTCATCTTCCAGTTGTGTTCACTCTCCCCTCACGGCCTCAATGTCTAGCATAGTTTAATTTAACTTCCAACCTCCCCTCCCCCTTTTCCATCCCCGAAATTGTATAGTCCACTAGAAAAACGTGTCAGCATATCCTTTACAGGACGTAGGAATCAACCCCAACATTACTTTTGCCGTTTGTGATTTCTTGACAAGTCTACATTCGGTGGCTTAACATTGCTTTCTGAGCGATTGGCACTCATGCCATTCTATGCCAACCAACGCAAGGCGGACTGCATTCCAAGCGCCTGCCACTGTGTTCTTACGGGGTATGACGGAGTGCTTACTACACCTTCGCCACAGAGCCGGCTATAGTTCACTGCTAATCCGCTTTTCACCGTTCGCTCAAATGGGCGTCCCATACCCCATACCTCCTCCGGGCGGCTATGCCAATCCCTGTCGCCCATTGACCCGTTTTAACCATACATTCAGTTCTTTCCATTCACATCACAAGGTAAGCGCGTAAGGCGCATTAGACCAAACCAGGATTTAGATAGGTAACCTTTGTATTTTCATGTAGTGTTTTTTGTGTATTTGTTTGTCTGTTTGCGTTTGTTTGTTCTGTGCTGACGAAGGCTTTAGCCGCAACGTCCATTTTGTTTCTTGTAATTGTGTTCTAGTAAAGCTCACAATATGTTTCTCGTTTTTTTTTTTTTTTTTTTTTTTTTGAGGTGATTCATTCATTGCCTTTTTAAGCTTTACTGCAGTTTCCCTTATTCTTATTTAGAATAAGACGAACACGAATATGAACAATAGGAAGAAGAGAAACCAGAATATTTAGCATAGCAGAATACACTACAATATAAAGGTAAGTTTTGATACAGTCTAGCTCATTCATTCATTCATTCATTCATTCATTCATTCATTCATTCATTCTGTAGCATGTCCTTTGCAGAACCTCGCTCCCATAACAACCTTCCGGAAAACCTCTCGATCACAAGCAAGACGTCCCGCGTCCGATACACCCATCTGGAGATCATCCGCCACATCCTGCACCCATCTTCTCCTTGGCCTTCCTCTTCCTCCCTTCCCAGGCATATACTACTCGATTATTGTTCTCTCCAAACTTTCATGACGTTTCTAGTGACCACAATGTGTCAATTTTCTCTGTAAACTTTGGGGACATAAATGACAATTACCTCAGAAGTCGGAGTGGGTTCGCCTGATGGCGAGGGACACTGGTAATAAGGAAAGGGAAAACCGATCCACAGGCAAACATCAGCTCAGAGAACTAGACGTAGTAGCCCGTGTATGGATTACGCTTGAGTTCTAAACAAAATTAATAAATTTCAAGCCATTTACTGGTACCCATTTAAGTCTTTTTTTTTCCATATCCTTTACAGGACATCGCTGTCAACAACAGCATTTTACTGCTGTTGTAATATTTTGGCAAGTCTACGTTTAGTAGTTTTCCATTGCTTTCTGAACAACCGGCTCCTATACCAATTCGTTAAGACCCGCGGTCTGCTGCCAAATTGCGCGCGGCTGTGTTTCGAACGCGGGTAAGCGGGATTGTCAACCGCGTCCCTAACGCCTTCATTTCAGTCTGGATCGACCAATATAGAAACATCTGCCTCGGTGCGAATTAAAACCCGAGGTCACCAGGCCGACAGGCAAGCATGTAATCACCACGTGCCTCACACGGTCAGAATACAACCTACTATAGTCTGTTAAGAAATGAATGCCTTAATTCACGATCAATTTTTATGCAAACTGTTGCATCATTATGAAAGTTTTCCTGCCGTCTTATATTTACCCCCACCCAAGGAATGTCTTTGATAGGTCCAAATGCAACTGAAATCATCGAAAGCGGCGACATTTCTTTGATGTTTTGGCGAAAATGTAGTGAATTCACGCTAACAAACTAGTTTTACTGTAAAGCATGTCATTTCGGGTAACGACACAAGTATAAGGCGTAGCCAGATTTGTTTGGGAGTAGGTGCAATAAAAAAAACAAAGTAGCTTAAAAGTCGAAAGGATTGACTGCATTGCACCGTTTTTGTTTTTTTTTTAAATTCCGTATGGCTCAGTCTCTTTCCGCAGCGCGGAAAGCGTCGCACAATGCACGAACTCCGTAGCTCCAGCGACGACCCTCGGGAATCTCCGAAATAATGTACTCCTGAAATGAAGGACGCGGCCCAGAATCGAACACACAAAATTCGGAGCCCGAGTCAGACAGCTTGACCACTTCATCACGGAGATTCCCGAGAGGAGTGCAATGTGTAATATTAGTAAAGACAGAATATTTACAGAGACATGGGGTAAATAATGTGTAAATTGACAGGAAAGTAGAAGGAATATATTTCTTATCTTATTTTTCATTTCCTTCTTGTTTCTTCAGCTGCTGGTTAATAATATGTACACAAGGAGTCATGTTATTATGATGCATTTAGCTTTTTATCTTGAGTTCGTTAAAGCTTCCAAATAGCTGTGCGTTAATGTGCGTATGGAGTGACCAGAAATGATACCGCAATTTAGTCATCATGTGTCAGTTCATAAGGATCTGTTCAGCTGTCTGTATTGTTTTTTCTACGTAAACATGGGTGACAGACCCGCTTTGAGTCTTCGTAAAAGATTGTCTACTCTGCTGTTTACTGTTCAGAGACGGAACATGATTATTACCTGTTTTGCACGAGAAATATAGCTGTGAATGTCTCTGCAGTGGGCTTCCTTCTTAACGGCGAAGCTGTTGGTCCTCTTTTCATTGAAGTTTATAGATTGATTCGTAAGTTCGTGTGTTGTCCACTCATTTGACAACATGTTTGTTCTCACGTTTCTTGGTATGCCACACTATGTCAGTTTCCACCACAGTATTACTCTTCTGTTGATATTCAATGCGTTTATTTATTTATTTTTTTTCAATACCAGTTGTTTGTCACCGCTGAAGGCTTGGCGAATTGAAAATTCATCACTGTGGGATACAAACTGTTGTCATTGACATTGTGCTGATGCTGTAATGTTTAGGGCATGCAATTCGTCTGAATAGTTGGACACCTCTGAACACTACTATTTAACTGCGCGCCGTTCTTACCATAACGTGTAATACGGTAAACATTTTTAAAAAGCGCGTATATGTCTGGGTGAAGGTCTAATGCATTTAAAAATATGGACGGACTTCCGGTCACCAACATGACGGTTAGGCATTGAACCGTTATGGCCTGTGGCGTGTTTATGCTTGTAGGTACGGTTTGCAATCGCATTTTTCTCATGTTGGACTGGTAGTGCATTGTTCCGTCGCCCTGCTACTGAGTGAGTGCGTGGGCGACACTGTGAGCTGTGGAATTCACGTGGAATGCTTTTACATCTGTCCTGTACAGTGACCTGCATGTTCGAAACAATGGCTACCGACTGTTGCTGAATTGACTGGCGTGCCTTTTCGGTTCACGAGTGCATTTTCAGGCGACTCCAGGGAGTCGCCGCTGAAGCTACGGAGTTCGTGCTTTATGCGACACTTTCGGCGTATCGTCCTGCGGTAAAAGACCGAGCCATGTGAGAAAACCCGGGTCAATGAGGTCTTTCTGGTGACTGCCGATTCCATCGACGATGGACTGTGGTTTTCGTGGATGACGTTTGTGTTGGCATTCTGGCGGCGGCATTATGCACAGTGTACCTGTGCGGGCTGTTGGATTGCCGAGACTCCTGTCTATTTAACCTTTCACATTGGACAGTGGGGAGCATTTTGTGTGATATTCACTGGCACAGGAATGGAGCACAATGGGAAAGACCCGTTGCCGTGAAGTTAGAATCTCGACTAACTAACTAACTAACTAACCAACTAACTAACTAACTAACTAACTAACTAACTAACTAACTAACTAACTAGCTAGCTAGCTAGCCAGCTAGCCAGCCAACCAACTAACTAACTAACTAACTAACTAACTATATAACTAACTAGCTATCTAACTAAACATATGGACTTAATCTCTGACCCGTAAATTATATACCGCATATAAACAAACATTGAAATCTGCTGTACAATCTCCAGAACAAAAATTTTGTTTGTTTGTTGGGTGGACATAATGATAATGTTATATGCTAAATCGCATAATTTTCCCTCAGGTGGTTACTGAGATATGGATGTTTATATGGAGGCACCCAAATGTGAACAGACTATAGTATGTTCAGCGAAGGCTCGGGACAGAAACTTCAGGAGACCCATTGTCGACTACATTCGGTGCGGAGATGGCACACATGCTGATATTGATGATGATGATGATGATGATGATGATGATGATGATGATGATGATGATGATGATGATGATGATGATGATGATGATGATGATGATGTTAAGAGTCTTCATGATAGTTTTGGATTTAGTTATTTCTGTATTGATAAATATATCATAGGTTAGTATTCGACCAAACACGTCTTTTGTCGCTACACGTATAATCACCCTCGCCGTCCTTCTCGGATTAAAACACACGTTTGGCTGGCCTGTGTTGTGCATGGAGTTGATACACGAGATAGATATGCAGATTGTGATGAATGGCAGCCGGTCCACCGCGCCATGAAGTGCTGGGTCAGGCGAGTGGCACACAGCAATCTCAAGGCGTGGGGGAAATTTCTTGGAAATAGATATTGATTTTGCTCCTGTGACTGTATTGTAAAACAGACACGTGAAAGGTGGTGTTAGATTACAAACTGCCAGTTATTGTAAACTGCGCTGTTGTTTGTCGTGGGGTACGTGTGACATTGTCTTGTGAACAGGTATGTTATTTCCTTCATTGATTTACTTTGAAAGAGAACTTATGTTTATATGCGTCTAGTAAAAGTATGACAATCAGCCTTTTCCAAGCAATTGTTGATAGTTACTCTGGCAATCCAAGGTATTCGCAACATTCGTCTCAGGAAACACACCTTCGTTCCTTCCAAATTATTCCTTAATTGGTCATTAATGTTCCATGATTCACTACCAGACAAGATTCACTGCATCCAGCAAAACAGGTTCTATATAACATTTCAGCACTCTATGTCTTAAATTCAATGATAGTGACTTATTACATAAGATATTTTTCATTTTATAAAATGCAGCTTTTGCATGACCTATCACGTTTTGAATCTTCGTCACGCATCTTTCATCTGATGTTATAAGTATGGTTTTCTTAGCTCGCTTTACAGACGATAATCACATATAGCATATACAGAAGATTGTTTACTTACTCAGCAGTTGCGTTGTTGTGAAGGAGAGGGACAGAGTGTGTGCATGTGGTCAAGCAGGGTTACTACGTTGTGCATGTGGTGAATCAGTTGTACGTTCCCTTCTGTGGCGATGTTAGATCTGATCTTGCCGGTGAATAGCGTGGTTTCATTGTTGGGTTGATTGTGTACTTTTTTAATAGCCTGGGTACTTCCCTTTAATCAAAGTCTGATATTTTGTTTTCTTCGTGTTCTTCATTCTATACTTTTCTAATAACCTGGGTATTTCCTTGTTTTCAAAGTATGAGATTTGGTTTTCTTCATGTTCTTCTCTACACTTTTTCTGATAGCCTGGACTAATTCCCATTTCTTCTCCTTCTTTCTGATTCTGATATGCTCTCATAGAGTTAATAGCTTCCCTTTTCTCAAAGTATGAGCTTTTATTAATGAGACTTTGTTTTCTTCCTGTTTATGGTTCTGCATTTTTCTTACAGCTTGAATAGTTCTCCTTTCTTGGTTGTTAGGTCTTTATTTATGAGCCGTTGTCTGTAAGCCTGTGTTGTCTTCTTTTATTTGACTCTGTACTATTCGGATATACTGGATAGTTTCACGTTTCTCAAAATAGGAGATTGTTGTCTTCTTGTTCCCATTCTTCTCACTCTATTGTGTTTCAGGTGTGTCTGTATTTTAATATATGTTGCACTGTATTTTGTGTAGATTTAAATGAGCTAAGACAAGTTACAGAGTGTAAGGTAAATCCATAATCTAAGATAACAAAGAAAACAATAAATATATATGTATGCGACCACAGTCATTGATGGAGATGAGGAAAAAAATTGTAAAAGAGTTTTAAAATATGTAAAAGCTCTTCGGAAGGGAGACCAGACTAGATTAACTCAAAATAAAATATAACTTTGTTCATCGGTGTTAAAACTCGACGTGACAGCAATCCGGACAAATCTAATGTTGCTCCGTTCTGCCAAGGAGCAGGAGTTAATGGATCTAGTAACACATTAGATGTACACACATATGATTCGTCCATTCCTACATAACTCCTGCATGGACCACAATTAAATCCAAACTCGGTCACCCTTAAACACATTGCTCATTATGTTATTGTCGTCAGCTGGAAGTTCTTCATAGACAGCTTCTTAAATGTCTCTTATGTCTACTGTGAGCGCTCCAACTACCGGTGCTCTGCTGGCCAACAACTCCGCTCCCTCGTTACTTCACACTCCAGCATGTGACTGGTACCTAGCCGTCTGGAATGACGATAGTTTTTTTACATTGTGCGTGAAGAAATGCATAACAACTACAGCTCATGGCGGTAGCGAATGTGACTGATCAGATTAATTCGCGCAATAAATGTTTGTCCCCAATAGATGGTCATTTCCATCATCACGCACCATTTGACGTCTGATACGATCGACGTGTGACCTATCTGCACTCATTTTATTCTTTGTATTTATCCCATTTCTGATCTCTTCCCTCCATGCAACACGTTCAACGGCGACTTGCTCCCACGGTGCAATATCAACTCCTGTATCATTCATATCCCTCTTACACACATCTATCGTAGTAGAGGCCAACCCCGAGATCTTACTCATCTGCAATTCACCAAGAAGGTAACCTTTGGTGTTCTACCACCCAAATGACTCAAACAGTGTATCCTTATAGGTCCCTGTAAGAGAGAAGTGTCTATGCCAGGTATCCATTCATGCCACTGCATTTTCATTATGACCTGTACACAACACGAAGGTGTTATGATGTTCCAGCACAGGTTAACTAACTCCAAGCTGTAGTGAGCAGACTCACCTCCTTCTTCGTGTAAAAACTATTCTGTAATGCAGAGATGAAAGACAGAGACTATAGAAGGCGGGTTACATCCGACCTCCATTGTGAAGACGCAGACGATCCGACGAACTTGATTACACGACAGGACGTCTATTCCATGCTCCACCCTAAAGTAATAAAACGGCCTATATTTCCTGGCTGTTTTGTGTTTGTTGATTTTTCATGGGGCCTTCGGTCGCTTTTGAACTCAAGTGTAGTCCATATACGTGCTACTACTTCTAGTGCATTGGGCTAATTTTTCGAGTGGATTAGCTTTCCCTATTACCAGTGTCCCTCGTCATCAGTTGAACCTACACCGACTTATGAGGTGGTTGTAATTTGCGTCCCAAAATCGAGGACGAGAATTCAATATTTTAGTCCAACTGACCAGTGTACGGGTTGAACCCGCTACTCCGGCATCAGCGCACCGGGAGTTTAAAAGCGAGCGCTTTTATCTATTCGGCCATTCTGACCTTCGCATGCCCTAGTGACAGCAAGGACTTTGGAGTGAATGGTTTAGCAGCTGGTGGTATCTTCAAGGTCGGACAGACGTAGATGTTTGGGGAAAGGGAAAGTGAGAGGCTCGACGATATGCTGCCTTGTGGGCAAAATTGGGGAACTGCAAGACTTGCGAAAGCTGTATATGAAAGCCATACAAAGACACAACAAATCATCAATGGGAGCTGTGCCATTGACGTCGAAGGAAACTACATGGAGGTGTGTCATTCATGGAACATTCCATAACTGAGAAAACTATATGGAGGCGTGTCATACATGGAACATTCTAGAAGTAGGAAAGCTACACTTAGGTGTGTCATACATGGAACATTCTAGAGCCACTGAAGCTACTTGAAGACATGTCATACGAGAATCAAACATCGAGTTACCACTGTCTGGTTGACAATTGACAATCCTCTACCCTGAGTGTAGCATACATTTCTAGGCTTAGATTAGCCAAATCAGTAGCCTCAGAAAAAACTCTAGGGCTTATAGATGAGAATTCGAGCCTCTTCGACAACGATAAACACTTACGACTACCTTGAGACAAATACCAGTGAGAATAGGTTATTCCAGGCCTCTGGCCTGACTGTGTTGTTTGTCCATCAAGAATGATGATGACCATTCATTTCATCCAGTGGGGTTGAAAGTATGGAGCCGTGAATTCTAAGATGGCTGATAAGGCCTATTTTGGCTCGAAATGTTCTTTGACAATGTGGGCAAAGAATGCTTGATGTTCCAGGAGGAGTATCTCCTGCAATGGTATTTCTGTCCAGCCTTTTCTTCACAGCTCTTGCAGTCCTGGTTGCTTCACAAGTAACTGCACCCTTATGTAATGACGTACGCCACGAATTACGATCTTTAGCAGCAGTCTCCCACGTGTCAAAATGAATTCCAAAAGCTTTCAGTGAGATGTTCAGAATGTCTTTAAAGCGTTTCCCCTGACCGCCTTGCGAGCGTTTATCACAACGCAGCTCAATCAATCAATCAATCAATCAATCAATCAATCAATCAATCATGTGCCATGCCGGAAAGCGTGGGCGGTCATGACTCGCCATTTCACTCGATCACCAGAGTCGTGAATCAGCTCAGTGTTCCTGTCTCGACCATGCCATGTGGACAAGCCATCTAGGTATTTACTTCTCGGTCCTCCTCTTGGTCTGTTCCCTTCGATCTTGCCTGTTGTCACCAAGTTCTCCAATCCATTTCTTCTCATAACTAGTCCAAAACATTTTGACTGTCTACGTCTAATTTCTCTAATCAATTTACGATTTTAATTTGTCTCCTGTAGTACTTGGTCATTGGTTTGTCTGTCTGTCAATGGTATTCTTTGCATTTTCCTTAGAAACCACATTTCTGCAGCCATCAGATGTTTTTCAGCTTGACTGCACATTGTCCAAGTTTCACATCCATACAAAAGAACAGGCTCTATGTATCCCCTCAACACACTTGTTCTCGTTTCAATTGACATCTTTTTATTGGTCAGTATGCTTTTCATCTTGCTAAAGGCTACTTTCGCCATGGCGATTCTTGTTCTAATCTCTACAAGGCATCTCCCATCAGATGTTATGACTATTCCGAGATAATTGTACCGATTCACTTGCTGAAGAATATTCCCATTTACTTGAATATTACATTGTGGTATTTCCTTCTTCGTAGTGACGCCCATAATCTGTGTCTTTTTACAATTTAATTCTAATCCAAGTTGTTCACTGTGTGCAATAACCGCATCTACTAATTGTTGCAGATCCTGCTCATTGTCTGCAATCAATGCTGTATCATCTGCATATCTAATGTTATTGATGTTTCGTCCTCCAGTGCTGATTCCATTTATATCTTCTACATTTCTGAAAATATTTTCACTGTATAGGGAAAAAAGATCTGGAGACATTACACATCCCTGCCTAACACCTCTCAACGCAGCTCACCGTAAAAAAAAATTTGTTTAGGGAGCTTGTGATCTGGCATACGAGTTAAGTGACCAGCCCAGCGAATCTGATTCTTCATCAGTAGTGTGTGGATACTGGCATGGACGCTCTTTCTAGAACCTCAGTGTCTGGGATCTGGTCTCGCCATTTAATCTTAAATATCTTCCCAAGACAGATTGTGTGGAAGTGGTTTAATTTCCTAGCTTGTCGCTGATAAACAGTCCAGGTTTTACAAGCATATAGCAGTGTGATTATATGGCTTGACTACACAATAGTTAGTTGTATGTCCTTTACAGGACGTTGCAGTTAACCCAGAATTTCTTTGCTGTTTGTGATTTCTAGGCAAGTTTAAGTTCTCGTTGCTTTGGAATCCCTGACACCCATACAGTTATGAGAAAAACAGCGCAGGTCGGTATGCATCCAAATAGCCTGCAGGTGTTATTAGATTAGGGGTATGCGGGGTTACGAATTGCGTTCGTAAGACCTTTGCTCCAGCGACTAAATACAATCATATAAGCAAAAATATTAAACGATCACTCAAATATAGTGACGCCTTAGCAATTAGGCTGTTCCGGTTAGTGTTCGTGCAAACAGAAAGTGTTCCTGTTAAATTTGAAATTACCATGCGGATAACAGATGTTAGTTAGTTAGTTAGTTAGTTAGTTAGTTAGTTAGTTAGTTAGTTAGTCGACAGAACATCCTCATTGCACATCGAACCATTCAGTCCATAAGTGCTCGGATCCCCTCCTCAGCAAATCCCGCAGCGTGTAGCGGCTAACGACGCCAGTTCTGTGTTGGTTTATCAATCTTCTTTGGCTTCCTGCGTAGTGTTCTTGTTTGGCCACCCCTCTTTTAATTTGCTGTTCTCGCAGTCTGGCCATGGTTGTAGATTCACAGTCATCACTTGGTTCACGCAAGACTCTTACTTCTCGTAGAGCATTCAGAATGTCAGCCTGGTCCATGACGCGTCCGCCTTCCACAGTAGCCTCACCTGCGAGCTTGTCAGCCCGCTCATTTCCTTGTACTCCCGCATGCCGTGGCACGAAGATGAAACTAATCTTTGCCAGCCGAGACCGCTCCAGAGGCAGCAACCATTCTCTTCGGATCGACCCCTCCTCTATCCTCTTGATCATGTTCATTGAGTCGCTAAGGAAACATGCCCTAGTGAATGTCTGTGTCTCGAGCCATGTTATTGCTTTACTTACTGCCATGACTTCCATAGTCAGGCTACTTGCGGTTTCAGTGAAAGCACCAGAGTCCTCCTTCACAATTCTCCCTCCGGCCCGAGCTGTAAAGGCCCATGAGCTTCCCACATGTCGGACGACCGACCCATCTGTGTAGATGACTGCATCACCGTCTAGCGAATTCTCGAAAATCAACGCTTGTACTTCAACCTCCACAGCAGCCGGATTTTCTTGTCTGCATTTTCTATCTAGTTGGATGCAAATTGAAAAGGATGTGCAGAAATCTGTTGCATAAATCTCGCCAGGTTCTAGTCCTCAAGTGAACACACCTGTTGAAGAATGTCTTCGGCTTGACCCATCCACGACCGTCCTCTTTTTAACCTGCTGCCCTTCACCTTCATAATTTCACTATGCAGTGGATGTTGTGTGTTTGCGTTAACTGAGGTAGGCGCGTGCCCTGCAACCTTGTATTCTCTCTTCAATAGTTGGAAAATCAAGAAGGTAGCGCATCACCCTGCATTCTACATTCGAATAATACATGTGACTATATATGTTATTTGTTTAAGCTGCAGTATTATTCATTTATTCACTTGATATGATATATAATTCTGCAGTATGCACATGACGAAATATGTGTTTAAAGTATCATATCACTCGGCTTAGCATTAGAAGAGGAATTACACTGACGCAATAAAAGACTGGAAATGTAATAACCTAGTGGTATCAAGGTTCCAATTGGTATCTTTACTTTGTAGAGACCGGCACTTCAACCTCCCAAGAATTCCAATCCTATACGCAAATATCAACGAGGCGGTGCCGATTCTGTGAAATCTCTCAGTGCACACTTAAGTTCTCGTGTGTATCCGGTCTAACTCGGGGATTCCCGCTGATAATTCGTTTCACAGAATCACGCTGTATATGAAGTTATACTGTTGTCGTAAAATCTCCGATGGTTCTAAAACTTTGCCGCACTATGAACCCCTTAGAAAAAATTTTGATTTAATAAATATAAAAAATGTTTGCATATCCTTTACAGGACATCGCTGTCAACATCAGCATCTTTCAGCTGATTGTTGAATTCTTGGCAAGATTACGCTCAGTAGTTTGCCATTGCTTCTGAGCTCACATGCCCCGTAAGTTACCGACGCGATTCGAACCACAGATGATTCTCACCATCGCCACGTTACTTACGAGAGTTTACGAGATTACGGAGAAATGTTGCTAACTTCTAGGCCTGGAAGCCGGCTTTAATAAATTAGCTTGCTCTTAATTGCAATAGAAACAAAAATACAACGAAAATAAAGCGATTCGGGATATTAAGAACCACAAAGGACAACATTACACGAAAGCATACAGCGAAACATGTGAACTTTAACCATTGTAAAGTAAGTAGGTTAAACAGACTGGGAACTTCGGGCTGTTTTCGCAAAGGTGGCGGGGAGAAAAAAAAACGAAAATTTGTTTCTAAGTATAACAAATTTGTTCAGAGCATGGAAGTAATTGGACTACCAGCGATATATTGAGGGTAAGTAACTATTAATTACGAGGAATCAACCATTTAATGACAACATTACCTGTTGCTACAAACAAAGACAAAACAGCACAAATACAAAGAAAGAATGAGCGCCACATCCAGCAGTAAAATATGAATGGCAGTGTAAAACAGACAATGATGCGCGCAATGACACAGTGGAAACAATAAACTACCCATGTGGGTGTCAATGACAGTATATCAACGCCGGTTCTTAAGCGTGTTAAAGCTGGGGACAAACTGTAACCATTCTGTAATAACTGAGTAAAGTAAAGTGAAGTGAAGTGACGTGAAGTGAAGTAAAGTAAAGTGAAGTAAAGTGAAGTAAAGTAAAGTGAAGTAAAGTAAAGTGAAGTAAAGTAAAGTAAAGTGAACTAAAGTAAAGTGAAGTAAAGTAAAGTGAACTAAAGTAAAGTAAAGTAAAGTAAAGTAAAGTAAAGTAAAGTAAAGTAAAGTAAAGTAAGAAAATGTGTACATACCTTGACGTGTATTGGGTATATGGTACTAGTCCATAGTTTCATACACTAGCCGGCTCTTTGATGAAGGGGTTACGGGCGCAATTCGTATTCATGCATACCGAGTTCGAAACACAGCTGCGGACGATTTGGCAGCAGGCCGCCTTGCGTTGGTTTTTGTTTATACTATATTATGAGTTCTGGTTGTTCATAAAGCAATGGCAAACTACTAAACGTAAACTTGCCAAGAAATCACAAACCGCCAAAACATGCTGGGGCTGACTGCGAAGTCCTGTACACATTATGCAACTAACTGTAATCACTACTGGAGGGGTGATGAGGTCTGTATCACGCCATCCTCCTTTATTTCCCGTGGTACCGCTTTCTACTCATGCTAGATTGGGCCTACCCAGGAGCCTAGGGCAAAAGAACCCATCTGCCTCGAGGGGGACTCGAACACCAGAGCACGGGTCCGGCAACAGACTGACTAGCTCCTGCGCCACCGACACTCCCTGCGATCAACAGTGACACAGTGCAAACTGTTAGAAAGTCGCCTGGAAATCTGTCGAAACAAGATGGTGGAGCTGATGCGATATAGGCATCTTAACATCAGCAAAACTGAAAACCCCTGCACCTGTCAGTTCGACTAAAATGTTAATTTCTCGTCTTTGACTTGGGGACGTAAATTACAAGTACGTCAGAAATAGGAGTGAGTTAGCCTGATGGTGAGGGACACTGGTAATAGAGAAAGCTAATCCACACGCAAAAATCAGCTCAGTGCACTAGAAATAGTAGGACGTGTTTTAAAAAGAAGCACATCGCATCAATATACACAGCAAAGTTGTAAATGTCAAACACCGGCGCAATGATACAAGCAAATATAGAGGTCAAGGTTGAATATCACGAAAACAGAAACAGTGGTTATATCGAAGAACATGATGACACCACAATGAGATATAACGATAGTGGGAAAACGCATAAACAAGTGGATATATTTGAATTTTTTTCCCCCGCATATCCTATTTACAGGACATCGAAGTCAACACCAGCATTTTACCGCTGTTGTTGACGTCTTGGCAAGATTGTGCTCAGTAGTTTGCTATTGCTTTCTGAGAGACTGGCTCACATACCCCCGTAAGTACTCGTAACCAACGCGACGCGATCCGCTACCGAATGACGCACAACTGTGTTCCTCTACGTAGACATACGGGATTACGGAGAAAATCGTTAAACCCTTCGTCAGGGAGACCGGATTATATTTGAATTTTTATTTTAAAGTTGCTTATCCCTTACGGGACGTTGCAGTCAACACCAGCATTTTCAGCTGCCGTTGATGTACTAGGCAAGTGTTACGTTCAGTAGTTTGCCATTGCTTTCTGAACGACCGGCTCCCATGCCAGCACGTTATAACACAACGCGCCACGGTCTGCTGCACAAATCGGTCTCAGCTGAGTTTCGAACGCCTGGTACTCGGCTCACGAACCGCGTTCGCAAGCCTTTGGCCACGGAGCGCGGAAAAAATTAAGTTGCATGTCCTTCACAGGACATAGCAGTCAACCCCAGCATTTTCGCTGTTCGTGATTCCTGGGCAAATGTTACGTTCAGTAGTTTGCTATTGCTTTCTGAACGACCGGCTCCTATACCTTTTTCGAAAAAAATCATCACCGCTGTGTTTCGAACCCGGGTATACGGGCTCACAAACCGCGTTCGCACACCCTTAGCCACAGAGATCGATTATATTTGAATACTCAGAGGTAAATACAACGTCAGATGGAAGATGCGTGACGGAGATTAAGAACAAAATAGATCAAGCAAACCTTAGATTAAGAGCAAAATAGGTGCATTTCAGAAAATCAGATGATGCAATTAATCACTGGCATTGCATGTAATAAAGGAAGTACTGAAATGTTATACAGAGCCTATTTTGTTGTATAATAGTAAATATTGGAACGTGAATGAACAAACTAGGAAAAGCTTAGAGCTTAGAAGGAGTTGATGTTCGTGAGACGACTATTCTGAATACCTTGAACTGCTAGAATAGCTAAAAATGATTGCCTGGAAGATGATACCGAATCTAGAACAGTATACACAAGTTTATGACAGAGATAAATAGCATTCTTTAGTCATGACATATATATATATATATATATATATATATATTTTTTTTTTCATATTTGATGTGTATATATTTTATTTTATTATGATTATTTTTTTGTTCGTCGCTCTTAACTCAATTGTAGTGCACACACATGCTACTACTTCTAGTTTACTGGACTGATTTTTGCATGCTGTTTAGATTTTCCTATTACCAGTGTCCTTTGGCAACAGGTGAAACCACGCCAGCTTTAGAGGTACCTGTAATTTACGTCCCGAATTTAAGGACGAGAAGTCAACATTTCTGTCCAACTGACCGATGTAGGGGTTGAATCCGCTACCTCCACATCAACACACCGGAAGTTAGAGCGCAGACTCTTATTCTACCCTTGGATGTCATGTCTGCGATTGCAACATGAGTCCTTGTGGAGAAAATAACAGGACTTTGCTAGTTTACTAAAGTACCAGTTTCATCATGGGTGGGCGTGGCATCTACAATGTACGCTCGCATGTGAATCACAATTCGGATGAGAGTAAGTGGAAATTCCCTGACTGATTCTGTTGGCAAGTCTCTTTTAACTGGAGTCTTCTAATTTCCTACAGAAGAATACGTCTAGAAAGTAGATGAAGACTTGCATTTAGACAGACAAAGCTCATGACAACTCATTATAACTTCTTCTAGATTTCTAGATGCAGTTACACGCGGATCCCACATCTTCTTGGATACGCCGTTGGTTTTGCACCTATTGTGTGTCGTGTGCGGACCTTCTTTGTTGTTCTGTGTTCATCTATTTGTTCCACACGGCTAAACAATCTGAATCGGCCTGGTTCATGTACGATGACAAACAATGAATGTTATTTATGTGCACTAGTGGTATATTCACTCTTACCTTCTATATATAACTCGTTATGGCATATCCGCATTGTCTTCAAAACACCCTGTTCTAACATGCTGAAGTTGAACAACATCCTGGTTTGTTTTGCTTCGTATGTGTGATCTATACAATAATGCTGGTATTCATCATCATCATCATCATCATCATCATCATCATCATCATCATCATCATCATCATCATCATCTCATATTCTTCCTCTTGTACCTTGCGGTGTCGAGGTGAAGCACAAATATCGTGAGTGTGCCTGTTTATGTGCTTCATGTGTCGAGATTCCCATGAACTCTGTTATCCCCCCTGTCCATCGTTTACGTGATCTGTCTCTTCTTCTGGTTCCATTTGGTCTTTCATTATTGCTTGTTGTGGTTTAAAGTCATTTGGTAGCCTAGTTATGTGGCCGAACCATTTCACTTGCTATTTACTAATGAAATCTTGCGCTGAAATTACCCCCAATTTAGTCTTTATTTCATCATTTCTGATTTTCTCTCTTCTTGATACATTACATATTCTTCTCAGGAATCTCATTTGCATTGTTTTAATGTTTCTTTTCTCCTGTGCTGTCATTGTCCAGTTTGGCATTAGTAACATATAGATTGTAAAAATATAGATTGTAGAGCGCTGTTTTAGTATCTACTGACACGGGTGTGTTCTATACTATTGGTGCCTGAGTTATAATGAGTTGATTTGTTTTATTGCGACTATTCTCGATCTCCTCTTTTGATGTCCCATTTGGTAATGTTGTTAATACGTTCAGCTTCGTGAAGCAGTGTATCTTAGGTTGTACAATATCTGGGAGTTTATAACAGACTGTTGAACGTGTTCGCGCCAGTTGAACTACTGTGACCACATCAAATGTCAGTGTGACTTATAACCAGCCCTAATGGAAGACCTGGTTCCTGGAAGTTTTTGTTGTTTATGTTTTCGTTCACTCGCTTTGAACTCAAGCGTAGTCTATACACATACTTCTACTGTTGATCTTATTTTTGCTGTCTTTGCCCCAGAGTTTCCACTGAAGAATAGAATTGAGGGGAACAAATGAAAATACCCTTTTACAAGTTTTTAGGCATTTTAAGTACACGTTTCTGACCCATAATTTTACAAACAAATCAGCACTGGATATGTGATGTGGTCACTCTAAGGCCGGTCGTCTTTTACTTAACGGGACTTGTTCTGATAACCATTGTAGGCTGGTCCATTTAGAAGATCAATGTGTAATCAATTCGCCTCAATGTAAATGTGAGTCCATGACCATGGAATTATAAATGATGGCAACCTATGTTGTATGGAATCACCCCGAAATTATATAACCTATTTACAAACTAGGAATCTCCACAGAAGGAGAGATAATATATATGCAGACCTACAAGTACTTGGAATAAACGACTGGTAAGAGAAGGTCAACCAGAGAGACGAATGGAGACGGAATGTATCTGCAGCAAAGAACCTCAATGGCTCGGAACGCTGAAGAAAAAGAAGGAATCTCCACATAAATTTCTTTTTTTTTTTTAAATTCGTATATCCTTTTACAGGACATCGCTGTCAACAGCAGCATTTTTCAGCTGTCTGTTGATTTCTTGGCAAGATTACGCTCAGTAATTTGCCATTGCTTTCTGAGCGGTCGGCTCAGTTATCCCGCAATTCACCAGCGGGGTACGATCCGCTCCCAGTTCTCGCCCGCTACGAGACTCTGCGTGATAAACGGGATTACGGAGAAAGTGGTGTAACCCCTCGGCCAGAGAGACCGGCCCACAGAAATTATATAACTTAATTACAAACTTGGAATCTCCACAGAAATTATATAACTTAATTACAAACTTAGAATCTCCACAGAAATTATATAACTTAATTACAAACTTAGAATCTCCACAGAAATTACATAACTTAATTACAAACCTGGAATCTCCACAGAAATTATATAACTTAATTACAAACTTGGAATCTCCACATAAATTATATAACTTAATTACAAACCTGGAATCTCCACAGAAATTATATAACTTAATTACAAACTTGGAATCTCCACAGAAATTATATAACTTAATTACAAACCTGGAATCGCCACAGAAATTATATAATTTAATTACACACCCAGAATCACCACATAAATTATATAACTTAATTACAAACTTGGAAACTCCACAGAAATTATATAACTTAATTACAAACTTAGAATCTCCACAGAAATTATATAACTTAATTACAAACTTTGAATCTCCACAGAAATTATATAACTTAATTACAAACCTGGAATCTCCACAGAAATTATATAACTTAATTACAAACTTGGAATCTCCACAGAAATTATATAACTTAATTACAAACTTGGAATCTCCACAGAAATTATATAATTTAATTACAAACCCAGAATAACCACATAAATTATGTAACTTAATTACAAATTTGTAATCAACACAGAAATTATATAACTTAATTACATTGGCATCTTGCCTTCTTGACAGACGATAGTCTGTTATATTGTGCTTCAAAAAGGCATAATAACTACAACCCAACGCTGTAGCGAATGTGACTGATAAGGCCAATTCGCGCTGTAAAAGTTCTTCCACAGTGGATGCATGTGAACACATGGTCATTTTCACCATCACGTACCATCTTACGCCTCATACGCTCAGTGTGTGACCTATCTGCGATCATTTTCTCCTTTGCCTTTATTCAATTTCTGATATGTGCCCTCCATGCAACACGTTCAGCGGCGACTTTCTCCCAATGTGCATTATCAATGCCTGTATCAATCATGTCCCGGCTTACACACATCTTTGTATCGTAGTAGAGGCCGACCCTTAGATTTCTTACCCATCTGTAATTCACTAAAAAGAAGATGTCCTTTGGTATTCTACCATCATCCATCCTCCTAACGTGTTCTATCCATCGAAGTCTACGAAGACTGAGCATGGAACAAACCGTCACACAACCTGATCTTTCCAATACTTCAGTATTTGTGATTTTGCCTGGCTACTTAATACCAAGTATTCTTCGCAGACACCGCATATGAAAGCTGTTTAAACGTTTCTCTTGGTGTGAGTAAGTTGTCCAGTCTTCACTGCCATAAAGAAGAGTACTAAGGACACAGGCTTGGTAGACAAGGAATTTTGTTGTGGCAGTAAGGTTCCTGTTCTCAGACTCTTTTTGCTAACATGTTCATTGTTGTTGCTGCCCTACCAATCCTGATGTTGATTTCCTGATCTAGGGATAATTTTGCTATTTACCTCTGATCCTAGATATGTAAAATGGTCTACTATCTCCAGTTCCGCGTCGTCAATAAATATTGATGGTACCGCATGTGCACCTTGAGACATAATCTATGTCCTCTTTTTGCTAATTGTTAAACCAAATTCAGAACAAATAACTTAATTACAAACTTGGAATCGTCCAAAATATTATTATTTCCCCTTTACTTATCTAGGTAACATCTTGTACCTTCCCTTTAATTTAGTCATGTATTCCTGCCTCACTTTAATTTGCCCGCTCCGTGGCCTAGGAATTATGGATGCTGTTAGTGATCTCGCATACCCGCGTTCGAAACACAGCTACACGAGATTTGGCAGCAGATCGCGTTGCGTTGATTTTTACGAAATGATATGGGTGCCGGTGGTTCAGAAGGAAATGGCAAACTACTGAAAGTAAACATACCAAGAGATCACAACAGCAAAAGATGCTGGTGTTGACTGCAACGTCCTGTAAAGGATATGCAACGTTTGAACTTCACTTTAATTTATTAATATCTTGTTCTTCTGCTTAACTAGACCATATCTTGTTCCCTCTACTTAACTAGGTCATATCTTACTCCTTCTACTTAACAAGGTCATATCTAGTTCCCTATGCTTAACTACGTCATATATTTCCCCCTCTACTTAACTAGGTCATATCATGCGTCTTCTACTTAACTGGGTCATCTCCTGTTTCCTCTACTTAACAAGGTCATAGCTTGTTCCCTCTACTTAACTAGATGATATCTTGTTCCCTCTGCTTAACTTAGTCAAGTCTTTTGCAACATCCAGACAACCATGGATAAGTCTAAAGAGAAGGTGTAATTAAAACACACACGCACGCGCGCGCACGCACGCACACACACACACACACACACACACACACAAGAAAGAAAAACTCAGCAAGCCATTATAAAAGGCGCTTTTTTAACAGTAGGAGTTTGAAGTGATGCAGATAACCCAGTGAGGAGTCGATTCACTTCCCTTTACCTGAAGTGTTAGAACTATGTATATATTTTGACAAATAGCACAAGTGGTAGAAGAAATTATATATTGTAGGATGGGTATTTTAGGATATTCCGAAACAACGTGGAACAGAGCAGCAGAAAAGCTTCTAGGCACATGTGAAACAGTTTTGTTTACTGGACACCTGAGGAAAATGACGTAAACAGTGAAGGTGTGGTCCTAATGGGTCAATGGAGGCTGAAAAAGCACCGATATAGTGGGAAACAATGAATTCTAGAATACACAGCAACATGCAGATACAAAATAAAGAACAAAACGTAAACATGAACGTAATCCAGTGTATTGAACCAGCAGATAACACAGTTGAATCAAATAAGTATGAATTTTAAAATGAAATTTCAAATTACGATAGGTAATCTTAACATGTTAAGTTAGTTGCATATCCTTTACAGGGCGTTGCAGTCAACACCAGAGATTTTTGCTGTTGTGCTGTCTTGGCAAGTTTACGTTAAGTAATTTGCCATTGCTCTCTGAACGACCGACACCCATACAATTTCGTAAAAATCCAACGCAACGCTGTCTGCTGCCAAATAGCGCGCAGCTGTGTTTCGAACGCGGGTAAACAGGATCACGAATAGTGTCCGTAACTCCTTGGCCACGAGGCGGTAATCTTAACATCGCAATATCAAAATGTTGATGCCTGACTTGACTGATAAGATAGGATCTGACAGCATGAGTTTAGAGGGGATCATGAGGAAACACTGACTGTGGGTAAAGAACAAAACTGGAGAATTCCTCACACGTTTTTGTGCACCGAATCAATATGTCATATGCGAAATTATTTTCACATGAATGAAAAAAAAAATGCACAAGTAATGGGTCATTAGTATCATCAGAAAAAAATGTTACACACAGGAATGACGTCAATACATCATCATCATCATCATCATCATCATCATCATCATCATCATCATCATCATCATCATCACCACCATTATCGTCATCATCATCAAGTGCCCTGCCAGCTGTCGTAGACGTTCATGACTCTCCACAGATTTCGGTCTTTGGTTTTCTGGATCAACTATGTTGCTGATATTCCCCCATGCCACCGTCTCAATCCATCCAGCATCATTTCTCTTGGTCTACCTCTGCCTCTCTTCCCCTCGATCTTTCCAGTTGTCACGATGTTCTCCAATGCCTCTCTTCTCATCACATGACCGAAGAAAGATGTTTGTCTCTTTCTTATTGTTGTATATAATGTTCTAGTTTCATTAGCCTGTTTCAGGCAGTCGTTGTTAGTTACTCTGACAGTCCAAGGAATTAGTCTCAGGAACCATATCTCTGTTGCTTCTAATTTCTTCTTAATTTGTTCATTTACATTCCAAGATTCACTGCCATACAACAAAACTGGTTCTACATATCATTTCAGCACTCTCTTTCTTACATTCAGTGATAGTGACTTAATGCATAAGATACTCTTCATGTTTTGAAATGCGGCTTTTCCTTGCCCTTCATGTCAAAACGTCAATACAACTGAAGCAAAGCTTGGGTGAATACAGTATGAGATCGCAATTTGTCGGCTGTACAATTATGGAAGTCTCCTTGAGCGGAGGGGAATGTCCATGGTCTTCCGCTGCCTTCCACGGAGTGCCTACCGGCATGCGTTCTACTGTTCTAAATCGGCCAGTGTTGGGAACATACGGTAAATAAAGGGATAAAGATTTCATCTCATCTCATCTCATCATGTTCCTCTTGTACCTTGCGGTGTCGAGGTGAAGTATAAACATCGTGAGAGTGCCCGATAATGGGCTTCATATATCGAAATTCCCATGGACTCTGCTATTCCCTCCGTCCAACGTTTACGTGGTCGGCCTCTTCCTCTGCTTCCCTCTGGTCTGTACATTATTGCTTGTTGTTATATACTGTTAGTTGGTAACCTACTTGCATAGCCAAACTATTTGACTTGCTGCTTTCTAATAAAATCTAGTGCTGCTATAACACCCACTTTAGTCCTGATTTCTTCATTTCTGATCTTATCTCTTCTTGACTTGTTGAGTATTCTTCTCAGGAATCTCATTTCTGTTGTTGTGATTTTTCTTTTCTCTTTTTCTGTCATTGTCCAGGTTTGGCATTGGTAGCATAGAGCTAAGAGTTGGTAGGAAGATTGTGTTGTAAAGTGCATTTGTAGTACTTATTGATACATGTTTGTTCTTTAGTATTCGTGCCATTTGTCCAATGAGTTGGTCTGCCTTATTGCATCTATTTTCCATCTCGTCTTCTGATCTACCATTTAATGATATTATGCTTCCTAGGTACTTGAAACTCTTCACTTGTTTCAAATTATGTTCGTTTAGGTGTATCGTTGTTGTTTTTTCTTTTTTAGTTATAGTCATTACCTCTGTTTTGATTGCGCTAATTTTCGTGTTATGTTCCCTGCACATTTCGTTTAGACTATTCATGTGGTCTTGTAATTCAGCTTCTGATTTTGCTATTAGTGCTTGGTCGTCCGCAAACAGGAGTTCTCTAATGGTTAGATTTGCAGATGGTTCTTCTTCTGTGTTCTCGTTATGCGGTATTCTTGCTGTCTCTGTTTGGCTGGTTTCTTTACATCCATCCATCATGTGCCATGCCAATAAGCGTGGGCGGTCATGTTCTGCCATCTAACTCGATCACCAGAGTCGTGGATCAGCTCCGTGTTCCTGTCTCGACCGTGCCATGCGGCCAAGCCATCCAGGTATTTACTTCTCGGTCTTCCCATTGGTCTCTTCCCTTCGATCTTGCCAGTTGTCACCAGTTCTCCAAGTCATTTCTTCTCATAACATGTCCAAAAATGTTGACTATCTACGTCTAATGGCTCTAATCAATTTACGATCTTCATTTGTTTCTTGAAGGACTTGTTCATTGGTTTGTCCGTCTGTCCATGGTATTCTTTGCATTTTCCTCAGAAACCACATTTCCACAGCCATCAGATGTTTTTCAGCTTGGCTGCTCATTGTCCACGCTTTACATCCATAAAAAAGTATACGTTCTATGTAGCACTTCAACACTCTTTTCTCCATAGAGAATAGTGTGGGTGGAGGGTATGTTTGTGGAGGATTTTTCTCCATGTTTAACATTTTTATGAGACTGCTCATGACAAGTGTCAGTGTATATGTGTGAGTAAAGTGTGAGAGTTTCTTCATACTAGTTTCAATACTATCGTGAGACATTTTGTATGTGTCTAGATGTGAGGAAGTGTGAGTGTATGTGGAGGATGTGTGTGAGTGTGGGGATATGTGTGGGTAGTGGGTGTGTGGGTGGGGGGTGTGTGGGTGGGGGTATGCGTTTGGATGGGTTGGGGTGTGTTGGTTTTGGTGGGTAGTGGTATTTGTGGGTGTTGGTGGGATGTGTGGATGGATGTGTGGGGGTGAAAGTAGGGGTGTTGGAATGGGTGTGGGGGATGTGTGTATGGGTGGAGGATATGTGTATGGGACGGATGCAGGGGATGTGTGTTTATGTGGGTGGAGATGTGTGGACGGTTTGAGGAAGTATGTGTAGGAGGCGGGGTTGTGTGGGTAGGGGATTGTGTTGGGTGGATTGGGGATGCAAGGGTGGGTGGGGAGAAGTGTATGGTGTGTGGGTTTGAGATATTTGTGCGGTGTGTTGGTGGGGGATGTGTGAATGATGTGTGGGTGGAGGGTATGTTTGTGGAGGTATGGGTGGAGGATAGTGTGTGATGTGGGGGATGTGTGTGATGGGTGCGGGGAATGTGCGTATGAATGGGGTATATGTATGGGTGAGTAGGGGATTGTGGTGGTTGGGGGAAGTATGTGGGGGAGTGTTGGTGGGAGATGTGTGTGTTTGGATGGGGAATGTGTGGGTGGGGGTGTGTGAGTGAGTGGCTTAGGGATGTGTAAGTGGGTGAGGGAGTTGTATGTGTCGGGGTGGGATGTGTGAGTGGGTGGAGGATGTGTGTGGGGTAGGGGTATTGTGATCGAGAGATGTTTGGTTGGGGGGGGGGGGTGTGGGTGCGTAGTGGAGAATGTATGCGTGAGTGAGTGTGTGTTGGTGGACGGGTAGGGAATGCGTGTGTGGGTGGGGAGAGGTGTGTGGTGTGTTGGTTGGGGATATTGTGTGGGTGAGGTATGTGTGTGTGGGTGGGGGATTTTTGTGTTTTGTTTTGTTTTTGTGTTGTGTGAGTGGGGGTATGTGGGGTGGATGGGTAAGGGTATCTGTGTGGGTGTGGGTGGGAATATTGTGTGGTATCTGGGTGGGGGATATGTGTGTGGTGTGTAAGTGGGGATGTGTTGGTGAGGGATATGTGTGTGTGTGTGGTGCGTGGGTTGGGAATAGTGCATGATAGGAGGTGTATGTGATGTGCGGGTGGGGGATTAGGTTAAGGCATGTGTGGGTGGGTGAAAGTTGTATGTGTGGGTGGTGGGGTGTGTGTTAGTGGATTGGGGATGTATGGGTGGTTAGAGAGATGTGTGTGTGTGGGGTGGGGGTAGGGACATGTCAGTTGGTGGGGATGTGTGTGTATGGTTTGGGAATGTGTGAGTGGATGTGCGATGTGTGGGTTGGTGGGGGATTGTGTGCATGGGTGGGGAATATGTTGTCGATGGAGATGTGGCTGGGGATGGGTGGTTTGAGGTGTGGGTGGGGAGAGGATGTGTAGGGTAGTATGTGTATGTGGATGGGCGTAGGATGTGTGGGTTGGTGGGGGAATGTTTGTGGGTGGCGAGTGTGTTTTGGTTGGGGGATCAGGCGAGGGCAGTGTGTGTGGGTGGGGGATGTGCGGGAGGGGGATGGATCGGTTGGTGGGGTATGTATGTGTCCCTTGGTGCGCGTGTGTGTGGGTAGGTGGGGGTGTTGTGTGGGTGCGGTGATGTATGGATAGGCGGGAGATGGGCTTCATAACATGGTAATTAGCCTTGTTTATGTTTACAACATTCATTTCACAATGTTTGTTTTATCTTCCTATGTAAATGTATAATGCTCTTGATGAACGAAAGACGAGTGATTGGAAGGGCCGAATGTAAAACGGGCCTGCGCGCCCAATTTGTGACCCTAATAAAGTTTATTTGATTTGATTTGATTTGATTTCTTTTTTTCGTTTCAATTGATATCGTTTTATTGGTCAGTATGTTTTCCATCTTGCAAAAGGCTATTTTCTCAATGGCAATTCTTGTTCTAATCTCGTCGAGGCATCTCGCATCAGATGTTATGACTGTTCCGAGATAACTGTATCGATTCACTTGCTTAAGAATATGCTCATTTACTCGGATGTCACATTGTGGTATTTCCTTCTTCCCAGTTACGACCATAATCTGTGTCATCTTACTATTCAGTTCTAACCTTGGGTTATCACTGTGCGCAACAACCGCATCTACTAAATGTTGCAGGTCCTGTTCATTGTCTGTAATCAAAATTGTATCATCTGCATATCTAATGTTATTGATGTATCGTCCCCCAAAGTTGATTCCTTCCATATCTTCTACATTTCTGAAAATATTCTCACTGTACAGGGAAAAAAAAGATCTGTAGACATTATACATCCCTGTGTCACACCTCTTTTAATAGGCTGATATTGACCGACATCGTTTTTTTTAAACATATTTTGTCTATATATGTTATGAACAAGAGATGGGAAAGGACACAACCTTGTCGTACTCCAGATCTTATGGTGAAGGGTTCTGAGTGTCCTCCAGTTACTCTCACTATGCATTCACTGTTGGGATAAAGATGGTACCATAATATTGTGAGCTTAGAATGTCCCCTGAAGCACACGGAAGACTAATCCGGTTACCAAACGCCCGAAGAAGTCGGATATGTCGGCCGAAAAGGGCAAACATCGCAGTTCTGCTGTAAATTAACGCAACGCAATTCCATCCATCCATCATGTACCATGGCGGTAAGCGAGGGCGGTCATGTTCTGCCATCTCACTCGATCACCAGAGTCGTGGATCAGCTCCGTGGTTCTGTCTCGACCATGCCACAAGGCCAAGCCATCCAGGTACTTGTTTCTAGGTCTTCCCCTTGGTCTATTCCCCTCGATCTTACCAGTTGTCACCAAGTTCTGCAGAACCTGGAGATTTAAAAATAAACATTAAGGACGAACGAAAAAGAAGAAGACAACGATGACGAAGAAGAAGAAGAAGAAGAAGAAGAAGAAGAAGAAGAAGAAGAAGAAGAAGAAGAAGAAGAAGAAGAAGAAGAAGAAGAAGAAGAAGAAGAAGAAGAAGAAGAAGAGAGTGAAGAAGAACCACAACGCAAACTATACGATTCGTCAAGATACATGAACGCCTAGCCCATTCTGCAAGCCACATAGTGATGATAAATACCATATGTAGAGATAAGTAGGAGAAATTATGCGTTTAGAGGGGCGAGGATACGCCTTAATATAACATCAGATACTTGCCGACGTAGACAGTAAACAGACTGTAAACATTGAAGGATAGTATCAGATCACGTGAGTTTTGCACGGGCAAACGTTTTGATGTGTCATGTTTCTATTTTGAATATAATGCAGCCATTATTACCGCCATAATTACGAGAACTCTGGAATTTCAACTAAAATGAAAGTCTTTTATAAACTGTTTAATATTGAAAGATGTAAAGATTGTCCACAAAGTTGAAAGAGAACTCTGAAATACCGGAGGTAACACATTCTGTTATCAGTTGCACGCTATTTTAAGAACGGTGTAAACTACAGTGCTGAATGGCAGTTCATGAATCATCATCATTTACCAAGCCCGTTCCGCTGTCATGCAGAGTAAGGGTTAGTGTCATCGATAGGGGCTAGAGCTAATATTATAATGAGCGACGTAGGGATGAGGTTCGAAACCTGAGTTCGTCGTCCGTTAAGGGAGAGAATGGCTGGCCACCTATATCAGCATGCTTTCTGGGTAATAAAATGGGACAACCCTCATGTCATCACAGACCCACGGTAGATCCTGGTTGTGTGTTGTAGTAGTTGCTGTTGTTGCTGTACTTGTTGTTGTTGTTTGTTGGTGTTGTTGTTGCACTTGTTGTTAATGTACTTGTTGTTGTTGTACTTATTGTTGTTGTACTTATTGTTGTTGTACTTGTTGTTGTTGCACTTGTTGTTGTATGTGTTGTTGTTGTACTTGTTGTTGTTGTACATGGTGTTGTTGTACTTGTTGTTGATGTACTTGTTGTTGTTGTACTTTTTGCTAATGTATTTGTTGTTGTTGCACTTGTTGTTAATGTACTTGTTGTTATTGTACTTGTTGTTAATGTATTTGTTGTTAATGTAATTGTTATTAATGTACTTGTTTTTGTTGTACTTGTTATTTATGTACTTGGTGTTGTTGTACTTGTTGTTAATGTACTTGTTGTTAATATACTTGTTGTTAATGTACTTGTTGTTAATGTACTTATTGGTAATGTACTTGTTGTTGTTAATGTACTTGGTGTTGTTATACTTGTTGTTGTTGTACTTGTTGTTAATGTACTTGTTGTTGTTGTACTTGTTGTTGTTGTACTTGTTGTTGTTGTACTTGTTGTTAATGTACTTGTTGTTGTTTGTTGTACTTGTTGTTGTTGTACTTGTTGTTGTTGTACTTGTTGTTAATGTACTTGTTGTTGTTGTACTTGTTGTTGTTGTACTTGTTGTTAATGTAGTTGTTGTTAATGTACTTGTTGTTAATGTACTTGTTGTTGTTGTACTTGTTGTTAATGTACTTGTTGTTGTTGTACTTGTTGTTA